>CAKNYM010053938.1:31207-108471 GCA_932195095.1 Andricus curvator | reverse complement strand
GAACACCACGTCATTCAGATTTCCGGTCCGATGCTCTTGACCACTAAACTACGGAGAGACGAGATCATTTTCTTCACAATCCCTACAAGTAGAATGTCAACCTCATTCCTTATACTTGTAAGATTATAGCTATAAACTTGACAAGTTTAAGTTTAATTTTTGATGGTAAGGTTTTTGACCAGGGTAATACGTAATAATTATGATGTTAAAATTTTTTCACTCTACTGGTCGTTTCAATATTTTTATGAAATATTGATACCTAAATTGTGAAAAAAATTCTCTCTAGCTCTGGTGGGGTTTAAATTTTAACCCTGCGAGACGGGATGCATCCGATGTTCAGTGCGTAATTGGCTACGTAACATCAAGTAAAAAATTCACTTCAAAAGTTAGAGCACTTGCTCGAAACTTAAGGAAAGCAAATCACACGCTGAACAAATGTAAACTATTGACCATCAAGCACTTTTTCTACTCATCCTTCCCGCCTGTTCAATAAAACCTCACGTGTCGTTAAAAATCCGCCTAGTCGAGAAGAGATTCGAGTCTTCTGATAACAAGTATATGGATATACTTTTCAGCTAAATGAAGACGCTTCAGATGTATCACTCTTTCTTAATTTTTACCAAAGACAAAGGTGACTAACAGAGAACTTTTCAGCGCCAGGGCCAGATAAAATCAACAACTTTTGGTGAAATAATTTTACTTCTATGCACCAACATCTAGCTCGTATATTTACTACTTTCTTAACCGCAGAACAACTCCTCACGCAGTGGTTAGTGAAAGGGTGCACGGTATTGATCCCTAAGACCGGAGGTTTGTCAAGTCCAAAGAACTACAGGCCCATAGCTTGTTTAAACAGCAGGTACAAGCTATTCACTGGCATCCTCAAAGAGAGGATATTAACATCTATCGAGCTGGTATGGAGTGCAATAGTTGGACAACGTGGATGCAAGAGAGGAATGGCAGGTTGCAGAGAGAATCTGTTAATAAACAGGTGTATTACCCAGGACTCGATCAGGTATCGACGCAATCTGTCCTTGGCTTGGGTTGACTACCGTAAGGCATCCTATAACACGAACCATGAGCTACTTATTAAGCTCCTTGAGTGCCTGGCGATGCATCCAAAAATAGTGAGATGCATAAAAGTGCTTATGCTCTTGCGGCGAACAAGATTTCTCATAACGCCTGACCAAGGGGGAAAATACTCCTAAAATCGCGGTCCAGCAAAGGTGGATTACCTCGGATTACCCCGGATGAACCTGGAGTACCTTGTATTACTCGGATTACCCTGGATTACTCCGTATTACACCGGATTACTTCGGACTACGCCGGATTACCCTGGATTACTCAGATTACTCTGATTTACTCGGGATTACTGCGGATTGCTCCGGGTTACCCCGGATTATTCGGATTACTCTGATTTACTTAGATTACTTCGTATCACTTACGATTACTTCGGACTACTGCGGATAACGTCGGATTACTCGGATTACCCCGGATTACTCGGATCACTATGATTTACTTAGATTACTTCGGATTACTGCGGATTACTTCGGGTTACTCCGGATAACGCCGGATTACTCCGATTACCCCGGATTACTTGGATTACCCTGGATTACTCCGTATTACACCAGATTACTTCGGATTACCCTGGATTACTCAGAGTACTCTGATTTACTTTGGATTACTGCAGATTACCCCGGATTACCGCGGATTACTCGTATTATTCGGATTACTCTGATTTACTTAGATTACTTCGGATTACTGCCGATTATTTCGGACTACTCCGGATAACGCCGGATTACTCGGATCACTCTGATTTACTTAGATTACTTCGGATTATCGCGGATTACTTCGGATTACTACGGATTACTCGGATTACTCGGATTACTCTAATTTACTTAGATGACTTCGGATTACCCCGGATAACGCCAGATTACTCGAGTTAACCCGGATTACTCGGATTACTCTTATTTACTCAGATTACTTCGGATTACTGCGGATTACTTCGGATTACGCCGGATAACGCCGGATTACTCGGATTACTCGGATTACTCGGATTACTCGGATTACTCTGATTTACTTAGATTACTTCGGATTACGGCGGATTACGCCGGATTACCCCAGATTACTCGGATTACTCGGATTCACTTAGATTACTTCGGATTACTGTGGATTACGCCGGATTACCGCGGATTACTCGGATTACTCTGATTTACTTAGATTACCTCGGATTACTGCGGATGACTTCGGATTACTCCGGATAACGCCGGATTACGCCGGATTACCAGTTCAGATCACCAAGTGGTTCAGCGGATTACTAGAGTTGTTTCCCCCTCGCGCCTGACAAAAGACCGAGGGGGAACTTGAGTCCGTTGTGGAGCATGATCAGTGTAAGATCGACTGGAATTTATCATTCTCCACCACTCAACGTATCAGTGCTACGAAGCCTGATACTGTCTCCAAGATCTGAAGACCAAGATCACTTACGTGATTGATTTCTCGGCACCAGCCGATGGTAATAGCACGGCAAAGGAGGAAGAAAAATAGGCGAAATATCAAGCACTTCTTTCCAAGCTGAGCAGGCTGTACCAAGGCTACAAAGTCCATCTTGTATTTCTCATAATCGGCTGTCTTGGAGGTATGGAAGCTTCATTTTTCAGCCAACTCAACAAGATTCCGGCTTGCCAGCGTCAGGCTCATTCCATCGCGAACCAGATGCAAAAGGCTGTTCTTCTGGGATCACTTCATCTGGTCCGTCAACAATATTCCCCACAAAATTCTACAAAAACTGGTAGCTCTAAAAAAGTATCTAGAGGTGAAACTTTTATCTCCAACTTTCCCGTCTGTTGCGTAAGGTCATCCGCAGCTAGATACCTGACTCTAAGGAACAGTGTTGCTCGATGTTATCTCGTGTGAATGTCCCGCTCTTGCTTACCTTCTAGGACAGAAGGAGCAGAAGTGAATGATGTATACATTCCAGTTGCGTCGGCATTGGTTGCTTAAGAAACCAGGATCGTAGCTTGAGGACCCTACAACTTCTCAAATGTAAAAAAAATGATAATAATAATAACTACCAAAGGTGTTCTCGCGTTGTCGTCGCGGTAGGACTTGAGCTTTCCTCTCATGAATTTTACGGCTATGTTGGCTGGAGCATTGCTACTGGCAGGGTTTCCCATGCCAGAAAGGCAGAAAACGCTTCCCGAGGATCGTCGGGGTGCCCCTGGAGGCACCGATGAAGGCCACAGCATGCGGTACGGTGATGATGGTGGAATGCCAGATAGTCAGGCAGATATCACTAATCAAACAGCTGAACAGCAAGAACATCTGCGACATACGGTAAGCAATGAAACATTAACTGTGCCTGCTGAGGATGCTTTGGCTAGCGTTAGCTATTTGCAGCCAACCACCTCAACAGAAATACCGTGGGAGAGCATCAAGTGAGATACCACAATAAATGAGGAATTGGTGCGTCTCTATTATGAAAGTGCGAAGTTTGAAACCCCGAGCGAGAAAGGATACAAATTTAGAAAGAAATTTGCTGCGAAGTATCCTCAAATAGACAAAGTCGCACAAGGAGATCTCATCGCTAAGGTGAGGGACATCAGGACTAATCTACACAGCTCAGAAGAGAGAGCAATGGAGATTAAACAGCAGGTTGATTCGGCGTGGAGAAAAGGCGGCAATGAACATCAGTTAGAGAAAGCCGTGTCACAAGAAAAAGCAGCGGCAATTGATGTTCTTCCTTAACCTGGTGATGATCCAGCACCACCACATCCTCCAAAGGCAGATGGCCTAATACATCCAGAGCTAGAAGCAGAGGTTCAACAACCAGAAAGTCGATTAAAATGGGCATACCATATGAACAGAGATGTGATGCGCTTTTATTTTTTCGCAAAGAAAAGTGGCCAAAGTGTAAGGAGAGAACATCATCGACTCTTCTTACTTAAGTACTCAGAACTAGCCACAAGAATAAATGAGCAGAATTTAGCAGATCAAAAATGCTCAATATCTGTAAACAGATTGCTTTCGGCTGTTGAAATAGCTGCCCTCGGAATGGAAGTGGCACAGCAGCTTCCTTTTGATGAACTTCCCTTGAAAGATGTGGACAACGAAGACCTGAATTAATCTGAAGGCATAGGTTCAAGGGATAATGAACATCAAGTACCGGATCCACTAGAACCACATCCGGAAATTAGTAACGATGATCTGAACAGCGAAATCCCAGAAAAACTACAGCACCTTGAAAGGAATTTTGGTTATGCTTTACTAGAGTTCGGACATGTAGAACCAACACAAAGGCATTATCTGCCCAAGATGAACATCACAAATGATCTGCGTGCACTAATGGAACACCTGAACAGCAAGGTTTTACCTACGCATTTCAACGCAACACAAACTGCGTTAGAGGTGCGAACTCTCGTATACTGTACAGCTGTGGCAACCGTTAGAACGCTGGGCCTTAGAACTAGGCCTACAAATGCAGTCTTTGCCCCAGGAAGGGAGCGAGATCAGCCATGGAAGATCAGCTCGGATACAGATGTGAGCAAAATTAGGTGCGAATTTGGTCGACTGACTCAATATAAAAAAGGAAATAGAACCAGAAAGCTGATACAGCATATTGCTAAACACATTCACCTTCGGTACATCGAGACTTTAAAACCAGCAATATTGAATGAGATTATGGACTCCCAATGGCAGAGACTTGATGTTGTTGTTGCTAGACTGCGTCGGTACAAGTAAAGTAGTGAAAGAACACATCAAAATCGAACCTTTCAGGTAGATGAAAGAATGCTCTATCGTGAACTGAGTGTAAAGCAAAATAACCAGAAAGAAACCAAAGTTCCTCAATTGGGAGACATGACTAAGTACTGGACGGGTGTTTGCTGAATAACTAACAGAATTAATTTGGACACTGCGTGGTTCCAGCTAGAGAGAGCAAGAGCAAGCAATAACCCTGAAATGAAACTGACTAACATGACAGCTTCAGATGATTCAACGGTTTTGAAAACGACAAGTAACTGGAAAGCTCCAGGTCCGGACATGGTGCACAACTTCTGGTACAAGTATCTGCAAAGTGTGCATCCTGCATTGGCAATGTGTTTTCAGAAGATCATAGAACACCCAGATCTGATGCCAGCCTGTATGCTCAAGGGCCCTACGTATATGTTGCCTATAAAAGCAGACGCTCAAAATCCATCTGAATTTAGACCGATAGCCTGTCTTCCAAAAATTTATAAATGCCTTACAGCCATCATTGCAGATAAGGTATATTCTTACTGCGACGAGAATGACATCCTGACAGAAGAACAACAGGGAAGTTGTAAAAACTCGCGGTACAGTAAAGATCTAGTCACCATGGACGCTGTTGCCATGAAGCAAGCTCGTAAACATCAAAGAAACTTGCACATAGCATACATGGACTACAAGCAAGCGTTTCCTTTCGTACCACATGACTATTTGCTTAAAGTCTTCAAAATATACAAAAATTGAACATAATAATAAAATATCCGCCCCACCGAAGGTGTTCTCGCGTTGGCGTCGCGGTAGGGTTTGAGCTTTTCTCTCATGACTTTGTCGGCTATGTTGGCGGTAGCACTGCTACTGACAGCGTTTTTCCATGCCAGACAGGCATAGAGAGTCTCTTAAACATATTGAAACGCTTTCCGAGGATCGTCGGGGCGCAACTGAAGATACCGCTGGGGGCCAAAGCACGCAGGGCGGTGGTAATTGTGAGCTGACAGATGGTCAGGCAGATCTCACTAATCTAACAGCTGGTCAGCAAGAACATCTGCGACAAACGGTAAGCAGTGGAAGATCAACTGTGCCTTCTGAGGGTGCTTTGGCTAGCGTTAGCTATTTGCAGCCAACCACCTCAACAGAAATACCGTGGGAGACCATCAAGTGTGATACCACAATGAATGAGAAATTGTTGCGTCTCTAGTATCAAAGTGCGAAGTTTGAAACCAGAAGCGAAAAAGGAGAAAACTTTAGGACAAAATTTTCTGCAAAATATCCTCATATACGGAAAGTCGCACTAAGATATCTTATCGCTAAGTTGAAGGAACCAGGACTAATAATATTAAATACACATTTTAGAAAAACGAGCAATGGAGATAACACAACAGTTTGATTTGGCGTATAAGAACGAACACAATGAACATCAGTGAGAAGAAGCCACGGCAGAAGCAGAGGTCACTTGACTTAGTCTGTGGCTATGATGAAAAACCGGGTTCACCTGCGAACAAGTTTAAAAAAATAATATAACCGTAATAACAGTAGAGTTTTGGCGACCTGATCGCCCGAGAGCTCCGACTCTTCCAGTCTAGGGATCCATACTAGTATCGCGCAGTGCGACCCACAATAGGCCTCTCTCGGATGGAGGCCATGGTTCAGTTGGGAGTAGCGATAGGACCGAACCGAGGCGATGACCAGGCAATGGCCCCGGACAAACACGAGAACATCGTTTTAAATGGTCGGACGAACTCAGGAGGGACAACCTTGCCTGTTGGCAAAGAAAGTCACCGGCGCGAAGATGATTCATGCGGAGTTTGCATGAACGTTAAGTCAATATGCACCCAGAATATGCTCATAAAACGCCTCAGTACTTAAGACATCAGGTATCCTTTTTGCGCATAAACGGATATGAAGCTCTTAATCCAGTAGAGCAACATTCACCAATCTGAACTGTGTCGTTTACGAGAAAGCGCTCTCCATGCTTAGCGACAATAGAAGTAGCGATACTTTAGTACGCCTGATGTGCGTGATTAGCTACATAACATCAAATAAACACTTTACTCTAAGAGTTGGGTCACTTGCACGAAACTGAAGGAAAGCAAAGCACACGCTGAACAAGTGTCAACTGTTGACCATCAATCAGCACTGGACGCAATAAATAAGATTTCTTTCAACGACAAAAGAGCGCCTTGAACGGCGAGTAAAGTAGATTCAGAAACATTCCACCTTTTCTACTCATCCGTCCCGTCTGTCTAAGAAAACGTCATGTACCGTTAAAAATCCGCCTAGTCGAGAAGAGATTCAAGTCTTCTGGGAGCAAGTACATGGAGATACCTATCAGCTAGATGAAGGCGGTTCAGGTATATCACTCTTTCGTAACTTTGGCCAAAGGCAAAGGTTGCAAGGTGCAGAGAAAAGTGTCCACTAATTACTGTTGAAGAAGTGAAGAAAGTTATCGCTAAACTTAGAACTTTTCAGCGCCAGGACCAGACACAATCAACAACTTCTGGTGAAAGAAGTTCACTTGTACGCATCAACATCTGGCTCGTATATTTACTACTTTCTCAAACGGAGACCAACCCATCCTGCAGTGGTTAAAAGAAGGACGCATAGTACTGATCCATGAGGCCAGAGGTATGTCAAGACTGAAGAAATACAGGTCCATAGCTTGTTCAAACACCAGCTACAACTGTTTGTCCAACATGTTTCTCAAGTATGCACGCTACGGGTACATGGAGAGACACAATACGGTTCTAAAACTGTTGTATTACCATCTTTGGCACTTCTATGATTTTGATGTAATGGCCGTCTTGCTAGACGCACAGGGGAAACTAGAGTCTGTTGTGGAGAAGTACCAGCTACCAGGCTACAGAGTCCAGCTTGTAGTTCTCCTAATCGGCTGCCTTGGAGGTATGAAAGCTTCATTTCTCAGCCAACTCAACAAGATTCCGGCTTGCCAGTGTCAGGTTCAGTCCATCGCAAACCAGATGCCAAAGGCTGTTTTTCTAGGATCACTACATCGGGCCTGACAACACCGTTCATTATAACATTCTACCATGATTCGTAGCTCTAAAAAAGTATCCAGAAGTGAAAGCTTCACCTCCAACTATCCCGTCTGCCGCGTAAGGTCATCCGTGGCTTACCTTTTAGGACAGAAGGAGCAGGAGTGGATGACGTACACGTTCTGGTTGCTTTGGGAATGGTTGCTTTAAAACCCATGATCTCAACTTCCGGAGCCTACAACCTTTCATCAAAAAAACAATAATAAGAACCCTACCGCAGGTATCTTTGTATTGGCATCGCGGCAGGGCTTGCGCTTTTCCCTCATGACTTTGATGGCTATGTTGGCTGTAGCATCGCTACAGATAGGGTTTTCCATTCTAGACAGGCAGATAAAAAAGAAGGAAGGGACTAAGAGGAGCCCCAAACACTTATAAATCAATCGAGAAGTTGCGTGATCTGTATAGACGTTGGTCGCTTCCCGAGGATCGTTGGGGCGCCCCTGGTGCCACCGCTGAAGGTGGCAGCATGCAAGCCAATGGAGGTGAGCTACGTGATGGACAGGTAGATCTTACCCGGATACCCGTAAGGGCTAATGTTCAGCGAGAACAGGGGTGAGAAGTGGTAACTAGTAGAATATCAGCTGCGCCTGCAGAACATGTTTCGAATAGGAGCCCACAGCCGACCACTTCCAACAACTTCTTCTGACGAAGTGGCCCTTTCGCCAGAACTTTGTAGTGAATATCCCTGAAATAATGACAGTAACTGAAGACCACCTTAAAAAACGAAGGCGTCAGATAATAGAAGGGAATCTCCTCACTAGAAGAACCATCAACTGAATAAGATCTGAGGTTGTGAATGCATTCTGTTAATAACTGCAGTGTACGCAGGCCAATAAGAGGATCAAGTGGATGCCGGAAATAAATGGAGACGTGATCAGCTGTCACTTTCGGGCAACGCCATGGGCAGGACCCGTCAGGGGCGAACAACATCGTCTCTTCGTGAGTCTTCATCCCGAGATGGCCCATAGAATGACTGTACAATATATTGCTGATTAATTAAGACCCATTAGCCGGCACCACCTTATATCTGAGTTTGATATAAGTAACATCGAAAAACAGGTGCTACAACAACTAGCAGCACCTGTAAAGCACTTCACAGATGCGGTGGAAGAGGAGGTTCATATACCCGTGACACGAGATGCTATGGATAAGCGGGGGCCGTATATGGGGTATGTATCAGGGCCACTGTTTTATGGTTGACAGTCGTTAGGCTTGCAGCCGCCGGAGCCCGCCCACGCTTCTGCTGAACTCATTAAAGAGCTCAATGAGGAAAGCCTGCGCCTCATGGTGTGCTTCACTGATGCTATCCTGGAGTTTGCAGATCAAGAACCATCAATAAGAAACGGTCTGACGAAATTGAGAGAAAACAAGGACCTTCTCCGGTTAGTTGGCTGCTTGAAAACCAAGATACTGCCTCTGTTCTTGCAGCAGGATATGCACTTGCTGCAGGTTAGGACTCTTGCATATTGCGCTGTGGTCGCGTGTGCCAGGATGATGAGCATTAAAACTCAGAATCCGGGCTACTGGCAACTATGTCCCAAGAAAGGTGTCAGACCATCTATGGAAGTTTCGACTCCAAGGAGAGATAAATAAAATAAGAGCAAAACTGAGACGGCTGTACCCATTTCGAAAGGGCGATTGGTCCGAGAGTCTGACTCGCCACGTGAAGGAGATCCTTCGCCCACATAACATCAATTCAAAAACATCTACCAACCAGGATGAAGTGATTGACTATTTCAAACAGAGGCCCATGGTCCTGTCAGCGGGAATGTCGCGATTCAAGAGAGCGACCACGAGAGGAAATGACAATAGGACTTTTTTGGCAGATGACAAACTTTTTCATCGCGGACTTGCAAATGAAAAAAACAAGACTCAAAATTATTGTGAACCACCTAGGACCGAGGAAAATTAACTGGACACAACGTGGCTCCATCCAAAAAAGGACAGAGTTGCAGGGTTGCCTGGGGTGCATAGTTTATCCATCTCAGCCTCCGATGTAACTCGTATCCTAAAGAAGGATGAGAACTAGAGAGCGCCGGGTGTGGATGGGGTGTACATCTTCTGGTACAAGTACCTAGAGGTTCTGGACCCAGCCCTTGCTGGAGCCCTTTAAAACATCTTGGAGAAGCCAGATCACTTGCCCCCGTGCATGACAAGGGCGTAACGTATATGATATCCAACTAAGTAGATGCTGTTAGTTGTAGTGATTACCGACCAATCACCTGCTTGTCGAACCTTTATAAGTATTTACGGTTATAATTTCTGACATCGTCTATAAATATTGTGCGAAGAAAACCGTCCTCTCCGAAGAACAAAAAGATTGCGGTCGAGGCTCCCGTAGTTGCAAGGACCAAGCCACGATTGACAGTGTGGTTGTGTTGCACGCGAAACACTACCAACGCAATTTGCACATGGCCTACATTGACTACCAATAAGCGTTTCCATCAATACCGCACGATTATTTACTTGAGGTGCTCAAGAATATAAGATCTGTCCTCGCGTCATTTAATTTCTAGATTACGCTATGCACACATGGTGCACAAGGATCAAATGTTTCAGTCGTGGGGTGATGAGGCATACCCGGTTCTTACTCATTAAACAAGGAATCTGCCAAGGTGATTCATTCAGAGCACTATGGTTTTGTTTGGCATTGAAGATACTAAGTTGGACACTCAACAATACGTCCTGCTCAAAGTCGAAACCAAACAGCCAACTTAACATCATGCTGCAGTTCTCCTATGACGACCACGATCTGATTGAGGCGATGACTGATGAAGAATCGTACAGGTATCTTTCCATATTGCAGGCGAGGAGTCCGCTCCACACTGCAATTAAGAAGGCGCTCGAAACTGCTGTTCCGGTTCGCCTTAGTATAATTCTGGCGGCTGGCCTCAGTGCGAAGAACATCACAAAGACTATTGACACCTATGCCACTCCTCTCCTAACGTACTCCTTTGGTTTGGTCACCTGGCCCATGACTGTCCTCGAGAGGCTTAACAGAATCATCCGCGTGAGTATGTCTGAGCACCGAATGCACCATGAAACGACAGCATTAGAAAGAAGATATATACCACGCAAGCTTGGGGGCAGATATGTCATGGATGGAACATCGGACATCTTAACGCTAAACATTCAATCTTTCTTGCGTGGATAGTGATGCTTTAAACCTTTGGTTAAGGCGGGTGGAACTCTTTCTGGAGATGGAAGAATTTTTCATTGCCATCCAGGACAGCGTAATCAAGACGAGGAATTGCCAAAAACATATCATCAGTGTGTCGACAGTTATTGACAGATGCCGCCTTTGTGAAGATCCGAATGAGAACATCGAACACATTATTGATGGCTGTACAAGAATACATTAACAGACATAATGATGTTGCTGGGATTATTCAACAATAAATTGCCTTGAACAATGGGCTACTAGAGAGATTTGAGCCCTACTACAAATCTAGCCCATTTAAAGTACTAGAGAACGAACACCATCTCCTTTCCTGGGACAGGACTATTCTGACTGACCACTTAGACACAATCGTCAAGACGTCCTCTAGTTAGATAAAAGTGCTCAACATATGAGAATAATAGACATAAGCATTTCCCTTAACAAGAAAATAAGGCTCCGATATACTGAGAAGATCCAGAAATATTCGGAGCTGAAGCAGGAGATCCTGACTGGGAACGTTAATGCGAGGTGCGTACAAATCTTGGAAGAGCTGGGAGCACCACATTCGCTACATCTAATTCAGAAGGCTCTATTGCTGAGCACGTGCCGTATCGTCCGAAGTTTTCTAGGCGTCTGTGTGTCTTTAGCCGATCTCAGTCGTTGACATTGGAACTAACGTTGGTAAGTACGATGGATCCCTATAAATGGGCTTTCTAGTACACGGAAAAAATTTATTCGTGAAAAAGTCACGAACTTGTAGCTAGGTCTCGGATACGAGATAAAAAAATGAAACATTACATCCTTATTTCTATGAGAAATATATGGTTAAATTTCGAAGTTTCTCACGAACAGTTCGAATTTCCAACGAACAGTTCCTGAAAATTTCAGACTGAAATATAAAGAGGAAAAATTTTATTCGTGCGATTTGATTTATATCAATTTATAAATTCGCAACTCAGAAGATTCGAACCCTCAAAGACTGCTAACTCACCAGTTTGTAAACATAAACCAGGAGTGCGTAAACACGCGCAGCCATCGAGGCCAAACAAAATAGGTATCATAAAACTTCTAGCCACTCATCCGACGAGCTCAAAGCACACAGACGAGCGCACACAAGCACCGCGCGTTTAGGTGAGCATGTGTGCAGGCCACGTACAGGCGAACCTACTTTCTAGTTCCCAGATTTGTCGGGCAAGCTCGTGAGTGCTCTGAGAATCTTTTCCCAATCACTCGTAATATTTTTGTAATTATTCACGTAAAAAAAAGTGATGAACCGTTTTAGAATTTTCACATCGAGTTCGTCAAACTTTCTCAAAGTTCGCAGATTATTTACAAAAATACATAAATATCCCATGATTTTTTCTCATATCCGAGACCTAGCTACTAGTTCGTGACTTTTTTACGCATGCATTTTTTCCATGTATGAACGTTGGATCCCCATCAACAGGCTCGCCAGGATAAATGTTAGAACCCTATAAACGGGATTTCTAGAAAGAATGTTGGATCCCTATAGTACTCTACAGTGTGGCAGGTGAGCCAACATAATAATAATAAGTGAGAATTTTGTAGATCTTGTCAGAAAGTGCATCCTCTACACCACATTCACACGAGAACAAGTTAAAAAAATAATAATAATGGAAAAGTCTACATCATCGACATTGCTTTTCCACTTAACCGGAAGTCGCAGGAAACCTATACAATCAAGTTTCATAAGTATAGACAGCTAAGGCATGGAGTAAAGACAATATGCAAGAATGTGAAACATGCATCTATCCATCATATTGTTACTAATAACCTCGCGGCTGCTGTGTAAGGATAACAGCGATAAAAGACGAACTCCAAACTACACCATGCTCATAATTTTGCACCTACGACAAAATCATCGCAAAGAATTTCAAGGATCGTATCAAATGGATTTATATCATCCTCATCTCATCAGGTACTTGACTCAGTCGTGACGTAGCTTAGGATGAAAAAGCGGGTTCTCTCATGAACAACTAAAAAAATAAAATAATGACTGTAGTTGCGTTTACACAAATAAGTTGTGCATACATTTCTCCTGGTATGTACCACATACCGTATGTAATAGGGTAAACAGGAATATGATTTAAACACGAGAGGTTGAAAACCTAAAACAGGGTCGTAATGACTCATTGCATGGTTATACAATATGTGTAAATGATGAAGGACTGTCTTACCTATATCCGTAATCTTTCTTGTACCACGACAATACGCAGGTCCTTCCCCGCATATAAATCCTTATAAACGTAAACTTAAATGACAACCCAGTGCGCGATATAAAGCCTTTGAAATTGGATGATTTCCTTCATATTGCATCCATTTTCTGGTATGACTACAGAGTCATCAGAAATCAATTAAATTGCTAATTCACGCTGGAACTGAGGTTTATTATGTCTATCGCTGTCCCAACGTTTTTGCAAATCACCGCCGCGAATCGGGGCGCGTTGGGCATGTAAGAGTGCAACAAAGAAGACACGTGACAGCGACTGCCTTGTCTATCCGCGAAATGCTTAGCGGTGAGATTTAACAAGATTTTACATTCAACTATTCATTACCCTGGATCATCGCGAATATTGTGTTCCAGAGATAATTAACTGTTATCCTGTGCACTGGCCAAAACTTTATGTAAACCTCCCTTTTTATGTGCTTCGAATGAAAAGATATTCCTCGTCATGCTATACGGTGTTATTGTCACGCATAGATTACGTGATCAATTGCCGAATAGCAACTCCTAAACGGGCTTGAAGTGTGCGATCTCCTATATGGAAAAACCGCAATATATTCTCCTTTTGCACTATCTACATAATATAATAACTCTTTCTAACCTTGCTCTCCTGATCCTTCGCCTCTTTGAAGATACTCTGGTTCCTGTATATCCTCACCCAAAATATGTTCTTCCGACAACGGCTCTTCCTTAATTAGTCGCCTATGCACCTCTTGTAAACGATGATCCATTAGGTGCTGCTCCTGACGTTGTTGCTCTTCTGTATGATCCTCTACCACTTTCCGCTGCTGTCTCTGTTGTTTCTCTTCTTCTACACGTTTCTGACTCCGTTTCTCGTTTTTTCTCGTGCTTCTGTCTCTATCGTTCTTCATAATTCTCTCTCTCTCTCTCTATTTTCCTTAGAAAAATCCTCAAGCTCCTCTTCCACTTTTTTCCGGAAATTCATGTTTATCATCAGATCATCGTCGGTGTTTTTATCATATTCACGCACATCCCCCGCGTTCTCCTTCTCCGCTTTCTCCTCTTCTTCCTCTTCCCCTTTTTCTACTTCCACAGATTCCTGAGAAACGGACATCATCTTATCGACTACTAACCGATTCTCCTTTGAAGTGAAGGACAGAGGAGATTAAAATCCGGAATCAGCTGTTGAGCTGGCATATTTGTTTGGAATATTACGTTTGATTGCTAATTTTCTGAGCCTCGCCGTTCGCAGTATCTCTGTCTTTCTCCGCCTCCTCATCAGTGGACATCTCAGTCGGTAAAATTGTTGAGCGGTTTGATCCCGACTCCGACTCGATGTTGAAGGCATCATCTGACGTTGCTAATAAGCGCCGTGAGCACCATCCGCCTGGTTATTATCGATTTCTCCTGCACGCGCCTTCATATCATCACCATCCTGAATTAAAACTGAGAAAAATCATTTATTTCTCACTATTCGTTTTAGTTTGACTAACCACGACACTCACAGACGTAGAAAAATGCAAAATCGACATATAATTTGGTTTCCTTCTATCAATCACCGAAACGAACAAGGAGGCCTTTAGGTTCCGTGAATTTCTTCGCCCTAGTGCCTGATATACCAGTGTAACAAAATTATAAGCGGGGATAGGACCCACACCAGCGTCTCCTTCCAAAATTCGCACCATGGCCGATTCAGTCTCGTGTAGCCTAAATACTTTGCGGTTCTCGTGCTAGCACCTACGCCATAGGATGTACTACTACGATACCTCCGAAAGTGCCATCGTGCTGCATCCAAAGCGCCAAAAGTGGGGGAATCGCTGGAAGAAAGTTGCAGCTTCCAAAGGAAAGTACTTTTAACAGGATATCGTCGTTAGGCCCACTACAACGTTCTGATCCGCGTCGCTGAAAAATTTCTCTAGTAATCACCCCAGCTGGAGATCTTCACGAAGCCATCGTATATCGCGACTCACCCATATTCATTAACTGATTAATAAACCCACAGGATCAGACCGCAAGCCTGATCAGTAAGCTGAAATTTCCGAATTTATTCTCACGAAACAGATATGGCGTTGCGACTCCTCACCCAGGACGGAAAAGTTTTGGGGTTGGATTACGCAACTTTCTCATCTAACTTCCACTCCACTTTCACTGGCACCTTCAATAGTTTCAGTTGTTTATTTATAGTTCCCTATAACATTTTTCAGTGAAAATGAAGTTGAGTAAGGAGTCGTAGTGGTGTAAAACCCACATCTGTTTGTAACATGTCAACTTTTAATTAAAATTATTGTTCCCGCTTATGGAACACGATGGACACATATTGTTGTCACCACGTCTCGTCATGTGAGTAAGGCTAGGGTGGGGTTGTGAAATAAAGGAAGCCGGTAATTTGAATCAGACAACGATTGACCGTCATCATGAGTGTTAAATTGTAATTTTGCTTATGCGTTTTAATTAGCGTTTCTGGGTGAGTTAATCATTTCACAGTGCTGATGGTTTGGATAATTCAGTATCACGCCAAGTTTTATATAGTACAATCTTCTCTTTAAATTATAGGGCACGTATTAGTCCCAGTTTGTGATTGAATAATGTTCTTGATCCTTTTGGAAAAACCATATTGGGATTTCATTCGACGAGTCCAGCTTTATTGGTGCAGGACATAAAAAGGAAGCTAATGCGTATCGATTTGTAAATTACTTTAGACAAAACCTCTTTAAGACGATAGACCGTCCTTTCCATCAACTTCCAGCGATAAATACTTCGATGATCCATTTTTTATAGAAGTCGAATTTTAAATTATTTATTTCGATTTTTCCACTTTTTTATTATCCTTTCTTCTCAAATTGGAATGATATGTGACGTGCGCCGAAGAAAGGCGGCTTACTCTAAAAAAATCGAAGTCGAGGTTTTTACACCTTTCGATAGTTTTTGAGTTGCTTTTTTTAATAAAACCATCGAACCAAATTTCCGAGCGTTATCTCATCTATACCCCGTCCGTGAGCGGCGCCGCTATATGCGGAGAATGGAGTGGTAAGTGGAGAGGGAAGATTTCGTGAGTCTTCCCTCTATCCTAAAATTCGCGTCTATCGGGTCGACTTCGATTGCTCGCCCTGAAAAATCACACTTTTCAGAGTAAGCCCCCTTTCTTCGGCGCACGTCACATATACGAGTGTATATTCATTTATATATGGTCGGTCTTATTTGTTTGTATAATATACTATGAATATTGAATTTTATTTCTGTGCCATATTTCTCTAATTCATAAACCATGTCCGAAGCTTTTGTATTCTTTGAAGTCAACAGCATTCTTGTTTATATTTATGAAGTGAAAAAATGAAAAATTTAAAGCAATTCAGCCAGTATATTTTCATCGAATAAATTTTTCAATAAGAATTAATTAAGGCGATTTGACGCATCAAAGGGCAACCTACAAACTTACTTTTGGAAACAACTTGATGAAGGTCAATATTTCGTACCCAAAATAGATCCGTACGAAATTTATCATAGCATATTTCAGCAAATGCCTATTCGAGTTCGAGAAGCTTTAGTAACGATTGATTTTTCTAATGTAAAAAAAATTTGGTAAGTACTCTATCAATTGGATTTGATTTATATTGAAAGAACTAAAAATAAAGTAGCGGTTGACGAAAATAACAGAGATCGTAAGATTAGTAATAATAAGAGAAATTCAGTAAAATTTGGAAATATAGAATCAGATTATCAACAACTTAGTGCATGTTATTCATCACCATTAACGGGGGATCAGTCGACGAATTCATCATATTTACAATCGACTGTGATATCTGAATTGAGTATTCTTCCTCCTAACATGCCTGATCGTAACAAAACGTCTAATTTTGATTATGATTGTTTGAATCCCATTCTTTATTGTCCTCGATTGATTGTTCAAAATTTTCAATATACCATTATCAGCTTTAATTGATACAGGAAGTCCAATAACGAGCATATCCGAACAGTTTTATAATTATATACTATCACATGGCAAAGTAACTGATTTTTTGGTCTCAGATATTGTGATTGAAACCGATATTGCAAAAACTGCAACCGTAATAAAAAAAAGTTTTTTTTTTACAAATTCAAATTTAAAACTAGTAAATCATATGATAATTGGTAAAGATGAGTATTTGCGAAATGGAGTACAGGTCGACTATAAACGATTTGTAATATACATCGATTATGTCTCTGTTCCGCGATCGGTAGTCGCGTTCGATAATGCTGAATGCTTGCCTAATAACCGAGTTGCATCTACTTATGATACTGGTGTCACTCGACCATTTGAGATGTGTGATCAAAATGATTCTCTGACTTCTTTGGTGAAAACATTAAATATAAATTTAGAGAATACTAAAAATATAGATGATTTTCATACATCAGTCGATATAAATACTCAGATCTTTGTACCTGATGATAATGATCAAAGTGATATGAATATTAAAAGTCCTTTTAACCCTAATGTTTGCATATGCGATGCTGTGAGTACATTGGTGATTTGCGCTAATAATGATGATATCTTTCTCAATGAAACTGAATTTGGTGACCTTTCACTTTTATTTTCTACTGATTTCTATAATAGTAATGTTGATTATGATAATGAGACTAGAAAGATTTTTCAACACTTACGTATTATTGAAACCCAAATTACCTCAGTATTGAAAGACTTTACATCAGCTGTGTGGGAGTAGGGCAATCATGTTTTGGAAAATGTTTCTGATTTTAATTATGCGAATTTGGAATGTTTGGAGGATTTAAATCGTCTAAAAACTTCATCAATGAAAACAGATTCGGGTGGTGATACTTTCTTGGACGAGAATCGAACGAATGACTGTTATATGCAATGATTATCGGCGGAACTTTGTGGTGTATAATCCTGAACATTCTTTAGGTATTGACTATAAAACGACAAACAAAGTACAACCGAGATTTATTTTGTGAATTTGTAAACGACGATTTGGTGAATTCCTATGATTTTTTAAATTGTTAAGAAAAACCCTGGATTGTTTATGATGAGTATAAGGAAGAAAACGATCGACAGAATAAGGGTGTAATTCTGACAAGTAACCGTTCACTCATTCAAATCAGGGATGGTGTAATGTTATATATTTCCTGAAAGCTTTTGGCATGAATAACCTAAATGTGAAATACTAGCATCAGTCGGTCATATATGTGGGAGTTATGGGCCTTTGAAGTTAACATGGGAGTCTATGAGAAAAATATAACTAATCTTATGTATTTTCTTTTGCTTTGATTGCAGATGGACCCACAAGTTGTAATTATGGTTTTGGTGAAGGAATTCGGGACGGTGGATCGCCCACCAACAGCATACGTAGCGGGGATGATCGATCACATCAGGAATCTTCTGAAAAATGGCTTATCTGACAAGAGTAATATTTTTTCTCATAGACTCCCATGTTAACTTCAATGGCCCATAACTCCCATATATATATGACCGACTGATGCTAGTATTTCGGATTTAGGTTATTCACAACAAGAGCTTTCAGGAAATATATAACATTACACCATCCCTGATTTAAAGGGGTGAACGGTTACTTGTGAGTGCGACAGGTGAAGTCGCATTTCATGGGCGAGTTATTTGTAAGTCTTTCAAAGGGGGATAATGTAACATTGCAAATTTGAATTAAAATTATTGTTCCCGCTTATGGAACACGATAGAGACATATTGTTGAGACATATTGTTGCCGTCTTTCCATCAATTCCCAGCGATAAGTAGATGAGCCATTCTTTATGGTATTTGATCTTATTGATTTTTATAATATACTATGAATATTGAATTTTATTTCTGTGTCATATTTCTCTATTTCATAAACCATATGTAAATCTCTTATATTCTCTAAAGTCAGCAGCATTGTTGATCATGTTTATGAAGTAAAAAAAGGAAAAATTCAAGAAGGGTCTTCTGGTTTCGAGGTTTCAAAAATCGATTTTTTTCGCATATTTCTAATCTAGAAGTTATAAGAAAGGTGCCCTGTCATAGCTGATTATATCGTGAGTTTTTCTAATCATGTTTTATTCCATCATTTATGTTTAAACGCGTTTTCCCACAAGTAGTACTTTAAAAAAGTTTTTGTAAGACTTCGACTAAAAATATTTGGAATATCGGGTCGGTTTATTTAAATTGTTCAGCAGACATGTCGCTAAGTCAGGAACAAGCTTTTTTGAACCTATTTTTTTCAAACTTTTACAGCCTTCAGAAACTCAAAAAAGTAGGTCAACTTTTGTTTTTTTCTTAAAAAGTAGGCCGTTTGCACAGATTTCAAAAATTTTCAAAAACACCTGTGTCCAGACCAAGCCAATGTAATCATTATTAAAGCAATATTTCACTTTTTTTGTTTCATGCAATCTAGCAATCAAAATAGCCGAAGCCTTATCACAAAGTCGACAGTGACATATTTGCAGTGGCGCGGTCAAGGACGCTCCAAGGTCGTGGGTGTGGAAACAATTTTTTTTAAACCTAATTTCTTTGGATTCGAAGAATGTATTAATAAATAGCAAGGAACCGTTTCCAGTTATCATGTTTATGAAAAAAGGACTTGCAAATTATTGTCATGGCATTTTCAATTTCTATCAAAATTAAAAAAGTGATGTGCTTTTCAAAATTTTTAAATTTTCAAAGAATAGAAAAAATTATTTTTCTGATAGATGAAGAAATTTTATTCAAAATTTTTACTACATATCAAATATATTTCGAAACTATCCCAATTTTTGTCATAGTTTCTGATACACGACGAAAAGACTTGCAAATCATCCTAATGCCATTTTTAATTGCAATTAAAATAGAAAAAGGTATATACTTTCAACGTTTTGAAAATTTTCAAACAAAGAAAAAAAAATTTCCGACTCCCCTTGACCTTCCTTTCACTTATAATCTAAGATTGTCAAGTACACCAAACATCCTCTATCTGTTTCACATGCTTTTTTTTCAAGGAAGGTGTGACAAAAAGTATGGTGTATATTAAGGGCGTACGGTTATTTTGCCTTCATTACGCCCTCGATACACAATATACTATTGTGATAGGTTAAGAAATATCAGCCAAAATGTTTACTAGATTTTATTAAATTTTTCATTTATACCAAAAGTCAAAAATTTAGATCATTTTCAAAAATATGCAATTTTTGTATTTAAGAGGTCTGTAAGATTGAATCCTTTTTCCTATGAGATTTTAACACGATTTACAAATTATCTCAATGCATTTTTCAATTGGACACAAATAGAAAATGTTCTAGATTAATTAATCATAGCAGAATTGTCTTAGAAGTGAAGTTTCAACGAACGAAATAAAATCCTGCAGCTTAATGTCTCTATATGGTTAATTTAAAAAAAAAAGTTGTATTTTTTAAAACATTTTTTTGAAAAATATATATACTTCATATATGCTGTTGAATTTTGTTTAAATCGTTTTATTTTTTAGAGAAAACCGTCCACGCCTCCTCAGAACCATGTTTCACTTAAATGAGCAGGCTAAAGTTTGTACCTCAGAAATTATGTTTTGGGGATACCTCCTGAGTATTTCTACAGAATATGAAGAAATAGTTAAGCCTCCTTTTAAAATAACTCGATATTTATTGTTTTTTGATCAATCTATGTGATTTTTTCCGAAAGGTGATTTTTCAGTGAAAAAAACTTTAAAGCTTTTTCTTTTTGCACAATATCTCATTCCCCGTACTTCCTACATGAAATTTGTATAAAAATAAATTAAAGAAGATTAAATTATCTTTAACACTCAAAAAAAAATTAATTCTAGCATTTTTGATTAAAATTTATTTGGTATATATTGCATCAGCACTATTCACTATTTTCTTTAACTCTTATACTTGGGAAAGCAAATCGCCAGAAATGAAGTTTTAAACCCATGTATTAGAGAAAACTTATAAATTAATCATTGTTGCTATATATATATATATATATATATATATATATATATATAAATAATTTATTAATAGTGGCATGAACAAGGCGAGAGAGAGATAATAGAATTTCACAATGTGAACTATTTACAACATTTTTAAAAGATATTTACACATGAAGACAGTTACCGATTTTTCAATTGGAAAAAATAATTCCACAAAAAGCAACCTGCTATAAGAGATGAAATATTGTGCAAAAAGAAAAAGATTTACAGTTTTTTTACTTGAAAAACCAGTTTAAGAGGTCATAACTTCTGAACTATTCATGCTAAAACATTCTTTTTTTTTAATTCTTCGGAAATTTTTGGACTTTCTTTTTGGTTTGTAAAATTTTCACGACAAATGGACCAGAATTGTGGAATCTTGAAAAAACTGAAGTCTTCCACATATTTTTCAAAATCTAAAACGGATCGGAAAGTCAATCAATATTAATCACACAGGAAATTATTTTGGGCGCAAAATTGAAGGGTTTTATTACAGAAAACGTTACTTATTACTTGTTCCTTTCGAAAAAAATCACATAAATTGATCAAAAAACAACAAATATCGAGTTATTTGAAAAGGGGGCCTAACGATTTTTTTCATATTCTGTAAAAATACTCAGGAGGCATCCCCAAAACATAATTTCTCAGGTACAAACTTTAGCCTGCTCATTTAAGTGAAAATTGGTTCTGAGGACGCGTGCGTCTCTATAACCTAATTATCGAGCGCGGGTGTCGCTATACGAATGTAATCGTCAAAGCCGCAGGTGCTTTGAGAACCTTCTTTGAAAACAAATTGAAAAACAATTTCAGTTCCCATTTATTACTCTAGTTCCTCAGGGGTTAAAATCCTGGTTTACGATTCATGTTACAATGTTTATGATATTTGAAAAAATGTAGTTGAAGTGCATGCCTGGAACGTACGAAAACGAGCTTTCGTTTCAATTTTTAACGAGATTTAACAAAAAAGTTCACATTTTTTTCAGAAGTACCATTTTTAGGTTTTTTTTTACAGTTTTGGTATTATATGTGCGATGAATCAAAGTTTCTCTACTACCAATTTAAAATACATGTTATTTGTCAATTGTTAAAACAATTTTTATGAACGAATTCACAGTGTAGTTATTTTTTAACGAATAGGTTCAAATTTTTCACGAAATCTGCTAAGAATGTCTTTCCGGTGACTCTTCGTTATGACGCTTTCCAAATTTACAAGAATTATTTATTATTTAAATAATTCTCATAAGCAAATTCAGAGTATGTCTATTTTTCAACGAATAGGCTCAATTTTTTCAAAGAATTAACTAAGAATATTTTTGCGATGACTCTTTTCTATAGCGCTTGGCAAATTCTTAATGATTATTCATTATTTAAACAATTTTCATAAATAAATTCATAATCTGCATATTTTCCAACGCAAAGGCTCAACTTTTTCACATAATTGTCTAAGAATGTCTTTGGGATTATTCTTTTCTATCGTGCATTGCAAATTTTCAAGAATTATTAATTATAAATCAATTTTCATAAACAAATTCCGAGTTTGACTATTTTTCAATGAATACCTTCAATTTTTTTCACGAAATCAACCAAGAATGTTTTTCCGATCACTCTTTGATATAAGGCTTAGAAATTTCCCACTAATGACTAATTATTTAAACAATTTTCATGAACAAATTCAGAGTTCGGCTATTTTATAACGAATAGGCCCTATTTGTTTACGAAATCAACTAAGAATATCTTTTTGATGACTTTTTCCTATGATGCTCTGCAAATTTCCAGGAATTATTAGTTATTCAAACAATTTTTATAAACAAATTCAGAGTCAAGCTATTTTTCAACAAATGGGCAAAAATTTTTTATAAATCAACTAAGAATGTCATTCCGATGACTCTCTTATATGATTGTAAGAATTTCTTTATTAATTCATATTTGAAAATGTATTCGATAGAAATATACTGGCTAAATTGCTTTTAATTTTTTCCTTCTTTACTTAAAAAATATAAACCACGATTCTGTTGACTTTGAAAAATATAAAAGCTTTGTATGTGGTTTATGAATTAGAGAAATATGGCACAGAAATAAAATTCAATTTTCATAATATATTATGAAAGCTCACAAGGCGATCAAATGTAAATAAATTACACACACACACATATGATTTCAATTTGATAAGCAAGAATAATAATAAAAAAGTGGAAATGTCAAAAGAAATAATTCAAAATTCGGCTAGTATAAAAAATTGGCTGATCTACTTATCGCTGGAAACTGATGGATAAAAAACGTCCTATCGTCTTAGAGAGGTTTTGTCTGAAGTAATCCACGAATCGATAGATATAAGCTTCCTTTTATGTCCTATGTCAATAAGACTGAAATCGTCAAATTAAGTAGACATATGGTTTTTACAAAAGGATAAAGAACATTATTCGATCACAAACTGGGGCTTAAGCATGCCCCAGAAACGCTGATTAAAACACTTAAATAAAATTACAATTTAACACTCATGGTGACGGTCAATTGTCGTCTGATTCAAATTACCGGCTTCCTTCACTTCACGACCCCACTCTAGCCTCACTCACATGATGACACGTGACGACAACAATATGTCTTCATCTTGTTCCATACGCGGGAACAATAATTTTAATTCAAAATTGACATGTTACATGATGCTTCGAAAATTCCCGAGAATTACAAATTTAGAGTTTGGCTATTTTTTGAACCATACGCTCAATTTGTTTACGGAATCAACAAAGAACGTCTTTTCCATAAACAAATGTATTTTTTGGCTACTTCCAAACAAATAAGCTCAATTTTTTTTAACGAAGTTTAAACAACTAATCATAATAAAACCTTATTTGCTCTCACATTTTATACCAAAAACCTGGACTTCAATGATGTAAACATTTTCAATCCTGAAAAATAACTTTTGGTAATTATTTTTTTCATAAAGTAATACAAAATTGTTTCAAAATTATTTTCAACCACCAGAAATGATTTTTAGATAATTTCAGCTCAGACATAAGACTTTCATTTAGAAAACAACGTCCAAATCGAAAGAATATTATAGGATAAAAATTGATTTGTCCACTGAGACTTTTTTTGTCCCACTGTGTCACCTCGAACTATTACAGCAGGATGATTTTAACAATAACAAACAAAATTTTTCTTCCAGGATAATGTGGAATATGATTATAGGACTCTTCAAGTGTATGGGAAGATGAGTGAGTAGTAATTGATTTGACTCAAATTTGGAGGGCTTCATATGTTTAGACATTTGGAGCAATATCGCGATTGAAAAATTTCCAAAACAGTATTTCTATATAAGGACCAACCTAATAAGCAACGGATAGAGCACATAGAAAAGCAGGGGATTGAAAGAGATAGGCGAAAAGGCTGAATTGACAAAGAGATAGGAAGCAATAGACGTAGATCGATAAAAGACAAGGGACAACTGATATAGATAAAATGGGACTGAAACGGATCTTTCTTGATTTGAATCCGTAGAATTTAACTCAGTATCAGTGAAATACTTCCAGCTATTTAAATCAGTGAAACTTTAATGATACAAATAGCCAGAAGTACGTTACTGCTTTTGAGTTGAATTTCACTAAAAAGCAGTGAATGTTCACTGTTTAGAATTTAGAGAGACATATATAAATCAGGAATGATAAACAGAAAATAATAAATGGGAATAGGCGAGAAAAAAGTAAAAGAATACTGACAAGGAAATAGAGGAAGATAGATATGGAAACAGATATAGCTGGATAGAAATGGGATAGAATTATGTAAAGCTCGATAAATAATTGATAGAAAGATATAGAGATGGACTGTGGACAGACGAGGGATAAGCTGGGATAAATCAGTTGAGGAGTAAGCGAAGAAAACGTGCTACATCCATTCGAGATGATTCCTCAATAATTAGACAGAAAGCTGTATTTAAAAAATTGCAGAGATAAAAGAAAAATTCAAATAGGATCATGTAGATTAAACAATCTACATGAATCTAAAATGATGAGTTTTCCAGGTGATAATAAGTTTAAGGAACAAAATACTAATTGTGGACCATTTTTTGAGAAAAAAAAAAGATTTATTTTAACATGAACAATCAATGTGTATTTTTCTAAATAAGAGGCATTGAGTATATCCTAATTAAGACTCTAAAAGAAACAAAAATTGAAACTAAGTAACGGGATAGTGAACATAGGAAGAATTTAATCTTCGTAATCGATAACAGAAGCATACCCGATGATTATTCCCTTTACCTAAATATTCTATGGTTAGAAAGTCTATTGTTCTTATGAAAACAAAATTTCCTGCAATGTTTGAAAAATTATGATTCATATATTATAACACAGATGAGAAAGTTAGACATATTATTAAGGAGGTTAGCTGCATTTATATTGTACTACTCATAACACATTACATATGAACATAAATGCACCTGTAACCTTTTTAATATTACGTACAACTCTTCTATCTCAATTATATGTATGTATGTATATTTAATCTCTCCCTGTTACGGGTTTGAGGGCCTCCGCTCCCTGTACATATATTTACATTTCATCCTTAACCTAACGTAACCGCTGCTTACGTTCTAATGTTTCGCCTTACTTAAAATAACAATAATATTAATACTATTGATTCTTAAACTTCTAAAAACGAGCAATCTTCCAGGGCTTCCGTTTTCTCTTAACATCAAATACATATTTCACCGATTTAAAATTTTAAAATTTTTGCTAGTTACTTTCCTTTAGACAGGATTACCCGTTTGGCTCTGCCCAGCTCCCTTGCTTTCTCTTACTTCTTCCAGTTTTTTCATCCACGTCACTCCCTGTCCATTACCATCCAAAATTCATCTTAGTCACTCAACCACACTCAGCTGTCCATCTTCCTCTCCTGTGCACCTCTCTAACACATGTGCCCATGACTCCACTTCGTATCCACATACTCTGCACAGATTGTCCTCTTCATCCATCCAATATCTACAATATCTCACTCCTTCTTCCATTCTGAACCGTACCACCCTATTCCATTTGTCTTTCTTTTTTATTTTTTGCAAATATTCTGGTTCCTTCACCCCTTTGACCATCATATACCATCTATTGTACCTAGACTCCATGATCTTTGTCCATCTCTCTTCTCCTTGTTTTACTAATAGCTCTAACTCTATGTCCTCCCACTCCAGTACCCCTTCTTGTATATTACAAGCCGTCCTAATTTTTTTCCTTTCTTCCTCCCATTTCGAATTTCCCAAATTGCCTCTCGTTTCCTTGTTTCGAATTTCGTCCAAGCATACTTGTGCTACTCTGCTCCCCTCTCCCCTTTTCAGCTTCTCTTCAAACTTCCAGGCTCTCTTGATTTGTCTAGTTAACATTTTTCCCTTCCTAGTTCTTCCCTTAACATGTATCCTGGGCAACTCCAACTAACCCCAATTACCCATCTCAGAAATCTCTCATGCAATCTTTCCACTTTCCTCTATTCCTTCCATCCCCAGACCTCCACTCCATAACAAAACACCGCCCAAACCAACGCATCAAACAACCAAACCCTCATTCTCCAATCGTCATTGAACCTTCTCTTTCCTATACCCCATACTTGGCCCATTACTTTACTCGCACATTCGATTCTTTTCCTTACCTGCACCTCATTTCCCCCTGCTGCCTCAAACCAAAAACCTAAGTAACAGAACTCCTCCACACTTTCCACAGTTTGTCAGTTCATCTTCCAAACGTAACCTATTTTGGTCTTTCTATTTCTGAAGCACATCACCTTGGTCTTCCCTACGTTCACCGTCAGTTCTTTTGTTCCCACATACTCTTCGAAAATTCTGATTATTAGGTTCATCCCCTTCTCATCGTCTGCTCATAGAACTACGTCGTCCGCGTATGCTAGAGAATATAGTTTGCTATTACCCAAAATCGTCCCCCTTTCACTTTCTCCTTAAGCTTCTCCTCTAAATCTGCCAGCAGCATATTAAATAGTAGCGGACTCTACGGGCACCCTTGCCTTAGACCTCTTCCTGTCCAGAAAACCTCCCCTTTTTCCCCCCTATCATCACCCTAATCCTGTTTTCAGTAAAAATTTCCTTTGTCCTCTCCACCAGCCCTTCCTCTATTCCCCTCTCTTTCATTGCCTGCCATAGCACTTTGCTATTCACTGAGTCAAAAGCTGCTTTAAAATCTACGAACAAGGCGACTAATTTCCCTCTTTTTCTCCCTAAGTTTCTGTTAACCAAGTAGTTGAGTACGTAAATCTTATCTGTACTCTTCTACCTTCTTACCCTCTCCTTTCTTGACAAGCGGTACCACCAGCCCTGTCATCCACTCCTCCAGCCACCCTTCTCCTTTCCAGACCTTGTCGCAGATCTTCCACATCCCTTCCCTAATCCCTCTCCTCCATACTTTATCGCTTCGTTCTCCATACCATCCTCTCCTGTAGCCTTGTTTCTTTTCAGTCTATCTATCGCCTCATTAACTTCTTCTCTTGTTATTTCGTTCCCTTCCTCCATTTCTCCCTGGACTATCCTTCTATTTTCCCCTTTGATCCTATTTTGGTCTCCCCCTAACAGACCCTTGAAATAATCCGTCCACTCTCCCATTTCTATTTCTTCATTCACGCCCTTCCTTCCTCCTCTTTCTCTATTTATCAGATCCCAGACCCTACCTTCTTTAATTGCTTTTTCTACTTCTTCCTTGTATTTCTCCTTTCCCTTTTGCTTTTTCCTTTCCAGCATCATCTCGTGTTCTCTTTTACTCCTGTTGTACTCCGCCTTCTCTATTTCTCCTTTCCTTCATTTTCTTACACACTCTTTCATTCTCTCTTTACTCTCCCTGCATTTCTCGTCCCACCAACCTCTCTTTCCCTCTTCTCTTCCTTCTTTCGTACCTACCTCATCCCTCACCTTCTCAATCGACCCGTTCAACCTTTCAATTAACGAGTCTGCTTCCTCCTCCTTTTCATACCTAACATTCTCCTTTTGCATTTTTTTAAAAACTCTTAATTTATCTACCCCCCCCCCAGACTCCCATTTTCGTGTTCCTTTCTCCCTCTGCCACACTTATGGACGCAACCTTTCAGTGTATCTATTACTAGGAAGTGCTCGGACCCAATCTCATTCCCCACATTCATACTGCATTTCATATTCCTCATTCTTTCTTCCGCCAGGATGTAGTCTATTACTGTTTCTCCCTTACCTATAAATGTGATCCCTCCTTTCTCATCTCCTTTGATATTGCCATTACATATAAACCATCCTGTTTCTCCTATTACGTCTACTAACCTCCTCCCCTCTCGGTCTATCTCCCTATGTTTGGTGCTCCTTATATAGGCCTCCTTTTCTTCATCCCAAGTTCCTCCCCCTTGCTCGCCAGTCCAGGCATTCAAGTCACCTCCTATCAAAACCAACTCTTCCTTCTTTTCCTCCATCCACCTCCATCCACCTCATTATTACTCTACAACCTTCCTCTTCTCCTCTTCTTCTATATACACAAACCACCGCTATTTTTACTGTTCCAATTAGAATCCTTCTTACCATTGTTCCATCCTTTTCCCCCCAGTCCTCCTCTGTTTTCCCTTTTACTCATCCGCCTAGGTTCCACTCATCATAATCAAATCCCACTTTTCTAACTCCCGCCAAAAACCTTCATTCTTGTTCTTTAAGCCTGACACATTCCAGAAAGCTATTTTCACGTTTTTCTCTCCCCTCTCCTCACATCTCTAACTTCTTTTGCATCTTCCTTTTTTCTACCTTTTTCAACTCTTTTTCCCCTTTTCCTTATTTCTTCTAAATCCTCGTCCCAGAACCATTCCTCCCCATTTATCCATAATCTGTCTCTTCCTGTCCCTACCATGCGCCCCATTTTCTTCTCTACCCATGCGTTCTTCCAACTGTTTTATCTTACTATTTCTCTTTCCGTCATCCTCCTTCTGTCTATTCACTATGCTCTCGAGATTACCAACCTCGTCACTCCGGGAAAGGGGTTATATAAACGGAGCGCCTACTCAACCGCAGCCAGAACAAGCCGGCAACAGAGACAAAGAGGCGACACTGAGACCAACCGCGAGCAGGCATCCAATAGAGGAAGAACGATGCTTCGGGAACCGGAGAAACATCAACATTCAATGTTTTTCTCAAGTCCAAAGATCTGGCTAAACTGGATGACGAGCTTCGTGGAGATCTTATCGAAGAATCCGACCTCTGGACTATCAATTGTTGTGTCCCAACTGCAGCGAGAGCTTTGGCAGATGCGAACCGTAAAACAAAACCAACGGTTGATCATTAGACCAAAAGACGAATGCATCAACTCAGCACAAACATAGGCTGGACAAGGCAGCACGCGTCCCGCATTCAATGTGTGATTAACTACATAACATCTGGCAGGACTTTCACTGCCAGAGTTCTACAGTTCGCGCGCGAACTGCGGATCCGTTATCACACACTCAACAATTCAAAGCTACTGACCATCAGGCAGCATATTGTTAACAGAATACGAGTACTATCAACAGTTTTTGTCTGACCCATCTCAACTCTTTCAACACCCTCCAGTTACTGTCGACCACCCGCCCACAACAAAAGAGGTCCAGGCATTTTGGGGAGAAGTCTACGAAGTCCAGCATCCACTTAAAGAAAACTCAAAGAATATAAATAGCTTCAAGGAGCTGTGCAGTACCCTCATAACACCTGAGTAGGAATGCCCACCTATCAGTACCGAGGTGGTGAAAAACGTATTAAGAGTCATGAAGAACTATTCCGCTTCGGGACCAGATGGTAACAAGAACTTCTGGTGCAAGAAGTTGCCTTGAACTCATGTATTTCACATGGATGAGCTTAAGATCTATGCTAAAAATCAAGAGAAACTACATCTAGCTCTAGACATTGTCAAAGAGTACACTCAAGCGACTGGAATGAAGTTCGGGTTAGAGAAATGCGCCTAGGTTTATTTGAAGAAAGGAAAACTTAATAGCATCCCCGAAGACCCTGAGCTTGTCAACAGAAGTGCTATACGACACCTTGGCGCTGGAAAAAGCTATATATTCCTGAGCGTGCCACAGAACCGCATTCAGGACGTGACATCTATAGAGGATACTCTCCGATGCAGATAGAAAACGTCTCATTTGACCGATATTGTCTTCCGAACTGTCGACAAGGAACAAAGTATCTGCGACGAACATGCTTTCCGTCTCAGTAGTACTCTATTCATTTGGAGTGGTTCCATGGACGAAGAACGAGCTCAGGTCCCTCGATATCGGGTCCCGAAAGGTTATGCACATGAACAAAAGCATGCAAATTAAGTCTTCTGTTCCACGACTTTACATCTCACGCCTTCCAGGTGGTCGCGGAATACTGAATGTTGAATGTCTTGAAAACAGGATTATTCTGGGTACAGCACATATAGTCGCAAATGGAGAAGACACTGTTCTTAAAATGGCCAGGAAACACGAAAAAGTGGGCAAAGGGGCGTTTCTGTACAAAGTAGCGGAGGAGGCTGCTGAAACACTCGGCCTTGCCTTCAATATCAGGGGTGAGCAAAATGCATAAAATCTTATCCATCTTGAGTACTCACTCCTGAAGGCCCGGATTAAGAAAGCACAGGAGAAAAACTTCCGCAAACAGCTCCTCGACAAGAGGATGCACGGCATCTTCCACAGAAATGTGGAAGATCATTCGATGTCGTATAAGCTAACGTTTGCTTTGCTTAAATCACCCGGATTGAAGTCGGGCACGGAGAGTTTTATTTTGGGTTGCCAAGACGGTGTCATTTCGAATCTAGCATACCGTCGCCACATTTTGAGCCAAGACATTCACGATGATAGCTGCAGAGCGTGTCATACGGGAACGACCTACATCCAAAGGAACAATGCGGCACTAAGAGTGCTTTATTACCATATCTGTCACTTTTACGACATTTGCCCAAATACCTCTCCGCTAAACGCTCCTAGAGAAATAGAGTCAATTGTCGAAAATGAGAAGTGCCGCATATACTGGAACTTCATATTCTCCACAATTGTTTCTGCTGCGCACTCGAGGCCTGACGTAGTTCTCCTTGACTTCGAGAAACGAGCCATGTTCGTTATCGAATTTTTGGCACTAGCTGACAAAAACGTCACAGCCAAGGAGAAAGAAAAGAAAGAGAGGTATAAAGACCTTATAAGGGAGTAGCGACGGTTATACTTGGAATATTCTGTTAAGCTATTGTCTTGATTATCGTCGCTCTTGGAGGTGACAAGGTTTCACTGTCTACTAGCCTGAAAAGCATCCATGCAGGTCAACCAAATGGTGACACACTTGCGGGGAAAATGCAGAAGGCGGTCGTTCTTGGATCGCTCCCTGTCCTCAGGGTGCAAGAGACTTTTGCCGTCTATCATATTGAATTCATCGCAGACTGTAACCACCTATCTCACGGTCGTGAGACGTGGTTACAGCTGTAATTTTACCGCGATTTCGCCAGAAGCGGGTGCAATGTTTCAGATCAGCACACGCTCCCGGCGAAATCCTGCGGTTCTCCTTATAAATAAAATAAATTATCAATTATTTTATTTTTATTCATTTTTATTTGATTATAATTTTATTTCTTTATTATATATTTTTAATTATTGTATAAATTATCGTGTGACAACGAACGACGTCACCTTCCAGAGGGGCTTTTTTAATGGCGGTACCAAGAGCCTTTTGCTTTTTCGCATCACACTTCTGCCTCTATCCCTCGCACTACGAAATTCTTGTGAATACCTCTGTGGCGACACTAATTATCGCGAGCATAAAGTGACTCATGTATTTTATGTAGATGACCTGAAAATCTATGCCTCTGGCGAAAACAGACTTCAAACTGCTGTAAATATCGTCGAAAAGTACACAGGAGAGATTGGGATGGACTTTCGATTGAATAACTGTGCCAAAATTCATCTGAAGAAAGGAAAGATTACTGGCGTTCCCAAGGACCCTTAGCTTGTGGATATAAGTGTCATTAGACATCTTAACACTCGAGAGACCTATACATATACCCTTGAAGCCGAAAGCTCCAAAGGAGATAGAATCGTTTGTCCAAAACGGGAAGTGCCAATTTTTCTGGAATTACGATTTTCTGACAGCAGTCTCCGTTGCACACTCGACGCCTGGTTAAAGTAATTGTCCTTGTGATCGGTGCTCTCGGAGGGGCGAACCCATCACTGGTACGTAACCTACAAGCCATACCCGTGTGCCGAAAATATGCCAAGGCACTTGCGAGATGGATGCAGAAAGCTGTCATCCTTGGTTCGCTTCGTGTTTTCAAGAAATATGAGGGCTTCGCCGGCCTGTCGTCGTAATTTCATCGTGCCAGCTATCTCACGGTCGTGAGACGTGGCCATAAGTGTGATTTACCGCGGTTCTACTGGAAGCCGGTGTTATTTCAGGATGGCAGTTGCTCCCAGGGGGACCCTGCGGTGGTTGTTCAACCCTTTATACATATATATGCACTATGTATGCATTAAGAATTAACAAAAGCAATGCAAATTTTTTAATTATAAAAACTTTGCTTTTCATGAAATTTAGGTTCATTTAAAATAATTCCTTCACATACTTTAATAATCTCTTTAATGGAATGATATTGTGCATTTCCAAGATATTGTGGACTAATTTTGCCCCTGCAATATAATTTTCCGTAATTTTTACTGCGATCGAACACTAGATCGATCCTGCAACCGGTAATTTGTCAGAAACATAAATATTTCTTTACATCTCTCCCTTTTACTTTCTGAGTTTGGATTTCTGATTTTTAAAAATCTCAGACATCGATATTTATCTTTGTACAATCTTTGTGAGATATTTGAAAACATTGTGTCTTTGGTCGTAGTTTATGGTGCATGTTCTGATTATTTTTATCGCATTTTTCATCAGTTTGTACATTTGGTCTCCCATTTTCATTTACTGAACTATTATTACTGAATTAAAAAGATGATTCTGTTATATGATTTACTATGTATTTCTATACAAATGTGTACTAAAACACCGGATTTGATGGCACATTTTTCAGAATCAAAAGATCTTACAATAGAGCAGGTGGGAACATATAGATGCTAATACGTGCCGTCAATTTAGATTGTTTTCCCTAACTTGGATGCAAATGTTTAGATTTTGAAAATTATTTAATCTGTAATGTAAGAGGGCATCAATGTAAAGCCTTGTACAAATAAAAGTTATTAAAGTAAACATTAATTTTATGGAATTTATTGATAAAATCTTCCACCAGATATTAAAATTCTGTCTCGTCAGGCATTGCACGTGGCAATCAACATTGCATCCAACTACCACTTTTAATAGATTTTCTAGAGAATCCAAACGAGCATAGTTGGTAGGAACAAAATGTATCATTTTATCATTCTTTTAATTTTACTAGTTGTGAGTTTGGTCTGAAATTGTGTAGAACTTTAACTGAAGAAGATTTACAAGTCAGATAAGCGGGTGCTCACCAGCCAATGCTACTTGGCTTGTGAGTCTTTCATTGTATATATGTGTGTATAATTATGATATGCCGCACTCAAGTTATCTAAATAATGGTTTGAATAGCCAAAACATGAGCGGGTGTAGGCAAAACTGTGACAAGAGCCCTTTAAGATAATGAGCAAACTCAGCCGGTGTGCAAAATTTTTTTTATCTCGAAAGTGTGGATGCGCAAATTTACCCATATGTTTTCCAACTAATAATTGTATTCCAATGTGAACATGCGGCGATATTATTTTCACATCGTCGACTAAAATACGTTACTTTGACCATCATTCAGAGGCATGGAATATCAAAACCCTGCCCTCTGCTTCTTTTACCTATGTCTTACTATTTGTAAATGCGTGCAAAATATTATTTACATCTGCGACTTACCGAGATATAGCCAGCGGGTTGAGGTCTGTCTGAATTTCTAAACAAAAAGGAATATCATCAGAACATTGTAAAATTCTTAACATAACACTGCTGAAGTGTTAAAAAGTTTAGCAGTGTTGACTTTCCTTTGTACCTGCTTCTTTCTGGAATGACTTACTTCTTCAGCATGTTGTCATCAATATTCATTTGGCTTGAATCTGTTTTCTCTAATTCGCTGCTAACATTGGGCAATTCTGAAACATGAAACTTCAGGTCATAAATCGACTCACAGTAGGCAATGGCGCAATAAGAAAACGAAACGTTATAAATGAAAATTTTAGAAAAATCGTGGAATTCATGTATTCTTCAAACTTACTTATTGCTCTGAAAATCTGTGCTAAGCCCGCACAAGTTATGGGTGAATGACGAAAATACATTTTCTCTAGCAGAAAAAGCGTAAGGTATTGCGTTATAAGAGTTTAAATAATGTTAGAAAATTTAACAAATTATGTTGTTCCCATAGAAGAATTTCAAACTTCTTATTTTATCTAATCCTAATTGTCCAAAAGCAGTTCTATTTATTGAATAGTTTTAAATGGAGTTTCGCTCTCCAGTCAATCAAATGCTCCTTAAATCGAATAGTCTGTCGGAACTAGAATGGCTATGTGAATATCACAGTTTCCATCTGCTTTTGAATAAACGCAATTATACTATTTACATGTACAAATGTTTAATTGAGTCTCAATACACTACAAAATATGTGCTAGAAATTATGAAACAGTTTGTTTGTTTGTAAGACTGGATACTTCTTTTCAATATATTTTATTTTTGAAAATAAATCTTACGGTATCCTAAATGCGGGAAAAGGGAGCTGAACATTTCATAAAAACATCTTACGTAATTTGTGGATGACTCCTAAGATCAACTTACTTTCAATTAAACATCACGACTTATAAATATACATATACATATTGTAGCAATGTGCTCCTTTTCATCAACAGTTGTATCTAACTTAATAATGGAATGACTAGGAACTATGTGTGGGACTAAGCCTAAAAATTGGCAATACCCACTAAAACCACCTCCTTTTTCCTCTTGGCAGAGGTTCCCCCGGAACCGCTTTCGCATTACTTCAGGAGGTGCCGTTCTACTGCCATCCAGGGTTCCTGCTGGCGCGGAATAGCCTTGCAGCCACCTCCTCACTGGAAGTTCACCTGGACTATTCCGGCAACTACGCAAAGGCTCTTGCCTCCTTGGGAAGGTCCCCAAGCTACGTCTCATCTACGTTCTTTGTTAGGACCAATTTTCTCAACCAACGCGCTCTCCGCCCATACGCAAATCGCCACCAACTGGTCACGGGCTGTCGCCGAACCATGTAAGTGGCAATAAAGCATGAGTGTCTCTTTCAACGTGAATCTTTTTATTATCCCCCCCCTTTCTCGGCATTCCAGATCCCATTTTTCCTCATCGGTCCTTTAAAATACCTTAAGCTTGCCGATAAAAAAAGAGACACGTTCTTAAACTCCAAAGCAGAACTATTTCTGATAAATACTCTACTCTGAAAACTACTATGACTCAATTTGTATTCTACTTGGTTCGTTGCTTTGCCTTTAATGCTCATGTAGGGGGTAGTTTAACCTAGAAAACTCACCGGAAAAAATTAATTTGAAACGCTAGCGCAACGAATGATTATCGGGGGGCAATTTTTTTCTCTTGGAAGCTCAAATTCATATTCGAGGCAAAAAGTCCCTGCGGATCGTCGACACTTGCGATAAATATGTTAAATATTGCATTTCCAAAGCACCAGAAAAAAAAAACAGAACTGGCGCGATATTTAAAATGGAAAAACCATTTCAACAGGAAAAAGAGTGATGATTTTCATTAAGTTGTAATAAATTTTCAAAAACCATAACAACTCTATCTTATTGGAAAATATATTTTTATAAAAGCACTAAGGGAAAGAAAAATACATTGAATGTAAAATAATTACTCGAAAAATTCTTGAATAAATTCCTATTTGAACTCCTATTTAACAGATTCATCGCAAGTGTTGACTATATGCAGGGACTTTACACCTCGAATATGGATTTGAGCTTCTAAGAGGGGAAAAATTGTCCCCCATAATCATTCATTTCACTAGTATTTCGACTTGATTTTTTTCTGGTGAGTTTTCTACATTACATTACCCCCTACATGGGCCCTAATTATTTCAAGCTTATTACTATGATGATATATGATTCTTATGATGTAATACAATTGTCATGTACATACGATATTATGCTACTATGATATTTCTATAATATGTATTTTGATGTGAGTCACATCTACAAATATTTACCTTGATTAGGTTTGTATTTGATGATTCTTATATGTGATTTGCAATTATATTTTTCATTGTTCTTTATTGTATGCAACCAAGCTCTCGAGGAATGTTGCGCAATTTGATGAAAATGACATACTGCGCTAATTCAGCCTTGCACAGTTTCTGCAAACTAACCTTTCTTATGCATTTTTTATACATAATAAGCTTTATAATTCTTATTGCTGGATTTTGCTTTTTTTAGTCTCTGTCACTTGAGCTTTATAGAAAGGCTCTTTAATTTATTAACGTATTTCAGACACTTCTATATTCAACTTTACTTAAGCTTGACCTATCACTCTCAAAATGGAAACATTAAATATTGGTCTCGTTAACACTCAGTTCATACCAGCCTATTACCCCGAATTCAAACATCACTTTATGTCTTGTTACTATCATATCATGGCCGTGTTCGATACCTGGCTTACGCCTAACATTCACTCGAGCCTCGTAGCACTTAACCATTGCATACCGCAATCGCGTCCCACGGTTCTCGGGGTTGAAGCGGCCTCTGAGGAGGTTGATGGGTGGTTCTAAATGGTTTACATAAGCTACATAGGTGACAGGTTCTCACGTAATATTAAACCTGAATCCTCATTTCTTCCTAGTAGAAATGCTCTTGTACGGCCTTCAGCCTTTTCTGTGTGCCAGGATGAACGGCTTATCCAACATCATGGTATTCATACAACATTCATTTTAAAACTAATTCAGTGATGTGGGGATCTTCTTGTTAAGAATATAAGAGTTCCTCATAAAAGTTGTCGTTTTCTAACTGAGCTGAACAGTGTACTCGGCCGGATTTAGTGTCTAATACTTCAGGTGGTAACATTGGTTCATTCCTTTCTAAGTTAATTTTAGGTTCGCCGGTTGGATAGTGTGAAAGAGCTCTCAAAAGTTTACTTCCTCTAACCGTACATGGCTGTTAACTGAAGCTAAATTTGTCTAGAAAGTCAGACAATCTTCAAAATTTCGTTTTTGCATCTTTAGTCTTCCCGAGCCAGTTCGTGACCGAAAATGCGCGATAGCCCAAACTAGTGCATGACATTTCCTTTTGATTAAAGGGTATCTGGACTCCGTACTATTAAGTTTCGCGCTAGCGTAGCTTGATACCTGATTTGTTCAATCTGAAGTAGGTTGAGATAATACTGCTTCCATTCCAGTGGAATTCAGCTTAAATGTAAAATGGTAAATTAGGGTCTGGTCTTTCTAGACGTAAGCCAGCCTGAAAGAGAGGTTTAATTTGCCTAAACGCAGTATCAGCCTCTAAAGGCCAACGCCAACGAACAATTTTTTCTCATCAAATCAGTGAGTGGTGCTGATACTTCCAAAGAATTTTGAACGTATTCACTAATCGAATTGCAAACACCCAAGAATTGCTGGAGTCCACGACGTCCTTAAGGTTGAGATGCTTGAACAATGGCCTGAACGTGTTCTTCTTCTGGCTTATTATGATTTAAGGAAAGCATTTGCCCAAGATAACGTAATTCCGTCTATTTAAAGAAATATTTTTCAACAAACACATGAGTAACAATGCCTAAATAGACAATATCAAATTTGTTGAGGTAACCTCGGAGAACTGTTTGACATAGTCATCCTCCGGAATGTCAACAAAGATCTTCTGGTCCTAGATTCAAACTAATCCAAGAATTGAAATTTCTCGAATTTCATTGCTAGCCAGACACAGCAGGGAAATCATACGATTTTCAAAACTGACGGATATGGTCTTCCTACCCTGTGTCATCATGATTAATCCCGGAATGGTTGAATAAACTTCCTGGACGCAAGACTGCATTGTTTGTTTCTGATTTTCTGTTGGAACGTCCGGATGTAAAAAGTTGGCTGTTGGGGCGGTGACAGTTGGATACACCACCCGCATCCAGTTTTCCAGATTGGAGACCTGTTTGGCTTTTCGTTCTGCCAGTTTTTTCTTGTAGACGTCACATTCTCATGGATATGATGTTCGAGGCAGTGTCATTATTCAGGAGTATTTACTGGTCGCTCTTCTTGCTGGACTAGCTCACGATCTTTTTTTTGTGTGCTAAACGGTTGATCTCCTTATCATCATATTCTGCTTCAACAGCACGGGCTGAAAGAACATCAAAGGTTGTTGGTAATGAGGCTCATATTGCTTGTGTAATTTCTGGAGTCTACCTAGTATGGTAGGTGAATCATACCGCTCAATGAGAAGATCTTTGAACTATTCCTAGTGAAAACGCAATCATCTGTAATCGTCCCACTATTGAGATGCACTCCTTTCTAGTGCTGTACCTGCAGTGCGCTTCTATTGTACTTCCGAGGTATGCATGGTGATAAAATACGATTCTATATTTTGGATAAAAGCCGCTGGATCGTTATGATTTCTTCCCAGAATTCTGGAATCAAATTTATTCCCGGAAAATTTAGAAGGAAGTCATAAAATCCTTGCCAAAGCGTACTATGGGCGATTTTGATAAATTTTGTCTCAAAATCGTAGAATTTTGATAGGAACTACCCAAAGGAATGAATTTTTTTTAAATTGAAGATAAATCCTCAGCGAATTTAGGGAAAATATAGAGACAGTATCAAAAAATGTTTTGACCTGGAAAATCTATATTGAAGTTAGCAATTTTTCTAAAAAATGTAGTTTATCGAATACCACGGGCGTGTAGATATTATATTCTATGTTCTTCATACGATTTTTTTGTTAGATTTTTGCATGCTGATTTCAAATCCGGCCTCTAAATTATTGTAGAGCTTCATGATTCTGAGAAAAAGACGATGGAACTTGATTTTTTTCATCCTTAAAGGAATGCATTATTTTAATCAAAGCAAATTTCATCATTCGGAGTATTTAAGGGCTTCTGGGGTCGCTGGTGCGAAATCCAAAATAAAAATATCAAAATTCAAAATATCCAATCCCAGATCGCGGATCACAATTGTAAATATTGAACAGATGAGACTAATGACATTTACGAAAAATAATAATCCATTCTTACATATAAATTGGAAATACTTTGCAGACAGATTGAAGAGGACGATGCAACTGACAGGAATGAGATAAGTGCAGAAAGCGATTCGGTGGACCATGAAAGCGATACAGAAAGTAGCGACAGCAATGGCATAATGATCTCAGTTCATATATATTTCATAGCAGAAATTATTATTAAAATAATTGTTCCAAAAATTTTCAAATTGTGTAATTTTCAGGAAAAATTTTTCATGCGAAGTACATAGTACAACATATTAGATCCGACATATTGAATCTTGAGTCCGACATCTAGACCATGAATTGTTAAGTTTACGGTGCGGCGAGAGCTGAACTGAACAAGAAGATTGGATGGGCAAGACAGGAGGTGCCCCGCGACCAGTGTACGATCAACTACATACCAGCTGGTAGGCTGTTTGTGAAAGGGATGAGTTAAAGTTCGCCCATTAACCGAGGATCTACCATCACACACTGAACAAGTCAAAGCTGCTAACAATGAAGCAACACATTTTGTACTAAATATTGGCGTTATATGACGCAAGGAGGAGAATATAGAAGAAAGAGGGATGGATCCGGGAGAACCAATAGCTTCTCGCTGACCCATTAGGCCTCTTTAGCTATCTTCCTGTTTCTGTCAAAAATCCACCCAAGCCCAACGAGGTAGAGACTTTTTGGGGAGAGGTATAGAAGATCACGAAAACACTGAAATTGAAGGATAACACTAACAATACCATCCACTTTAGGGAGCTCTGCGACAACCCCATAACATCTGAGGAGAAATATCCATAAATCATTTAGGGACACGAAGAAATTTTCGCTGCAGCACCAGACGGTATCAAAGAACTTCTGATGGATGAAGTTCACTTCTACACACCAACATCTGGTAGGCATCTTCAACTCATATTTAAAGTCGAAGACATTCATTCCACAGTAGCTGGTGTTAGGACGCACTATACTCCTACCGAAGAAAGGCGACTTGTCGAACCTAGAGGACCAGCGCCCTGTTGATGGCCTGAATTGAATACAACGAACAGCGTCACCTTTCAGATGGGCGTTTTTCAGGCAACATCATGAGCCCTCTAATCTTTTGCATTACACTTCTGCCACTATCTCACGCACTCAGCAATTTTCCTGGGTATCTGTGCGATGACAAAAATCATCGCGATCATAAGGCCACTTATGGATTTTACATAGTTGACCTGAAGATGTATGCTTATCATTTAAAGCAACTGTCGAGTACTTTAAATATCATCGGGAATACACACAGTCAGAGATCATTTTCAAAAAATGGTCAGAAAACACGAGATGATTGGCAAAGCAGAGTTTCTTCACAAAGCCGCCGAGCAGGCGGCCGGAACCATTGGCCTGAATTTTAACATCAGGAGTGAGGAAAGTGCATTATCCCATATAGATTCCTCACTTCTAAAAGCTCAAGTAAGGTAAGCAGAGGTTGAAAAATTCTGCAAACAGCTCCTTGACAAGAAAATGCACGGAATCGTTTACAGAAATGTAGAAAATGCGGCCTTGTCTAACAAGGTAGCTTTTGCTTGACTCAGATCATCAGGACTTAATTCAGGTACAGAGGGTTTTATTTTTGCGTGCCAAAAGGTTGTCATTTTCCACCTTAGTATGCAGCAACCGCATTTTACGTGAAGAGGTTACCATCGATAGCTGCGAAGAGTGTCATGCACACGCTGAGTACCTAGAACACATACTATCCTACTGTCCCACTCACGCGGGAACGAGCCGACAACAGAGAAAGAGAAGCGTCATAAAGACCAACCGCGGGTAGGCATCCAATAGAGGAAGAGCGATGCCTTAGCACCAGGAGAAACCTTACAGTGTTCGTGTGCGGGCACTGCGTGAGTCCAACGTGGTACTTTCGAGCCCAGAAAAATTGAAAAAAACAGGATTTTCTTAATTTCGCCGGCCAAAAATCCTCGGAAACCGTACTTTCTTGGTGTGGGCAAGTTCCTATGGAAAGCTATTCTCTTTCTCCCAGATCACGTGAGTATGATCTGCATTCACGTCCATTTTAACTGCGCATTCGTTCTAGTTAGTTAGTTAGTTTAAAAACGGGCGGAAAGCTGATGAAGAGCTCCCCTGGCACTCAAGCTATAAAGTTTATTGTGCAACACCCTTACCTACTAACTCTCAGCAGTCGACCCCAGACCTCTTGACGAAGCATATTATGTCGACTACTGATGTAATCTGTCGTGGGGTTATACCCCATTTTGTGCATATGATAGTTCAAATGGTTGTGCCCAGTTAGGATCCGTACCACTGTCCTTTTATTTTTCTTGAGTAGCACAAGATTTCCCTAGCTCTGCCCATCCTATAGGTACAACCCAGGATGGATTTCGCCTAACGGCAACCTGGGATTTGTTACCAGTATTCCCGGTCTTTTGTTCGGATCTAGCATGTAATGGCCATCCCTACGCAGCAAGACGCTATTCCCAGTACCGGTTCCGGTCCTACATATTCACTGGCTGCGCCGCGTTTTGTCAACTGGCCCGCCTTTTCGCTGCGTTGATCCCTGTGTGACCAGGGACCCATATGAGAGCCAAATTGTTTCTTTCTGCAAGTTGGCCTAATGCCTTTTTGCATTTCCAAACCAGTTCTGATGTTATGTCTGGTTTCCCTATTGCAGTGAGTGTTGCTTTGCTGTCCGAACAAATCGTAATCTGTCTGCCAGCAGCGTTTTCTTCTATTACGGTTTCAGCACACCGAAGGACGGCCAGGACCTCCGCTGGAAAGACAGAAGCATGTCGCCCAAGTGTGATTCCTATCCCTTTCCCTCCCTTGCTGTCATAAATTCCTGCTCCTGACCCTCCCTCTCCCCTGGAGACATCTGTATACCAGATTTCCCCTTGGAGGAGCGGGTTACCATTTGCTTTCCACAGATCCCTGCTTGGGATGCAGCCGCGGAAAGCTTTGGCAAAGTTGAAGCTTTTTGATATTTTATCTTGCCTCATCTGTAGAATCGCCAGTGCGCGGATATCACTCGGGAGTCAACAGTGTCCAGTCCTCCGACTGGTCAATGATACCATAGCTTATGGGGAATTTCTCAAGCCTTCCTATAAGTTCCTCCTTATATGAGTCCCAAATTGTATTTTTGGGTTTCTAATCTTGGAAACCTCTGGTTTTTCTAGGCTTAATCGAAACGCGATATATTTGTGGTCCACGAGAGGCTCCTCATCGGAGATTCTCCAGTCCACTACCCTGCTCCTCAGTACACCCGAACATAGAGTCAAATCGAGAACCTCGCTCCTGTTTTTTGTCTGGAACGTGGGAGTATCACCCCGATTCAGAATCTCCAGCTCTGTGCCCGCTATGTATTCCATGAAATCTCTCCCTCTGTTATTGATGTTTATGCTTCCTCACACCAAGTGGTGAGAGTTTGCATCACAACCCAACAGCAGAGGAATCTTGTTCTATTGACAGTGCCGAATTAGAGCCTCCACCTCCCTGGGAGCGGGGGTCCCTTGGCATCGCCAGGGAAACAAGCCGAGGCAATAGACACCTCTAGCCTTTCTTCGCTACTGTCCCTGAGTCAAACCTTAATAGCGGTGAGATCTCTAGAGCAGTATTCAGGAACCAAGATCGCACCTATACCCTTGGCGTTTTTTCGCGTGGTCCATTATATATGAAGCCAAATCCTGACAAGCCGCAAATACTTTCCCTGTATAACCAGGGTTCTTGGACTAGGAAGAGCCCTGTCTGCACCACAGATATGCGTCTGGCCAGAACCGCCGAGGCGCCTTTGCTATGGTGCAAATTAATCTGCATAATGAACATTCCCGTCTCAGCCATTGAAAGGCTAGTTCGGGGCAGCTCCGGACGCTTCTGGTCCCCCAGCGGATTCTAGTTGGGTCACTCAGAAGGTAACCCTACTTGCTCCTAGATAGGGTCGATAATCTAGAGCCGCAAGGACTCTGATTGAGGATTCGGGAAGACCAACGACTAGAATCGAGCCTCTCCCCTTCAGCCTGGATACCGGCCTGTCGGAAAATACCTTCCACGAATCATTTCGTAGAGACAGGTTCTGAAAGCTCAGGCGCCTCAGAACGGTCGCGGGACTCTCGGGGTTGCCGGGAATCAGTACGGTCGCTCTGCGTTACCTTTGTAAACACTCCGTCCCCTTGACTTCCAAGTTTAGACCTTCTTTAAACCTAAACTTTGGGGGTCTTTCCACTATCCAGTCCCGCGACCAGATGTTCACGGCCTCCACAACGATGAACCCGACCTGATGAAGATGTCGTTGAATGTGGGAGCGCGTCCCTCGCGAGGTAATGGGTCAATCCCTTTAGAGATTTCATCTCGCAGCCTGTCCAAATCCTCGAAAGTTGGACAGTTATAAGGATAACCCGACGCAACGATAACTCTCACCGGGGCGTTGTTAGCCATTTGCGCGAATGTAAGGCCCTGTGTTACCAGAGCCTTCTGCCGTTTCAACTCCCTCTTTGGGGGAGTTTCTCCGGAGCCCTTTTTACTCTTGCCTATGGAATAAGCCTGAGGAGTAGCTCCTGGTAGAGTTTTCGCAGCCACTGCCCCCTGTAAGAAGCCTTGGCTGCTGTTTGCGAGACACGCTTTGCGGTCTCTCCTCCTTTGTGCTCCGCAACGGATCCTTTTCTTTACGTAGAGTTCCGTTAGCTGCACTTCTACGGCTTCGACAAGATTGTCTGCACCATCATCAATATTTCTCACCGCTTCTGGTGGGTTGCCCCCTGAGGAGCCTCCCACTTTTGGCGGTGGTTTAGAGGAGGGTCCCGAAACGGGTCCCTCATCGTTTATATTTTGTCTTTTATTTTTTTGGGGATTCATTTTTGTCTCACGAGAAGCTAGGGAAATAGGAAACACCCCCCACAGAGCCCTGCTTGCAGGGGGCGGTTCTAAATACTATGGGATTCGACCTGGTGTCCCAAAGTCTTCGTTAAAACACCTCCTTTGAGACCACCGCCTTTCCGCCTCTACTGAGGGGGGCAGGCCGGGGTGTTCAAGGATTGGTTGACCCTGGTGCCCCGTAAGCCCTCCCACCAGCTACAAGGTCCCACGATCCCTATGAACGGCGGGCGTTCGTCCTGATGGTGGCATAATTTTCCTTGAATTTAATGTAGCTTTGAGAAAATAAAGCCATTCTTCTGTTCACTCGTGACTGATTTACTTGCTTCAGCAATGATTTTGACGTTTTGTTAAACAGCTTGCGTATGACAGGGAAACATGTACAAATGGACTGGTGATGGCTAGAAAACAGCTAACATCTCTACATTTGCAATAACCGCTCATCATTAACCGCCGTGCCTCGCTCTCGTTACTGATGAGCAGGTATTGTAATTCAGTGATCTGTTAGGTGTTTCTCTAGTAGCCAAAAAAAGAAACGCCTTAACCAGTCATATGAACGATTTTCATCCCAAAATTTCATTTTCAAGTCACAGTTTATACGGAACTCAGACGAAGGGGCAATTATGGAGCCACCAATTCTAGCTCATGCAACAGCAGACGAGCTACAAATTTCACTTAATCAACAGGATGTTCCACCAGTCGATTTGTACATCCTTCCCTGTCATACGCAAGCTGTTTAACAAAACGTCAAAATCATTGCTGAAGCAAGTAAATTAGTCACGAGTGAACCGAAGAATGGCTTCATTTTTCTTAAAGCTACACTGAATTCAAGGAAAATTATGCCCACTTTCAGGACGAACGCGCGCCGTCCCTAGGGATCGCGCGACCTTGTAGCTGGTGGGAGGGTTTACGGGACTCAATAGACCACAAATCTGAAATAGGTGAATGTAAGGGGCTGCCTCGCGAGGTGTGGCTACTCTGGGGAACTGACGGACTCTGGTCGGTGAGACTTAAACTAAGGAGCGATCCTTCTAAGAGGTAATGGCAATGCCCCCTGTAATATCGAGAGCGTGAGTTCTCATGCTCCCAAGCTATGATGTGATTGCCGTGTAAAGAGCTGAATGGCACCAGGGTCAACAAATCCTTCAACACCCCGACCTGCCCCCTCAGTAGAGGCGGACAGGCGGGGGTCTCAAAGGAGGTGTCTTAACGGAGACTTTGGGACACCAGGTCGAATCCCATAGTATTTAGAACCGCTCCCTAGCTTCTCGTGGGACAAAAATGAATCCCAAAAAAAATAAAAACCAGAATATACACATTGAGAGACCCGTTTCGGGACCCTCCTCTAACCCACCGCCAAAAGTGGGAAGCTCCTTAGGAGGCAATCCACCAGAGGCGGTGCGAAATATTGATGATGGTGAAGACAAACTTGTCGAAGCCGTAGAAGTGCAGCTAACGGAACTCTCTGTAAAGAAGAGGAACCTTTGCGGAGCACAAAGGAGGAGATACCGCAGAGCGCGTCCCGCAAACAGCAGCCAAGTCTCCTCACAGGGGGCAGTGGCTGCGGAAACTCTACCAGGAAAAACTCCTCAAACTTATTCCATAGGCAAGAGGAAGAATGGCTCCGGAGAATTTCTCCCAAACAGGGAGTTGAAACGGCAGAAGGCTCTGGTAACACAGGACCTTACTTTCGCGCAAATGGCTAACCACGCCCCGGTGAGAGTTGTCGTTGCGTCGAGTTATCCTGATAACTGTCTAACTGTCGAGGATTTGGACAGGCTGAGGGATGAAATCTCTAAAGGCATTGACGCGTTACCTCACGAGGGACGCGCCCCCAGATTCAACGACATCTTCATCAGGTCCGTGGCTATCGTTGTGGAGGCCGCGGACATCTGGTCGCGGGACTGGATAGTGGAAAAAACCCCAACGTTTAAGCTTAAAGAAGGTCTAAACTTGGAAGTCAAGGGGACGGAGTGTTTACAAAGGTACCACAGAGCGACCGTCCTGATTCCCGGCAACCCTGAGAGTCCGTCGACCGTTCTGAGGCGCCTGAGCTTTTAGAGCCTGTCTCTACAAACTGATTTGTGGAAGGTATTTTCCGACAGGCAGACATCCAGGCTCAAGGGGAGAGGCTGGACTCTAGTCGTTGGTCTTCCCGAATCTTTAATCAGAGTCCTTGCGGCTCTAGATTATCGACCCTATCTAGGAACGAGTAGGGTTACCTTCCGAGTGACCCAACTGGAATCCACAGGTGGACCAGAAGCGTCCAGAGCTGCCCCGAACTAGCCTTTCAATGGCTGAGACGGGAATCTCCATTATGCAGATTAATTTGCACCACAGCAAAGGCGCCTCGGCGGTTCTAGCCAGACGCATATCTGTGGTGCAGACAGGGCTCTCCCTAGTCCAAGAACCCTTGTTATACAGGGAAAGGATTTGTGGCTTGTCAGGATTTGGCTCCATATATAATGGACATAGTCCTTAAGGGTATGGATGCGATCTTGGTTCCTAAATTCTGCTCTAGAGATCTCACCGTTATTAAGGTGAGACTCGGCGGCAGTAGCGAGCAAAGGCTAGGGGTGTTTATTGCCTCGGCTTATTTCCTTGGCGATGCCAAGGGCTCCCAGAGAGGTGGAGGCTCTAACTCGGCACTGTCAAGAGAACAAGATTCCTCTGCTGTAGTGCACTAGAGAGTCTCCGATGAGGATTCTCTTTTGGACCACAAATATGTCGTTTTTTGATTAACCCTAGGAAAACCAGTGGTTTCTAAGATTAGAAACCCACAAATACAATTTGGGACTCATATAAAGAGGACCTCAAAGGGAGGCTTGCGGAATTCCCCACAAGCTATGGTACCATTGATCATTTGGAGGACTGGACACACTAGACTCCCGAGCGATATTTCCGCAGTGCCGATTCTACAGATGAGGCAAGATAAAATAGCAAAACGCTTCAACTTTGCCAAAGCTTTCCGCGTCGGCATCCCTGGCAGGGATCTATGGAAAGCAAATGGTAACCCGCTCCTCCAGGGGGAACTCTGGTATACAGATGGCTCCAGGAAAGAGGGAGGGTCAGGAGCTGGAATTTATGATAGCAAGAGAGGGAAAGGGATAGAAATCATACTTGGGCGACATGCTATTGTCTTTCAAGCGGAGGTCCTTGCCGTCCTTCGCTGTGCTGAAACACTAATAGAAGAAAACGCCGCTGACAGACAGATTACGATATGTTGGACAGCAAAGCGACACTAACTGCAATAGGGAAACCAGACGTAACATCAGAACTGGTTTGGGACCGCAAAAAGGCATTAAACCGAATTGCGGAAAAAAAACAATGTGGCTCTCATATAGGTTCCTGCTCACCCAGGGATCAACAGCAACGAAAAGTCGGGCCAGTTGGCAAAACGCGGCGCAGCGAGTCAATACATAGGACCAGAACCGGTACTGGGAATAGCGTCTTGCTGTGTCGGGATGGCCATTGAAAGCTGGGTCCGAACAAAACACCGGGAATACTGGGAACAAATCCAGAGTTGCCGTCAGGCGCAATCCATCCTGATTTATACCTATAGGATGGGCACAGCTGGGGAAATCTTGGGCTCACTCAAGAAAGATAAAAGGAACTCTGGCCACAACCATTTGAACTATTATATGCACAAAATGGGGTATAACGCCACGACAGAGTGCATCAGTAGTCGACATACTAGGCTTCGTCAAGAGGTCTGAAGTCGACTGCTGATAGTGAATAGGTAAGGGTATTGCACAATAGACTTTATAGCTTGAGCGCCAGGGGAGCTCTCCATGGGCTTCCCGCCCGTTTTAAAACTAACTAACTAGGACTAACGCGCAGTTCAAATGGACGTGAATGCAGATCATCCTAACGTTATCTGGGAGAAGGAGCAAAGCTTTCCATAGAAACTTGCCCACACCAAGAATATACGGTTTCCGAGGATTTTTGGCCGGCGAATGAGGGGATTTTTCAGTATGACTCTAGAGCGAACTTGCATTCCGGCTTTGCTATTCTGGCATCAAAGATTTCTATTCAAAATGTGCTGGAATTCAAGCAAGAAACGGGATAGCTAGGTGGAAAACTAGCGAAGAGATGCTTATTTGCTCAGAATGGTCGTTTTAGATTTAATGAGTTTGGGATGTGTTTGAAAACTTTTCTTGGAACAGTTTCTCAATCAAACTAGCATTTTTTAAATAAATAAAGGAAATCTTGTTTTTTTTCCATTTTTCTGGGCTCGAGAGTACCACGTTCGACTGACGCAGTGCCCGGACACGAATACTGTAAGGTTTCTCCTGTTGCAAAGGCATCGCTCTTGCTCTATTGGATGCCTACCCGCGGTTGGTCTTTATGATGCCTCTCTTTCTCTGTTGCCGGCTCGTTCTGGCTGCGGTAAATTAGAAACTCTGCTCATATAACCCCTTTCCGAATGTCATAAGCACGGTTTCACACGAGTTGGTGCGAAAATTGCAAGAAGCGATCCATCCACTCAATGGCATCGAGATTTTGCCACTCCATCATACTGATTCTGTTCTTACTGGCTCCATCTACTCTAGTGTATTTGTTATTGTTGCCGAGCCATTATCCTGGTAACATGAAGCCTTCGGCTCGGTTGCTTACGCCCTGGATTGGAGGTATTTCCTTCAGGACTATCCCTCTAAGAAACCGGACAGAAATATATATTATTAAAAAAACCAGGCTTAACAACCACCGCAGGGTCCCATTGGGAGCAACTGCCTTCTATGAAAAAGACACTGATTCCCAGTAGAACCGCGGTAAGGATGGTTGTAAAATATCTTGTGGCCGCATTGTGCCTGTAGAGATACGTGGTTCATGACTCTCTTCGCAGCTATCGATGGTAACCTCTTCACGTAAAGTGCGGTCACTGCATATTAAGGTGGAAAATGACAACCTCTTGGCACACCAAAATGAAACCCTCTGTACCTGAATTAAGTCCTGATGATCTGAGTGAAGCAAAAGCGAGCTTCTTCGACAAGGCCGCATTTTTTACATTTCTGTAAACGTTTCCGTGCATTTTCTTTGCAAGGAGCTGTTTGCAGAATTTTTTAACCTCTGTGTACTTTACTTGAGCTTTTAGAATCGAGGAATCTATATGGGGTAATGCACTTTCCTCACTCCCGATGTTAAAATTCAGGACAAGGGTTACGGCCGCCTGCTCGGCGGCTTTGTGAAGGAACTCTGCTTTGCCAATCATCTCGTGTCGGCTGATTATTTTTTGAAAATGATCTCTTCCATTTGCAATGATGTAAGCGGTATAATTGCAGCACGGACGAATTGTTATGCACACTTGTGAAATCCAAAGTCCATACCAATCTATCCTGTGTATTCCCGATGATATTTAAAGTACTTGAAAGTTGCTTTAAATTATAAGCATTTATCTTCAGGTCAACTATGTAAAATCCATAAGTGACCTTATGCTCGCGAAGATTTTTGTCATCGCAGAGATACCCAGGAAAATTGCTTAGTGCGTGAGATAGTGTCAAAAGTGTGATGCGAAAGATTAGAGGGCTCATGATGTTGCCTGAAAGACGGCCATCTGAAAGGTGACACTGTTCGTTGTCACACTATAATTTCCAAATGAGATAGTAAATCAGGTTTTCCGAAGGAGCATCAATCTTTCTATGCATTTTACTAGGTGTGAATAAACCATCATGTTTTTCAACAGACAGATTGACAGGTTGAATTGAAAGCATTCCGGTAGTCAATTCAGGCCATCAACAGGGCGCTGGTCCACTAGGTTCGAGAAGTCGCCTTTCTTCGGTAGGAGTATAGAGGGTCCTAACAACAGCTACTGCGGAATGAATGTCTTCGACTTCAAACATGAGTTGCGGATGCGGACCAGATGTTGGTGTATAGAAGTAAACCGCATCCAACAGAAGTTTTCGATATTGTCTGGTCTTGCAGCGAAAAAGTTCTTCGTGCCCCTAAGTGCTTACTTTACTTCCTGAGTTGTGATTTATGGATATTCCTCCTCGGATGTTATGGGGTTGTCGCGGAGCTCCTTAGAGTGGATGGTATTGTTAGTGTTATCCTTCAATTTCAGTGTTTTCGGGATCGTGTATACTTCTCCCCAAAAAGTCTCTACCTCGTTGGGGTTGGGTGGATTTTTGACAGCAACAGGAAGATAGCTAAAGAGGCCTAATGGGTCTGCGAGAAGCTATTGATTCTCCCGAATCCATCCCTTTTTCTTCTCCTTGCGTCATATAACACCAATATTTTGTACAAAATGTGTTGCTTCATTGTCAGCAGCTTTGACTTGTTCAGTGTGTGATGGTAGGTCCTCGGTTCATGGGCGAACTTTCAGACCCCTTTCACAAACAGCCTACCAGATGGTATGTAGTTGATCGCACACTGATCGCGGCGCACCTTCTGTCTTGCCCATCCAATCTTCTTGTTCAGTTCAGCCCTCGCCGCACCATAAACTTAACAATTAATGGTCCAGAAGTTGGACGCCTCGGAGATATCCTCACAAAGGGAGTGATCCATTTCAGCCAGATGTTGCGGCTTGGGAGGAACCTGGATGTTAATGCTCCTCCTTGTCCTAAAATCGCTGTGATCTCGCAGGAGGTGCCTGCTTTCCACGGTTGGTTTAAAGGTGTTTTAAAAAAGTCAGTTTTTAGAATAATACAAAATACGGCTCTAAGGATGAATTGTTTGATGTAATATGTTTACTACATCATCTAAAGGATGCCTTTTTCTGCGCCTGAAAACGCAGGATGAACCGAAAACAGGCACTGCCCCTTTCACCCTGCTGGGCTATATTCTGGGGAACGGTGTAGCGGGAGACTTGACTGCCTGTCGTGCTGGCGGTTGCTTGCTTTGCGCGACTTTGCCATTGCTAGAACATTAGAGCCTGTTGACTAGATAATGGTAAGAAAATTTAAAAAAATATAGTTACGAATATTTTAATCCGATCAAAATGTTTGCGCAGGAAAAGATACCTCTATCTTTTCAGATTCTGCGATAAAAAATGCTAGAGAAAGATGCTGCTTCAAGAATTGGAAATTCTTGAATTTTAAGAAGTATGGAATTGCAAATTATTCAATTTTCGAGATTTACACTTGGTAGCTATGCAATTCAAAGCCTTCTTTTAAGCAATTTAAGCAATTCAACTATTTGATTGAAAATGCGACTGTTTTTGGTTGCCATTATCTCTTTTTTGTTTAAAAATTGAACCATTTTCTCAAGAAATCGTGTTAACTACAACTACAAACAGTTGCATGGTTCATCATGCAGTCCACTCTCTAAACCAAAAACATGAATTTGAATATTGAACTGAAGAAGAAGAATTTAAAACAAAAAATTAAATTTTTAAGAAAATAAGTAAATTTTCGACTTACGAAGGTAAAGTTTCCACAACGTGATTAAGTATTTAAACAAAAAAGATAAGACTGCAACTAAGAAAAGTTGCATTTTGAGGAAAATAATTATATTTTGAAGAAATTAATTATATTTTCAACAAAATAGTTACATTTTTAAGTAAATAATCCAATTTGAAACTACAAAGCTGAATTCTCAACCACCAAGACAAATTTTCAACTAAGAAGATTCATTTTGAACAACATTTTCAACTAGAAAAGAACGAATTTTGAACAAAATTATGAATTTTTTAACTCCTAATCGAAAGCGACAAAATTTCAAGGAAATGGACGAATTTTCTGAAAAACAATTTTACTGCCAACTCGCAAATATTAATTTTTGACCAAGAAGATGAATTTGCAACGAAATTTATTTTTAACTACGTAGTTAGGCTTTGAAACTAGACGGTGAAGTTTCCAACCAAAAATACGAATTTGCAACAGATAAATATTTTTTCATCAAGCAAGAAAGGAAACTTCTTCCAAATTGTTGAACTTTTAAGCTGAAAGAGAAATTTTCTGTGAAAGAGTTGAATTTTTAACCCAAAAGTGTGAATTTTCAAGAAAGAAGTTGAAAGTCTCTAATAGCTCTACAAATAAAATTAACTCTATAATTTTTGCACAGGATTGTCTTAGGAGAAGAAATAAAGATCCTACCCTTATTTCAAAATATAAATTCTTTGATTTATTCAAACACACATATTCTCTATAAGAAACATAAAATCCTTACGCACAAGAATATTTCTACTTTTATCTTCTAACTATTCTAAGACTCATCGGTCTTCCTATCTTCACGCAATATCGTCTAAATGCCGGCCCTTATTTATTTGCTATCTATTTGCTGATATCTCATTTATTATATAGATATATATTTTTTGTAATATAATCTTAGGACTTGATTCTCTCTAACTCTCTCCTTGTTGCGTCGCAATTCTTTTTAGTTTTAAAACAAGTATCTAATATTTTAATCTTTATCTTTTTCTTGGAATTCTGTCTAAGTTCAATCTCTACTGAATTTCTCTCATTTATATTTTCGGTGAGTACAATCTCGACGATTTGCCTAAGCTTTCGGATTCGGAGAGTTATTTTGTTAAACTGATTCCTTGACAAGTTATGTACCCGGCTTCGAGAGTACAACTCTCTAACCTGTTCACCTTCGTTGCCAAGTGTTTGGATCGGATAATTTCTAAGCCGAGTGACAACAGTAAAATCTCAAACTTAGAAAATTATTCTCGCCTCAAAGCTAAAGAACATACCAGGCGATGGTATCCAACGTCGCACCCTTGAATTTTATTGTGCTGCTAGCTCTGCACAGCTTCTTTCCATCTCCATACGCCAAAAGAGGATCTCGTCTGTCATTGTGCTTCGCTTTTTGACGTCCTTCACCACCTTGTCTGTTTGTATGTCTACACTATTTATTCCTTCACTGTTTGGTACCTTCCTTGTCCATTTTATCAACCATCTTCGATCTCCTTATAGGACTTTATGACATTGGTCTATGGAAATAGAGTGTAGCAGGATTATTCCCTTCTTGGGTGTTCGCGAGCCACGCTTCTTAAGGTATCCTCCAGTATCTCAGTTTGCGTTGATATTTCCATTTCGTTGTCAAAATCAAAGGGTACTGACCTATCTCAAGGAATGGTCATAGCTCCTTGCCGCTATCTTCCTCCCTCGACCCTTCTTCCCCGCCAGGATCCTGAGTCTCCGTACTGCCTGTTTTTGGTAGTTGCATTTTCCGAGCAGGGGTGTACTTTGGTTTTCGGCTAGTCGCCTCCTTGCTGCCCTCTGCCTTTATCCTTGAACTACTCTTTCCTTCGCTTTTCTTCTCCTTCTCTCCTTGTCTTTTCCTAAGTTCCATAGGACTCGATTTTTCCTCCTTCTATTATCTTCCTCTTTCCTTCTCCATGCTCTTGTCCTCCTTGGTTGGGTTGTATATTGTTATGACTGATGGACCTCTCCCTTTCTCCCGATCTTTGCTAGGCTGTACTCTGCTTAGTGTGTCAGCTACTACATTATCTTTTCCAGGCCAATGTTCTACCGTGATCCGATAGTCCTGAATAGCTAGCATCCATCTCATTAAGCGTGCATTGCCAAAATTTCAGGTTTTGAGAAATGTGATGACCATGTGATCCGGCTTATTGATTATGTTTGCTCTTGCCAGATAAGTTCCAAATTTTTGTAAGGCCCACACAATCGGTAATAATTTCTCATTATTATTGTCCTTTTGGTCAAATACAGCACCTATGGCGTAGTCGTAGGAAACTCTTGAATTGTTCTCAATTTTTCCGCGTCTGGACAAATTCCGTCTGTATTAATCATGAATCCTAGAAATTTGGTTTCAGTCTTTAAAAAATCAGATTTTTCTAGATTTAAAGTAATTCCGGATTCGCCCAATCTTTGAACAATTCTTCTAGACGGTTTAGATGTTGTATATTAGATTCGGACATTACTAGTGTATCGTCTACGAAAGTAATTATATGCTCTATTATTACTAGATGATGATAACGTTAATAATGAATACACACATGTATACAGTCATTACACTGCAATAAAAACTCTCCCTTATCTGCAATGGATGACCCTTTCATTGTTACGAGATGAAGGCCTGTTACAAACACTAATATTACGAAAATAACGGAAAAATCTAATAAAGCTAATGAAGCCTATTAAAATTCAATCTATTAATATTTTAATAATTTTTAATTTTTTCAACCGGCTCTAATCCTCTAACAATAGGAATGCCATGCGAAACAAGCAACCGCCAGCACGTAACACAGTCAAGTTTCCCCCCTGGGTATCAGTATTGTAAAAAATTATACGGTAATGCTGCGCCGTTCCTCAGAAAATAGCCTAGCAGGGTGAAAGGGGGAGCACCTGTTTTCGGTTCACCAAGGGTATACTACGAAAAGTGTGTTACTCGTTTCCAGGGGCAGAAAATACAGCTTATTTTCAATTAACAAAAAAAAACAAGACCATTATTCGAAACAAGCGTTCAAGTCATGCACATGTACAAGCCTTTAGATTATGAGGTACAAATATCACATCAAAAATTCATTCTTGTAGCGGTATTTTGTATTATAATGAAAACGGACTCGTTTGAAGCACCATAATGTCGCTTTCTTCTCTTCGTCTACCGCTAATTTATGTAGCGCCCTGGGAATGTAGGCAGCTTGAGGTGGCAAAGACTCTTGCGAAACGTACTGAAGCTCTGTGTGTTTCTGGCACCACAGAGTGTGCATATGCACCATAAAGCCTTCGCAAACAGCAAGCATGCTGGCATCGTAATAGTTCTTACATGCAAGTATAAGGCTGCATACTCTGGGAGTTCGCTCGGTTTCCCAGATTCACCGTTTAAGACACTTCACCGAGGTGATATTCAGCTTTCGGCACGGTTGTTACGCCTGCTCTTGGTGTTTTTTCCTTTGGAACCATCCATAGGCAATTTTCCGCGACTGCTTATCAATTATTGTAACCATATCCATCAGAATCGCTTGGCACAGGGACCTGCTATCCATAACCTGAGGACGCGGCCGGTGGCTTTGTCGCAGACCCCTCCATTTCGATTCCAATGGGACCGAAACAGAAACGGAAAATATAAAAAAAAAAAATATAATAAAAATAAACATATATATATATCGGTTGCGGTTTTGATTCCTTGGGAATCGAACCAGAGGGCCTATGACAAAGCCACTGCACGCGTCCTCGGGTTGCGGATAGAGAGTCCCTGTACCAAGGGTTTCTGCTGAATATGTTTACAATAATTAATAAGCAGTCGGAGACAATTGTCCAGGGTATGGTCCCGAAGGAATAAAAACTAAGCGGAGGCGTAACAACCGTGCCGAAAGCTGAATGGCACCTGGGTGAGGTGTCTCAAACGATGACTCTGGGATACCGGGCCACCTCTCAGAGTATGCAGCCTTATCCTTGCATGTGAGGCTCTACAAGGATGAACGAACCCTTTTCCCTACCTGCTCTTGGAAACAGCAATGATAACACCAAACATATTTGTAGTAAGTGCGGTTCAAATCAATCGAACGCGCAGGGCTGCCGACAATGGGTCGGGCAACAATGCCGACTATCCTAAAGTTGGGGGAGCCAATCAAGACGAAGTCAGTGCGATTGACCGGCACAATCTCAATACTTTTAAGTGGACGGACCGACTCAGGGACGACCTGCTGGAGTGCTATGATACCAGTATGGCCCCTGAACGGAAAGGTTACATAGCACGATTGCATACTCTGTGGTGCGAGAAACACCCAGAGCTCTCGCTTTTTTCGCATAAACGTCTGCGAAACCGTGCCGAGGAACTCCGGAAAAGAGGTTATGTAAATGGGGCGCCTACTCATCCGCAGCCAGAACAAGCCGGCAACAGAGAAAGAGAGACGACACTGAAACCAACAGCGAGCAGGCATCCAATAGAGGAAGAGCGATGCTTCAGGACCCGGAGAAACATCAACATTCATGTTTCTCTCAAGCCCAAAGATCTGGCTGAACTGGATGACGAGCTTCGCGGAGATTTTTCCGAAGAATCCGACCTCTGGACTATCAATTGTAGTGTGTATAATGTAGCGAGAGCTTTGGCAGATGCAAACCGTAAAACAAAACCGGCGGTTGATCATAAGACCAAAAGACGAATGCATCAACTCAGCACAAAGATAGTTTGGGAAAGGCAGTACGCGTCTCGTATTCAGTGTGTGATTGACTACATTACATCTGGCAGGATTTTCACTGTCAAGGTTCGACAGTTCGCGCGCGAACTGCGGATCGGTCATCACACAATCAACAAGCTAAAGCTATTGACAATCAGGCAGCATATTGTTGACAGAATACGAGTACTATCTAACGCTAGGATAAGTCTACAGCGGAGAGGGAGGTGGGTCGGAGAAAATCAACAGTTTTTGTCTGACCCATCTCGACTCTTCCAAGACCCTGCAGTTGCTGTCTTCCACCGGCCCACACAAAGAGAAAACTTAAAGAATATAAATAGCTTCAAGGAGCTGTGCAGTGCCCTCATAACACGTAAGGAGAAATTCCCACCTATCACTACCGAGGTGTAAAACGTATTTAGAGGCATGTAGAGGTATTAAGAGTCCGCTCCGGGACCAGATGGTATCAAGACCTTCTGGTGGAAGAAGTTTCCTTCAACCCACCAGCATGTGGCCCGCATTTTCACCTCATATCTAAAGTGGGAAGAGCCTATTCGGGAGTGGTTGGTGGAACGGCGCACAGTGCTCCTGCGGAGACGGGCAACGTAGCTGACCCTAAGAAATACAGGCCAATAACTTGTCTGAACACACTGTATAAGATCTTCACAGCGATGCTAAATGATAGGATTGTTCGGACCATTGGACCTGTGTGGCGAGAGATGTACGAAAAAGGCGGCTCAAAGAAAAGCGTAGCAGGATGTCGGGAGAACCTGATTTGAAGTGGTTAACTGGACGAAGGATGAGCTCACAACCCTCGATATCGAGTCCCGAAAGGTTATGCACATGAACAAAAGCATGCACCTTAAGCCTTCTGTTCTGCGACTTTACATCTCACGCCGTCAAGGTGGTCGCGGAATACTGAAAATTGAATGTCTTCACAACAGGATTATTCTGGGTACAGCACATATAGTCGCAAATGGACAAGACCCTCTTTTTAAAATGGTCAGGAGACACGAAGAAGTGGGCGAAGGGGATTTTCTGTACAAAGCAGCGGAGGAGGCTGCTGAAACACTCAGCCTTGACTTCAATATCAGGGGTGAGCAAAATGCATCCAAGCTTATCCATCTTGAGTACTCACTCCTGAAGGCCCGGAATAAGAAAGCACAGGAGAAAATCTTCCGCGAACAGTTCCTCGACAAGAAGATGCGCGGTATCTTCCACAGAAATGTGGAAGATCAGTCGATGTCGTATGAGCTAACGTTTGCTTTCCCTAAATCACACGGATTGAAGTCGGGCACAAAGGGTTTTATTTTGGTATGTGAAGACGGTGTCATTTCCACACTGGCATACCGTCGCCACATTTTGATTCAAGACATTCCCGATGACGGCTGTAGAGCGTGTCATGCACACCCCGAGCATCTAGGCCACATACTGTCTAGTTGTCCAACTCATGTGGGAACGACCTACATCCAAAGGTACAATGCGGCACTAAGAGTGCTTTATCACCATCTCTGTCAGTCTTACGGCATTAGCCCAAATACCGCTCCGCTAAACGCTCCTAGGGAAATAGAGTCAATTGTCCAAAATGAGAAGGGCCGCATATACTGAAAGTTCACATTCTCGACATTTGTTTTGTTGCGCACTCGAGGCCTGACATAGTTCTCCTTGACTTCGAGAAACTAACCATGTTCGTTATAGAATGTTCGGCACCAGCTGACAAAAACGTCATAGCCAAGGAGAAAGAAAAGAAAGAGAGGTATAAAGACCTTATAAGGGAGTTTCGACGGATATACCCGGAATATTCTGTTAAGCTATTCGTCTTAATCATCGGCGCTCTTGGAGGTGCCAAGGTTTCACTGGTTAATAGCCTGAAAAGCATCGCTGCGAGTCAAAAAAATGCTGAGACACTTGCGAGGAAAATGCAGAAGGCGGTCTTTCTTGGGTCACTCTGTGTCCTCAGGGTGCACGAGACTTTTGCCGGATCATCGTATTGAATTCTTCGCAGACTGTAACCACCTATCTTACGGTCGTGAGACGTGGTTGCAGCTGAAATTTTACTGCAATTTTTCTGGGAGCGTATGCAATTTTTCAGATTAGCACCCGCTCCCGGCGAAATCCTGCGGTTGTCCTTATGACAAACTTTTAACTATGATTTTAAAAAACGGTTAAACAACTGCAATCGGAAAATAACACCGGCTCCCAGTAGAACTGCGCTAAATAACACCTATGTCCATGCCTCACAGCCATGAGATGGGTGGCCACAGGGCACGACGGAATCACAACGACAGGCCAGCGAAACCCTTGTGCTTCTTGAGGACGCGAAGCGACCCAATGATGAAAGCTTTCTGCGTCCATCTCGCAAGTGCCTTGGCATATTTTTGCACGCTAGTATGAGTTTAAGGTCTTGATACCTCTTCTCCTTTTCCTTAAATGGAGACTGCTGTCCGTAAATCGTAATAGTTCCAGAAAATTTGGCACTTCTCGTTCTGGACAATTGACTCTATCTCCCTGCGAGCGTTCGGCAGGGCAGGGTCGCGGGCAAAACCGTAAGAGCGATAATGATGGTAATAAGGCACTCTCAGGGCTGCATTATATCTGTAGAGATACGATAAGACGCTTGTATATGCTTCGGAGAGACTCCTTCACTGTTGTTATGCCCTGAATGCAGCTATGGGGCACGGCTTCGTATGTACAGGTCCCTCCAGTGTCAAGATGTCTATTAGCCGCCATTTCGACAACCTTAGGGTCCCCGGAAACATGAGTAATTTGTCCTCGCTTCAGATTATTCGCTGTACACTTGTCCAATCCAAATTCCATACCAATCTCTATTGCGTACCTCGCGACGATATAAAGCACTCTGAAGTTGGCTTGAACTAGAAGTAATGAGGACATTTTTAAAGGGGTTAAGGGGCAAGTTTTCAGTGTATCATAAAAACAGAATTAAAATTTTCGTTTAATCTCAAAAATCCAGGAACGATTTCTATAAGTAGCTTCTGGGTACTTATATGCCATACATTACTTGTGCACCTCATCGGGTATTTTTTGTTTTATAAGCCAAAAATTTGTCCGACCTGATTCGAGCGCTTTTTTTCTAGAAAATTTCTAAAGCCATTTGTCGATGAATTGTAACAGGGAGACATTAGGTAAATTTGCGACACACTTACCCTCTATGCCTTCCTGGTGACGAACGCATAATTTTACAGGACTCCGTGATGGGCTCACCTCTTGTCCTAATAGATCATCGATGTTCGTGTTCTGACCAATAAAGAGAGAAATGTCACAGGAGCTCTTTCCGGAGGCACATCTTTTTCTTGGAATTATCACGGACTTGTCTTCATCATAAGGAGAAGCATGACTGTCGTAATTGTCTAGTGGATCCAAACGATTTTCGATCTGAAGGGAAAAAGTATTGGCAACAGTTGAGTAACATGCTTAGTTAAGATTAATATATGCCTGAATTATCTTTTTATTTATTATACTATTTATTTTACTAATTGATTTACTTACTTAGTTTGATAAATAAAGCAAACGTCATCCAATTTTATATCTATTTCTGCAAATCATATCTCTTTTTATACTGTGTGAGATTTTGTTACGTAGTAAAACAAATAATTGGGATAAATTTAGAAAAATGCACTAAAACCTCCAGTCAATCTTTCTTTGAGATATATGTGTAAGCTTCAATATTTGAACAATGAGAAAATGAGCATATAGTTTTTCTCTAAAAAAAGGGGGTGTCACAAAAATCTCGAAAGCATTGTTGTCGCTTTTCCGCAATGTTGATAGGATAATTTGAAAAACTCAAAGAAAGAAATCTTGCCAAACTCACACAACTTATTACAAATTCAGTGACATGAGAAAAAGTAACTTCATTGGAAATACCAATCAAAAACTTTATGTTCACAACGGATGTTCACAACGGACGAAATAATTATTTTTGAATCAAAAACTGATCCCCTAAGGTTAATTTTTTTAATGAATCTCTCCTAGGGAGATAAAGAAAATGTTATCTGGCCCCGGATTTTTTGTAATATCATAAAAGACCCAAAATAACGATTTTTAAAATTGATAAAAATTGCTATTTTGAGGTTTGAAAATTTCGTACGACCAAGTTAAAGTTGACTTTTGTTATTCGATAGCACTCAATTGGAATTTGAAGCATTTGTTTAATTTAACTTTTATTATGAAATCAGTCATTACTTTCAAATTTATTGATTAAAATGTTTAAGTTTAATTAATGAGTTCTGTGAATTGAGTGACTTATAGAAACCAAAATTTTTGTAAACGTTCATTATTTTGACATCTTTCAGACAGAATGAAGTTATCGCATAGTAGAAAAAGATTTAATGTTTGAATTATACTTCCCGCCTCGTTCTCGGGATTACTGTTGTAGTGCCGCTAGTCTCCGCTAGCTCTTTCACAATCTTTAGAGCCAAAAAATCCTGGAGCCCCCCCTCCATGTTCGTTGCCATGACTTCATTCGTTTTTTTTGTGCTAGCTGTCGCAACACACAAATTTGTCACGCGCAACGTTTTTTCATTTTTTGTGAATATAGTTTCAGGTTTTAGTGAATAAATATGGGAAGACAGAAAGCGCAAAAGTTCTTCCCATGATGAAGCGAAATTCGCGATTTGGAACAGAAAGTACAACGCTTGAAGAGGAAAATGGAACGTCGGCACAGACGTCGTCAGAGTGACTCACCTGAACCTCGATACTCCGATTCAATGAGTTATTCACGGAGTTATTCAAGGGAAAGATATAGAAAGTCTCGTTCCGCTTCTCGAAGATACTCTTACAGCGACTCAAGAGGATCTTTCGATAGTAGGCCTTCTTCAGTCTTTCAAAATGATAAGTCTATCAAAATTCTATACACGGCAAGGCTCATTCATAAGATAAGAGAACGGTGATGTTTCATAGACGGCAAGGCTCATTCATAAGATAAGAAAATGCTGATCTGATGACTTGTGAGACTGTATATAGGTACAGAACTAATCCAGGTCTATAATTTTTCAGAAGTTTCTCCTAAGGAGGAGGGAAACAAAACCAAACAAGGGACAGATGAAAAGGGAAGTGATGAAACAAACAAAATGGCGAGCGGAAGTGACATATGGACAAAAGTCGACGGAAAGAAACTAGAAGTTCTAGGAACAGATCCTACAACGCTTGATACCCCTCAGATTAATTTACATTATGATATTGTGTCAGGATGGGAATTTTGGCCTACCGCAGGTCTTAAACCAGATGCTAAACAGGAACTGCTTAAAAACTATCCAAGGAAAGGAAATATTCATTTGGATCCCCCAGAGATCAATCCAGTTATGTTGCTGTCAATAAGCGAACAGGCCATTAAGAGGGATGAGCATTTCCAGGACACACAACGTCTTGCGGGCTCAGCACTGTCAGCTGTAGGACCAGCAATGAATATGTTGCTTAAAGGATCCGAAGAACAACTCGACGTCATAAAACTTCTGGAATTGTTGTCAGATGCAGGCCACATAATAACGGATCTTCATCATGCGGAGACAGTAGCTAGACTTCCTTTTCGGTGATAATATAACGGACAAAATTAACGAACTGAGTTCATTGGAAAAACTCTTAAACCACCAGCACCACCGAAAAACCCGTTCAATAAAAATTCCGTTCCTTTAAACTGGAGGAGCTCGTCTGCGAAGGAACAAGTGTCATCGTGGGCGAGCATCAACAAGATATCTCGACCAACAAATTCTTACCCTCGGAAGTCTTACCAACAGAATCATCAGACTTCTCGAGGAAATCACCACAATCAGACATCGAACAGATATAGACCTTCAACTCGATCGAACAGGAAGTAGAGTTACATACAGCTGGTAGGTTAAACAAATTTTTGGAAGCCTGGAAACAGATTACTACAGACAAATTTATTCTCTAGTGCGTAAAGGGTTATAAGATTCCGTTTAAGCGGAAACACCCTGCTTTTCAGAGAAGGGAGAATTTCTATCATCCCTTTTTCTTTTAAATAAGCCAAATGGATCGAAAAGATTCATTTTCAATTAAAAAAATTTAAATAAGTTTATAGACGCTGTATAGAACAGCATCTAAGCAACTCACAAGGGACCGCGTTATGAGTCACATAGACTTAAAGAATGCCTATTTCCTTGTACCGGTTGATGAAAGGTATGGAAAATACTTGAGATTTCGCTTTGAAGGAGTTCTTTACGAATTAAATTGTCTACCATTGAGCCTAAATATCAGTCCCTACGTTTTCACAAAAATTATGAAACCTGTAGCAAGTTATTGAAGGAACAAAGGTCTGTTATCAATGGTTTATTTAGATGATTTTCTCTTCATGGGTAAATCTTTTGAAGCTTGCTTAAAAAACATTCACATATCGATCACATTGCTATAGTCCCTGGGGCTTGTTATAAATTACGAGAAAAGCAATTTCAATCCGAGCAAGGTTTCTGAATCTCTAGGGTTTTATCTACATTCAGAAAGAATGACAGTAGGTCTCCCCCCGAAAAAATTCGAATCATTCATAACATTAATAGATTCCTTTTTGAGAAAAAAGTTTTGTACAATACGAGAGTTTGCTCAACTAGCAGGAACTTTAGTCTCAAGTTGTCCAGCTGTACCTTATGGAATGGGATACACCAACAGTTTTGAACGGGCGAAATTTCAAGCACTTATATTGGCATATGGGAACTATAACAACCTATGTATATGCCAACTTCCTTACATAACGATTTGAATTGGTGGAAAGCAAAAGTGCGTTCTTCAGAAAGCCCAATACGACAGTTTTTATTTTAGAATTGGTATTTTCTGATGCATCTATGTCCAGTTGGGGTGCTTTTTGCAACGGCGAATCAGCCCATGGTTTTTGAAACACAGACGAGCAGAATTTACATATAAATTTTCTCGAAATTTTGGCTGCTTTTTGGACTCTAAAAACTTTTGCATCACAATCTTTCGATTGTGAGATCCTGCTACGCATTGATAATACGATGCCGATTGTGTATATTAACAAATATGGGCGCAATTCAATACACTCATTTAAATTCATTAAGTAGAGAAATTTGGAGCTGGTGCGAGGATAAAAAAATTTGGATTGTAACAATGTTATGTGTAAATGTTCCCTTTTTGTTATGTAACATTTACAGAACTTGTCCATTGGGCAGGCTTTAAAATGTTGATACCGAATGGGAACTAGCGAACTATGCGTTTCGAAAAATTTTACAAAATTATCCTTGTCCTGAAATTGATTTATTTGCAACCAGACTTAATTCTAAGTGTGAATTATTTTGTTCTTGGGTTAATGATCCTGAGGCAGTAGGAATTGACGCCTTTACTATTTCATGGAAGAAAAAAATTTTCTATGCTTTTCCACCCTTCTCAATGATATTAAGAACCTTAAGAAAAATAGCCACAGACGAGGCCTATGGTATTTTAGCTGTTCCCCAGTGGATCTCGCAGCCTTGGTTTCCAGTCTTCCTGTCGATGATTATAGACACACCATTAATTTTCGCACCTAAATCAACACTTCTTTTGTCTCCTTGCAGGACCCAGCAACATCCCTTGGCAACTTCGATTACTCTAGCTGCAGGTCTGCTATCAGGGAAAGTTTTGTATAAAAAAATCTTCCAGAGTCAACTGGAAATATTTTACTGGCATCACTGGCGGAGTCTACCATCAAACAATACAACAGCGCCTTGAAAAATTGGTAGGCATTTTGCAACAAGAAAGGTTTAAATCCTTCTCAACAGGAAGCCAACACGGTATTGAAGTTTCTAACCGAAAATTTCGACAAAGGCGCATCTTATGACACATTGAATACAGCAAGATCGGCGATAGCTCTAATTTCAGCAAAGAACATTTCGGACTCTACGACTCATCGCTTCTTTGAAGGAATTTTCAGACCAAAACCTTCCCGAACAAAATACTAAAAAACTTGGGATGTTACACCGGTATTAGATATAGTCACCGCCTGGTTTCCACTCAAGTCAATTAGATTCCAGCAGCTGACAGAACATTTTCTAATTTTGTTAGCATTAGAAGCGGGACATGGAGTTCAAACATTTCTCTAATCAACATTGATCACATCACTTTTTCCAAAAAAGGAGCCGATATCAATATTGAAGCCCTTATTAAAACTTCAAAAATAGGAAGCTCTCAACCGTGTTTGATCTTACCGTTTTTTAAAGACAAACCGGAACTTTGCTTAGCAAATACACTTAAATGCTACTTAGAAGTTACGAAAAGAAAAAGAAAGGATACTAGAATGCTTTTTATTTCCGTTAAAAAACCTGATAAAGCGGTTGGTTCACAGACACTTAGTCGGTGGATCAGTACTTTCTCAATGTGGTATTCATGGAGATTGTACGGCTCATAGCATTAGACATGCTGCCACTCCGGCGGCCTTCAAAAACGGTCTAGATTTAAATACGATAAGACTGAAATAAGTCTTAGTTCTATTGTCATTGTATACATTCAATTCTTAAATAAAATGGCATATGAAAATTGTCGAGTCTAAACATCTACAACAGTAATCCCGAGAACGAGGCGGGAAGTATAATTATACGATCAAACGAACTCACCTAAGTGAAGTTCGATCGAATTATACGACCGCCTCGTTCGAAGGGATTACTCCCTCCTAGAAGGATTTAGTTACCCGCCCAGTTTTCGGTAATCATTAAAATTACCTTAGACAATTTTCTAAGCAACTCTGAAAATAATGAATTCATGGCAACGAACATGGAAGGGGGCTCCAGGATGTTTTGGCTCTAAATATTGTGACAAGCTATCGGAGACTAGCGGTACTGCAACAGTAATCCCTTCGAACGAGGCGGTCGTATAATTTCGCTCGAACTTCACTTAGGTAAGTTCGTTTAATCGTACAATTATTGTTGTAAAAATTAATGTTGGAAGTATATTTATACTATTTCAGTCAAATTTACGTAAAATGTACAGGGAGATTAGATTCAGGACTGTAATAAATACCCTGTAAACCCTAGATTTTTCCATTTTTCTTTCTAAGAGGTATTTAATATTCATTTTGACAAATATAGAAAAACTTTAAAGTTTCCAGTTTTTAAGTTGAAATTTTCATATCACAAGATAAAAATGGAGCTCAATTTTGTAATGGAACAAGAAAAAACTAATCGTTTGTGGTAAGCTTTAATTAAAAAAAAATTATCAAACAATTTAAATAATGCAATGAATATATAAAAATATTTTCCAGGAAACCTATATAATATAAATATACTTTAATGTAAAAATAAAAAAAACACACAATCCACGGTGGAGCAGAATTAATTAAAACTTTAATTAAGTTCAATTAAAACTCTAAATCTAAAATTAAAGTTGTTGATAATTAAAACTATTTTGATTAATTAAGGCATTAAAATGTTATTGTTTCTCATAAAAATCGTTCAAATTAAATAATTAAAAATGTTGAACTTTTAAATATGAATAATTCCGAACTCAAAACGTTTGATTAACTGATTGTTATGAATTATATTGTCTAAGACCCCTTTGACGTAACGATTAAAATTTGACAATTTGAAATCGAAAACTGAAGTAAATGTTTCAAAATCGGAATTTTTGGAAATTCTAGGGTTTTAAGTTCTTATTACGTTAACAAATTATAAGATAATATTAAAATCGTTGATATAATTTCAACTATGATAAAACATTATATTCACCGTATTTTCGCCGTTCAAAATGAAAAAATTTTCAATTATAAACCTTTAAAATTGAATTATCTAAAAAAATATATACGGATGAAGTCGTTTTAAGTAAAAAACGTTGGAAATTAAAAAATTTCTACGACGGAACGTTGAAAATTTAATGAATAAGAACTTTATTTAAAATTTAAAAAAATTGTGATTACCAAGAACTTTGATATTAAAACTTTTTTTATATTCAAACTCCTTCAAATTCCAGTTATTCTAGGTAAATGTAAATCCTTTGAAAATTAGAAAATTTCAAGTTATTGATTAAACTTTTCAAAATCCAACTAGTTCATTTTTAATTGCCAAATTAAAACTTATAAAAGGGAACAATTTTGAACAAAACTATTTTTAATTTCAAATCGCTTAATTTTGAATACTTGATTTAGAATTATTATTTAATTCTTTAAATCTTCCTAGAAAATATTTACCAATTTCAAATAATTCATATTTTTAAGCCGTCACCTGAAAAATGGGACAATTTTAAGATATTACATTGGAATTAACAATTTTTAAAGAGAAATACAGCACAAGATTGCTATGGTTCTAATTTAAATTTTTTTTTCATGTTTAGTTTGGGAGTTTGGGGAGTGTCCCAGTACTCAAGGTACATTTTAATATTTTTTATTTCCTCATCAAAAATAATGTCAAAAATAATAATAAAAGTTTGTTACAAAGTTAATAATTATTGAGTAATTAACAATTAAAGATTAACCAATCAGAAGCACGTGTTAGATGGGCGAAACTGCATGTGTCATTCACACGGCAACTGAACGACGAGAGATATTAAATCTTAGAAAATATATTTCCTTTATTATACACGTTGAATTGTCTTAACTTCCTTCGAGTATTTGAATTCTGTAGAATTCTCCTGAATTTTCGGAATTCTTTTAAATTCTTCGAATTCTTATGAATTTTCTGAACTATTTTGAATTCGGGGAAATCTTTTGAATTCCTGAATTCTTTTCTAATCTCTTAGATAATTTTTTTTAAATTCTATAAATTCTTGTAAATTCTTTAAATTCTTCTAAGTTCTCTAAATTCTTCTGAATTCTCTGTATTATTCTCAATTCTCTGAATACTTTTGAATTGTCTGCATTCTTTTACATTTTTTTTAACTCTTTTGAATTCGCGGAAATATTTTGAATTTTCTTAATTATTTTGTATTCTCTTAAATAATTCTTTTGAAATTCTCTACATTATTTTGAATTCTGTGAATTCTTTTGAACTCTGTGAATTCTTTTGCGTTCTGTGAATTCTTCTGAATTCTCTAAATTTCTCACAAAAAAATTAAATTATCTTCAATTCTTTGATTTTCTTATTTTAATTATAATTCAATTGTAATTAGCCAGTTAATCGTCCCTCACTGGTACACGCATGTACGACAAATTTCGAACTTACTTTTTCCTGGGGTGCTGTTTTAACTATGTACACACTCCCAACAAATAATTTCCGAACAAAATCCTTACTGATACGTTTTATTTTATTCTAAATAGTTTTCACTAATTAGCGAACTTAATTAAAACCGTCGTCAAATGTAGTCGATCCGAATAAAAATTCTACAAATAAAAAAAAATATTTTGGAAATTTTTGATACAATTTTTGGTACGTAATATAAAGAAATATGATTTATACATACTCAATCGAAAAACTACCGCAAACACTTTTGAAGTTTTAATCGAAGTTTCAATCGCGTCATACAGTTTCGTTTCTTACTTCCTAAAATAATTAGAAGTTGTGTAAGTTATGAACACTTACACATTTTTTAAATCCACGCGAGTCTTTACTGACTGAATTAGATTCACATTCTTGGCTTCGGAAATCAAAAAGTACCCAAAAAAATTTTGAGACCCTTATTTTGATCCCGTGATCGAGTTTGGTACAACGAATTTCGTAATTTTTAAACACTTAGCTATTTCTTAAAAGCCCTTGAGTGTTCAACGTCACAATTAGACTCCCTTTGTTGCCTTCTTGAATCGAAAAACTACTTTTTTTTAATAGATACGAGTCTGGTGTCAAAGTAAAAACTTCTCTATTTCCTTCTCTTATTAAAAAACTACCCAACAAACTTTAAAAATATAAATTTCAAAACTGCGACTGGAAGTGATGCATTATTTTTTAAAAACGAGGCGTAAGTTTCGATAATTCACAAATCTGGTTTGACCTTTCTTAAATAATAAGTATGAGTTTGTCGTCAAATCAAAACCTTGTATGTTTGCATTGCTTATCGAAAAACTACCCAAACAAATTTTAAAACATAAATTTCAATCATGCGAGAGGAAGCGAGGAGAAGTTTCAATAATTGGTAACTTCACTAATTTTTGTCCCCTTTTCAAGAATAGATGAGAGCTTGACGTAAAAGTAGAAACTTCTCTTCGGTTGTCTTACCTGAGTCGAAAAGAACCCAAACAAGTTTCAAAATATCAATTTCAATCATGCCACAAGAAGTAATGCATTATTTTCCGAAAATCATGAGAAGTGTAAGTAATTTCCAGCTTCAGTGGTATTTGGCCAATTTTTAAAACTAGGTAAGAGCTTATCGTTAAAATAAGACCTGGTCTCTTCTCTTTGCTAATCGAGAAACCACCGACAATCTTCTACAACTCGAATTTCAATCATGCAACTGGAAGTGATACATTATTTTTAGAAAGCGAAGAGACCTTGTCTGTTCTCTTTCCTGTTTGAAAAACTACCCAAAACATTTTTAAATCATTAATTCCCACCATGCCACTGAAAGCAATGTATTATTTTCTGAAAATCATGAGAAGTGTAAATAATTTCCAGCTTCAGTGGCATTTAGCATATTTTTAAAAATAGGTAAGTTTTTCGTCATAATGAGACCTTTTCTGTTCTGTTGTCTTTTCTGATGGAAAAAACAAAATGAATTTTTTTACTTAAATTTCAATTACGCGAATGGAAGTAATGCATTATGCCCTGATAATAATGGGAAGTTTCAATAATTCCCAACTTTGCTGACCTTTGGCATCTTTTTTAAAATTCATAAGAGTTTGTCGTTAAATTGACAACCTATGTATTGTCTTCCTTGTTCCCAATAGTATGCCAAAAGTTTAAAAATATCAATTCCAAACATTTCACCGAAAGCAATACATTATTTTCCGAGAATCATGAGAATTGTAAATAACTTTGAACTTCGGTAGGACTTCGCCTTTTTTAAATAGGTGAGAGTTTTTCGTCAAAATAACTCCTTTTCATTTGTATTTCTTAATCGAAAAACTACTAAAAATACTTTTTAAACATAAATTTGATTCATGCAACTGGAAGTGATGCATTATTTTTAGAAAGCGAGGAGAAGTTTAAATAATTCCTAACTTTGCTGACATTTGGCACCTTTTTTAAAACTGATTAGAGTTTTTCGCCAAAATAAGACCTTCTTTATTCTCTTCCTTAGTTAAAAAACTACCCGACAAATGTTTAACCCTTAGCTGCCACACTTCCCTGGAATCACATAATTGTCTTACGGGTCTGGACCCCAGTGTGGCCGCTAAGGGTTAAAGCATCATTTCCCATCATGATACCGAAAGCAATGCAATATTTTCTGCAAATCATGAGAAGTGTAAATGATTTCCAGCTTCTGTGGCATTTGGCCTATTTTGAAGAATTAATAAAAGTATTTCGTTAAAATAACATCTTTTCCGTTTTATTTCTCATTCGTAAAACTACCGAAAAAACTTTTAAAACATAAATTTCAATCATGCGACTGGAAGTGATCCAGTATTTTTAAAAAGCTAGGAGAAGTTTCAATAGTTCCCAACTTTGCTGATTTTTGGCAACTTTTAAAAAATAGATGAGAGTTTGTCGTCAAAATAATACCTTTTCTGTTGCCTGCGTTGATCCAAGAACGACCGAAAAAAGTTTTCAAACATCAATTTCAATCATGCCACCGGTCGCAATACATTATTTTCTGAAAATCATGAGAAATGTAAATGATTTCCAACTTCGGTGGCATTTGGCCTATTTTAAAAAATAGGTAAGAGTTTTTCGTCAGAATGATACCTTTTTCAGTCTCTTCTCTGATCGAAAAAACTATTGAAGGAACTTTTAAAATATAAATTCCATTTATACCGCCGAAAGTGATGCATTATTTTCTGGCAATCTTGAGAAGTGTAAATAATTTTCAACTTCGGTAGCATTTCGCCTATTTTTAAAAATAGGTAAGTTTTGTAATAAAAATGAGACCTTGTCTGTTCTCTTCTCTAGTCGAAAAATTACGGACAAAATTCTAAAACAATTTATACAATTAAGCCATTTCCCTTTCAGGGTAGGCGTGACACTACCCGATTCGGGTAGTGTTTCTAGGTGTATAGTTTCTTGTAGTAAATAACTACAAGTGTGGGCTCACCACACCCACGATGTGCCAACAGCACTCAGTTTTTTAAAAACATTAATTCCAATTATACCACCTTATAACATGCATTATTTTCAGAAAATCATGAACTTGAATTCTACAGAATTCAAAATATTCGAAGGGAGTTAAAATAATTTAACGTGTATTTTAAAGATTTCAAGACAGTGGAAAATATTTAAAAGATTTGGCGGAGTTCAAACTAACTCACGATAGCAGCGCTATCGTGAGAATTCAACAAATTAGAAAAAATTCAAAAGCTCAGAAAATTTCGTAAGAATTCATTGAATTCATAGAATTAATAAGAATTCATAGAATTCAGAAAAATTAGCAGAATTGAGAAAAATTCAGAGAATTCAGAAGAATCCACAGAACGCAAAAGAATTCACAGACTTCAAAAGAATGCACAGAATTCTAAAGAATTTAGAGAAAATTAAAAAGAATTTTGAAAATATAAAGGAATTAAGAGAATTCCAAACATTTCCGAGAATTCAAAAGAGTTCAGAAATTTTAAAATAACTCAGACAATTTAGAGGAACTCAGGAAATTTATAAGAATTCAGAGAATTCAGGAGAATTTAGAGAATACAAAAGACTTTGAGGCATTACCAATAATTCATGGTAAAGATTTCAAGAGAATTAGAAAAAATTTTAAAAGAATTCAAAAGAGTACAAGTGAATTCTAAGAATTTGTTTGAATGCTATAGAATTGAAAATACTCGAAGGAACTTAAATTAAATCAACGTGCGAATTTGCACCAATGACATTCAGAACCTCCTGCAAATTTGACATTACACGGCCTCAACCTTTTTGCGCACACACTCTCGTCAGCGACACATGCACTGTTGTCCATCTAACGCGTGCTTCTGATTGCTTAATCCCTGATTGTTAATTATTCATTAATAATGAAATGAAAATGATTACAGACACAAAAATAGGAAAGTTAAACGACTAGTCAAGGAGAGTAAAGGTAAAATCAAAATAGAAGAAGAGAAGGAAATACAAAACGATTTTGAAAGAATTATGAAACTATTATATAAACAGATAAAGGAAAGTAAAAGTACAGAGTTTGTCAGCATGAGAAACAGCAAAGGTGAAATGCTATATTACATAGACGAGATATCAGACGCTTTAAAAGACTCTTTTAAAGAACTATTAGGAGGTGAAGATATAGGGCAACAAAACTGCGACATAGAACATAATGCATTAGAAAATCCAATTGAAAATGTCTGTGTCACTAAGGTTAGAGATATAATTAAGAACTTAAAATACGGTAAGGCTGCTGGTGTAGACAGTATTAGCACTGAAATGCTTAAATACGGTGGCGAGTACATACCTCACAGGTTGTGCGAATTGATAAATTTATGTATCGAGATGAGAAAAGTCCCAGACGATTGGAGAGAACCGATTATCGCACCAATATAAAAAAGAAAGGGAGATAAAAGCAACTGCAGTAATTACAGAGGTATCAGCTTACTAACTACCGTAAGTAAAATATACTAAAAAATACTTATTCGTAGGGTAATGGAAATCACAGAAGAAAAGATATGGGAAGTCCAAAGTGGATTTATGCCAGGAAGATCATGTATAGATCAGATATTTAGTTTAAGACAAATCACAGAAAAAAACTTGAGAGTATGACAGAAAGTATTCTGTGCATTTGTTGACCTAGAAAAAGCATCTGACAAAGTAAATAGAAGTAAACTTTGGGAAGTCCGTTTCTATATCGTGCCGCAGATAGGGCCGCAGAGGAGCTTATCCTCCCATTTGATTCCAGCGACACTACACATGGCCTAATATCACTAACACCTTTGGTGCTCAAAAGTCGTGTACAGGAAGCAGAACATACGCTTCTACATCTCCAACTGTCCCGTTTGCCGCGTAAGATCATCTGCGGCTAGAGACCTGACTCCAAGGAACAGTGTTGCCCGATGTTTTCTCGCGTAAATTTCCCGCTCTTGCTTACCTTCTGGGACAGAAGGAGCAGAAGCGGATGACGTACACGTTCCAGTTGCGTCGGGATTGGTTGCTTTTAAAGAACCATGATCGTAGCTTCCGGAGCCTACAACTTCTCACATGATAATAATAATAATAATAATAATAATAAATAAAGTATCGCGCAGTGCCACCCACAATAGGCCTCTCTCGGATGGAGGCCATGGTTCAGTTGGGAGTGGCAATAGGACCGAACCGAGGCGACGACCAGGCAATGGCCCCGGACAAACACGAGAACATCGATTTAAATGGTCGGACCAACTCAGGAGAGACATCCTTACCTGTTGGCAAAGAAGCTCACCGGCGCAAAGAGGATTCATGCAGACGTTACATGACCGTTGGGTCAATATGCAGCCGGAATATGCTCATCAAACGCCTCAGTATTTAAGAGATCAGGTATCCTTTTTGTGAAAAAACGGATATGAAGCTCTTTATCAACAAGAAGAAGAGCAACATCCTCCATCGAAAATTCCACCCGTTCCAGCAAGACCACCTTTGCAGATAGCCGATAATGCTAACATGAGAAGTAGGAGATCTATCCACCAAAAAGTCTTTCTCAGGATGGACAAATTAGCTGAAGCTAATACTGCTCTCCCCGATTTGCTCCCCGAAGATGTTAATCTCTGGAACCTGAACTGTGTTGTTTACGAGAAGGCGGTGTCCTTGCTTAGCGACAGTAGAAGTAACGAAACTTCAGTACGTCTGAGTAAGACTCGCGAGCGTATTGCACACCTTCAATTCAAAATTGAAACGGCGAGACGGCATGCATCAAATATTCAGTGCGTGATTAGCTACATAACATTAAATAAAAAATTCACTCCAAAAGTTAGGGCACTTGCTCGAAACTTAAGGAAAGCAAATCACACGCTGAACAAGTGCAAACTGTTGACCATCAAGCAGCACTGGACGCAAAAAATAAGATCTCTTGCAACAGCGAAACAGCGCCTTGAACGGCGAGTAAAGTGGATTCAGGAAAATTCCACCTTTTCTACTCATCCTTCCCGTCTGTTCAATAAAACGTCACGTGCCGTTAAAAATCCGCCTAGTCGAGAAGAGATTCAAGTCTTCTGGGAACAAGTATATGGAGATACTTATCAGCTAAATGAAGACGCTTCAGGTATATCACTCTTTCGTAACTTTTGCCAAAGGCAAAGGTTACAAGGTCCAGAGGAAGAGTGTCCACTAATTACTACTGAAGAAGTGAAGAAAGTTATCGCTAGAACTAAGAACTTTTCAGCGCCAGGGCCAGAAAAAAACAACACCTTTTGGTGGAAGAAGTTTACTTCTACGCACCAACATCTAGTTCGTATATTTACTACTTTCTTAAACGGAGAACAACCCGTCCCGCAGTGGCTAGTGGAAGGACGCACGATATTCATCCCTAAGACCGGAGATTTGTCAAGTCCAAAGAACTACAGGCCCATAGCTTGTTTAAACACCAGCTACAAGCTATTCACTGGCATCCTCAAAGAGAGGATATTAACATCTATCGAGCCGGTATGCAGTGCAATAGTTGAACAACGTGGATGCAAGAGAGGTCTGGCAGGTTGTAGGGAGAACCTGTTAATAGACAGGTGTATCACCCAGGACTCGATCAGGTATCGACGCAATCTGTCCATGGCTTGGATTGACTACCGTAAGGCATTCGATAACACGAACCATGAGCTACTTATTAAGCTCATTGAGTGCCTGGAGGTGCATCCAAAAATAGTGAGATGCATAAAAGAGCTTATGCTCTTGTGGCGGACAGGATTTGTCATAACATCTGACAAAAGACAAGTGACTACAAGCTATATCACATATAAGAGGGGAGTCTTCCAAGGAGACTCTCTAAGTCCGATACTTTTCTGCATCTCCCTCTTGCCTCTATCTATTGTGCTCCGAGGCAAAAGCTCTGGATACCTGTGTGGCCCGCCGAACAAAAGAGAATATAAGGTCAACCACCTTTTATACATGGACGACCTTAAACTCTTTGCTTCCTCGAAAGAGGACCTTAACATCCTTGTGGAGGCGGTAAATAGGTACTCTAAAGCGATTGGCATGAGCTTCGGACTGGACAAGTGTGCCTGCGTCCACCTACGCCAAGGAAGATTAGAAACTATATCATCGCCTCACGATCAGGATGTTCAACTCATCGGCGGAAATACCATTCAACATCTTGGTATTGGAGAATCATATACATATCTTGGAATACCGCAAGCGGAAACGCATGATGTGCTTGCGTTAAAAACGGCCCTTGGAAAAAAGTATCGCCAAATTCTCAGAAAAATTTGGGCTTCCGAATTATCTGGAAAGAATAAGATCCAGGCGACTAATATGCTGGCCGTTCCTATACTGCTCTACACGTTTGGTGCAGTAAAATGGAACGTCGATGAGTTGAAGCAACTTGACCGAAGCACACGCAAGATGATGACAATCCATCGAAGTCATCATCCTAGATCTTCCGTACCTCGAATATACCTCCCTCGAGATAAAGGGGGTAGAGGCTTGCTGAGCTTAGAGTGTCTTCATCGCAGAACGGTTCTGGCTACAGCCTGCTCAGTTCTAAATAGCACAGATTTTCTTATGCGACTAGTACATCAACATGAAGTCGTCAATGCTGCGGCGTTTCTATATCGTGCCGCAGATAGGGCCGCAGTGGAGCTTGGTCTCCCATTTAATTCCAGCGACACTACACATGGCCTAGCATCACTAACACCTTTGGTGCTCAAAAGTCGTGTACAGGAAGCAGAACATACGCTTCTACTAAGAGAACATACTGACAAGCCCCTTCATGGTAAATTCTACGGCATTATACGTAGAGAAGAGCTCTCGATGGGTCTGTCCAACATGTTTCTCAAGTCTGCTGGATTAAAATCGGAGACTGAGGAATTTCTTTTTGCCTGTCAAGATGGCGTTATAGACACCTTAGTTTACCGCGAGCGCATAATGAATATACCTGTAGGCGATACCAACTACCGGGCGTGCAAGCAAGAGCCAGAAACACTTGGACATGTTGTCAGTGGATGCTCAAAATATGCACAATACGGGTACATAGAGAGACACAATGCGGCTCTAAAAGTGTTATATTACCATCTGAGGCACTTCTATTGTGTTGATCTATTGCCCGTCTTGTCATACGCCCAGGGAGAACTCGAGTCCGTTGTGGAGAATGATCAGTGTAAGATCTACTGGAATTTCTCATTCTCGACCACTCAACGTATCAGTGCTACGAAGCCTGATATTGTCCTCCAAGATCTGAAGAACAAGATCATTTACGTGATTAAATTCTCGGCACCAGCCGATAGTAATATCACGGCAAAAGAGGAAGAAAAACGGGCGAAATATCAAGCACTTCTGTTCGAGCTAAGCAGGCTCTACCAAGGCTTCAAAGTCCATCTTGTAGTTCTTATAATCTGCTGTCTTGGAGGTATGAAAGCTTCATTTATTAGCCAACTCAACAAGATTCCGGCTTGCCAGCGTCAGGCTCATTCCATCGCGAACCGGATGCAAAAGGCTGTTCTTCTGGGATCACTTCATCTGGTCCGTCAACACTGTTCCTCATAACATTCTACAAAGATTGGTAGCTCTAAAAAAGTATCCAGAGGTGAAACTTCATCTCCAACTGTCCCGTATGCCGCGTAGGATCATCCGCGGCTAGAGACCTGACTCCAAGGAACAGTGTTGCCCGATGTTATCTCGCGTAAATTTCCCGCTCTTTCTTACCTTCTAGGACAGAAGGAGCAGAAGCGGATGACGTACACGTTCCAGTTGCGTCGGGATTGGTTGATTTTAAAGAACCATGATCGTAGCTTCCAGAGCCTACAACTTCTCACAAAAAAAAAAAAAATATATATATATTATTCGACGGGTTTTTTTCCCTCAGTAATGTAATAAAATTAAATAATAAACTTAGTAAAAACAGTCTGGGTTATAATTTGAAAAAGGCAACTTTTTGTTTAGAAATCCCTATACTTTTAAAACGTAGTAAATGAAATCTTTTAGGAAATTCGAATTAAGTTTAAATAGTGGAATGCAATTCTTCCGAAAATATCACGAAAATGTATTTTTTATGTTCTTCAAATAATAAAAAGGTATTGAAAGTACGGTGTCGGATTATGGCACATGCGACGAGTCACATTTTGTGAATGAGAAAAACTAATCTTCTCGTTTTAAATAACTGTATTAAATTTTTTAAAATAATGGTGTCATTCATATTGAATTTACTGGCATTTTTTCGCTATAATTAGAGGAACGTCTGTAATTCATAAACAGCGTCCTAAAATCATAAATATTTTCTGTAGAATCTATGAAAAATGTATCCCGTCACTTTCCTGGAAAATGAACCCAGTGTTTTTCTCTAAAGAAAGGGAATATAATATCTTATAAAAATCGTTCTAGAAAAATTACATTATCCAAAATAAAATTTCTAATAATTTATTTATTATTTTAAAACTTATTTTTATTCATTTTTATTATTATAAATTTAAAGTAAATTTTGACGAATCCATACTAAGTCAGCTTTTGTTAGTTGTTATATCTCTTAAAGTTTTCAAACAATCTTGCTTTTATAATCTGGGTAAGGAATTGCACAAGAGAAGATTTACAATATAATAGCAAAAAATAATGTCTAATCTTAGCATCACCTTACATTTAAAGAACCTGAATATATTTGAGAAACTCCATGGCGGATTCACAAAAGACAAACATTCATTTCAACTACTTTTTTTCAAGTTACTCAACTTCACAAGTCCGAATTGCCGGAACTGAACACACGGCCCAGGCTTGGTCCAATTTCGGCAGCTAAAGATCGGCTAATGTTATTGGGCCAATATCGGCATTTTAATCGGCCCAGTGTTGTGTCCGTATTGGCTGCCTATATTGGCAATTCAAAATTGTCGACCTACCGCCGATGCTTGGCCCAGTGATGTCACATTACTGGACCAAGTGTCACTTTTATCACGGCAAAGCATGTTTTATGAGGAAAAGCTAGAGATCGGCCCAGACGCGGCGCATTACTGTTCCAAACCTCGTCTATACTCTTGCAAAACATGTTTTAATAGGAAAAGCCGGAGTCTGGCCCAGCAAAGGCGCATCACTGGGCCCAGTGTGACTTTTACTAC
>CAKNYM010053938.1:11058-31197 GCA_932195095.1 Andricus curvator | reverse complement strand
CTGGCCCAGCAAAGGCGCATCACTGGGCCCAGTGTGACTTTTACTACAGCTCATTCAATTTGTTTGCGTAAGTCCAGGAACTAATTTTTTCCTTTCTTCAATTTCTCAGGAAATATAGTACCTTCTAATTTTTTAATTAAAAGTTAATATTTTTAATGGTGAGTGAAGAGTTTTCGAAAATAAATAAGTGTCATGTCATTGATTTTTGTTTTCTGTAACAGTGACATTTTCACATACTATATGTTCTGCCAAAATCTTATAAGTAGTACCGGGCCACTATGGACAGAACACCCTCTCCACTTCACCTTACCCCCCTACCGTACTATGGCGCCGACCCCCTCGCCCTGGTGGTGGGACTTACCCCCAGCCGCTCTCGTACACCTGTTTGCAGACGTCTTAAGGGTGTTCAATCTGACACGCACCTGAGAATGTTTTTATATATTTTTATATAAGCTTTTGTAAGTTAAGCAACACTAATTTTCCTTACATATATTTCTCGTGTATCAATTTCTGTTTTTTCCACCCCCTTGCATTCTCTCTTCCCTACTCTCTTCTAGACTCTTCATCCACTTTTCCCCTTAACCACAACCGCTCAGTATCCATCTAACTCTATCTACCACGCTCTTCCCCCTTCCTCTTCCCCTGTACATCTCTCCAACACGTGCTCCCATGATTCCCTTCCATAACCATATACCCTAGACATTTCCATTTCTTCACTCATCCAATATTTGCACTCATTCATGCCTTCTCCCATTCTGAAACGTACCATCCTGGACCACCTGCACTCCTGTTTCAACTTCCCTGAATATTCTGGGACCCCTTTCATCTTAACCAATCTATACCATTTATTGTATTTTGACTCCATAATCTTTTCCCGCCTCTTCTCTTCCTGCTCCTTGATCATTTCTCCTTCTACTTGCTGCCACTTCCTCCCCTCGTCACACATTCTCCAATATCTTCTAACTTGCTATCTCTCCTCCTCCCATCTTGGGATTTCTCTCTCCCTGTTTCTTCTGATAACATATATCCTGATCAGTTCCAACTCACTCCCATAATCCATCTCAGAAATCTCTCTTGCATGTTTTATACTTTTTCCTACTCCTTCCAACCCCAAATCCCCACTTCATAATACATCACAGACCATACCAGTGAATCAAACAGCCATACTCTCATCTTCCAGTCCTCTTTGAATCTTCTTTTTCCAATCCCCCACACGTGACCCATCACCTTACTCGCAATTTCCATCCTTTTTTCCACTTGCAGATCATTTTCACCTCCCGCTTCGAACCAGAATCCTAAATAACAACATTCATCTACCATTTTCACCATTTCCCCATTTATCTTCCATTCCGACTTTACTTCATTCTTTCTCTTCCTGAAACATACTATCTTTGTCTTCATCTCATTAATTCTGAGGTCTTTCTCTCTCGCATACTCTTCGAATCCCTTTATTAGCAAGTTCATTCCACTTTCATTCTCTGCCAGAAGCACCACGTTGTCCGCGTACGCTAACGAGTATATTCTCTTCTTTTCTAGAACTATACCCCCTTTACCTTTCTTTTCCATTTTCTCTTCTAGGTCTGCAAACAATATGCTAAACAACAACGGGCTTAGCAAACACCCTTGCCTGAGGCCGCTCCCTGTCCAGAACTCGTTTCCGTTAAGACCTCTTTTATCCTCTCAATTAGCTGTTCGTCCACCTCCCTTTCCTTCATTGCCTTCTATAGAACTTTCCTATTCAACGAGTAAAAAGACTAGATAATTCAGAACGCAAATGTTGTCCACTGTCCCAATCCCCTTCCTGAATCCTGTTTGATTGTGTGGAATACTTCCTTTCTGTTCCACCTGTTCTTCTACTCTCTTCCTAAGCACCTCCGCGTATATTTTTCATACGTTACTGGCATGAGAGTGATTCCTCTATAATCTTCCACTTTTCTACCCCCTCCTTTGTTTAATAATGGAACTACCAAACCTGTTCTCCACTCCTTCGGCCATCCTTCCCCTCTCCATACTCTACTACATACTTCCAAAATCTCTCCTCTAACCCTTCTTCCGCCAAATTTCAACGCTTCATTCTCCATACCATCCTCTCCTGTCGCCTTGTTTCTTTTTAACTTATCAATTGCTTGATTCACCTTCTCTCTAGTCAACTCTTTTCCACCTCCAAACTTCTTCTTGTCCCCTTCTCCTGTAAACGCAGACTATTCTCACCTTTCTTCTTCCTATCTTCACCATTCTCGCCATTACTCCATCCGTTTCCTCAAATTGCATTTCTATTCTCTTTTCTTCCACCAATTCATCCCTCACACCTGGCATATATCTCCTGGGTAACTTCCTCTTCACTCCCTTCCAATTTCTCTCATCTACCCAGGTTTCACTCAACATCACTACATCCCATTTCTTCACCTCTTCGCGGAATCCTTCATCTTTATTTATTGGCACTGATACGTTTCATACGCTACTCTCATTTCTCTCTCTCTCCCTTCCTTTCTCCCTCCTTTTGTCATTACGTCCCCGCCCCACTGTTGTGGAAACCCCGTTGCTCCGCCTTCTTTCCTTCCACCCTCTGCTGTTTTTATTACTTCCTCCCTTCTATCCCTAGTCTCCGCTTCTTCCTCTCCTCGTCTTTAAAGCTTTTTTCTTTCTCAAAATATCAACTTTTTCTTTCTCACTTTCACCATATACATATGCGATTTACCTTCATTCTTCCTTCCCATTCCATTTACCTCTTCCACTTGCACTTTTGCCCCAATTTCACCCATCAACTTTTCCACTTCTTCTCTTCTTCTTCTCTCAATCTTGATTTCATTCTCACATTTTCTAGGATAACGTTTTCATTCACTTCTTTTATTCTCTCTCCATCTCTTGCCCCTTCATCCCCTTTCTTTATATCTTCAGACTTGCATTCGAGCTTTTTTACTCTTTCTTCCAACTTCTCCATATCAGATTTTCTCTCTTTCTCACTCGTCCTTTGATTTTTCTCGATATACTACAACTGCTTCCAAACCTTATCTTTTTCTTGCCGCCAAACCAGATCCCATTCTTCCCACTTCTCTCTAACTTTCCTCATTTCCTCTAAAACCTCCTCCCCTCGCTTTTGCATATCATTCAGACTTCGGTTTGTTTCCTCTCTAAACCCTTTAATGAGATTTTCCAGGCTCTCTAGATCGACTTGCCCTTTCGCCTTATTCCTCTCCGGTGGAGACTTTTTTTAACTTTTTCCTCAACTTCTCATCTCCCTGCTCATACCCCTCTTCTTCCTTTGATCTTTTACTGTCTTCCGTCTTATCGCCCTCATCGCTTTTATCCGTAAACCCTCCCCACTGCCTCAATTTATCAAAAAGTTGTCTCGGTCCTAAACCACTAGCTCTGGATCTATTAAGCAGTTCCCGAATGGACGGCCTACCTCGACTCCTCCTCAGATAGTCCCCCCTTCCTTCTCTCCACACCCGAACTTCCCTGGTGTAGTATACTGAACCTCGCCAACATCGGTGTTATCTCCGGAATCGCCCTTACCCCTCCCTGTTTCGACGGTCTCAGTGAGATCATCAGCACCGGGGTTGTTGTCTACCTGCTTCTGCCCTCTGCCGGACCCCACTGGGGTCCTCGCAACAAACATGCTGGCCTATCTTACCAATCTGCTGTTCCCTATCTTCTCACTCACTTTTCCTCCTCGACAACTAACCTCCAAATTAGCACTTTCAACTTTCCTCCTAACCCATTCAACCTTACAACACAGCCCCCCACACTTCCACACAACACCTTCACTACTCTGCCCTCCTTTATCACCTTTCGCCTCAATCACACCTCCACGCCCGTCGCCAAAACCAAAAAAGATATCACAGAACAAACACGCGTACTTTACCATTCGGTATCGGAAACGGAAGCCAATATAAATTCGCTCGATTATGTATTCACCTCGCGCTACGCGCTCGGGCGTATCTACATCGCGCTTTACGCTCGGTTCCTCTAGATTTTTCAACTTCGCGTTCGACTTCGATGAAAAGAAAAAGTTTGTTTGCAAATATTACAAAATTATCAAAACCTCTACATATTAAGTGATTCTTAAATTTGTTTTTATTTTAGACTGAAAAGCAACTTTATTTACTCAAGGTTCTATCGACCTTAAGGAACACATTCTCATTCAGACACTCGCGCCTCGCGCTCGATATTTGATTTAAAATCATTTGAACCTTGCGTTCCACGCTCAGTTCTGTGCACCTTATGATAGAAACAAAAAAGTTTGAGCGCACTTACGGCGCGCGATTTGGGAAATACACTGAGCGCACACGTTGTGCTTCGTGTTATATGTTCTTCATAAACAAATTACTAAATTTGTATTTGATTTCAAATGAAAAGTAATGATATAATTTAGGCGACAAATTTTATTAGTTAACATTTTATTTTAGCTTGTGCCGTTTTTTAAAAAAGTTAATTTTTTTCATTTTGAATATATTCTTTCAACAAAAATTGATTACAGGTTTGTCAATCTTTTTTGAATGCACAATTTTTGTTCATTTATCTGTTTTCTTACCTTGCATTCTTTTTTCAAAAATTTGATTTTTTTACTGTCAATGTTATTTTCACGAATAAAACAAAAACGACGCATCCTATCGAAACATAATTGACAACAAATTTGTACCTCTTCCTTGGATGAACAAATTTTGTTCTTGTCATTTTTTTCGTAGCTTGTGTTATTCGTCTAAGAATTTGATTTCTCTATTTTCAATGCTGTTTTTTACGAATAAAACAAAAACTACGCGTCATATCAAAAAGTGAATGATGAGAAATTTGTAGATCTTTTTTAGGTGCACAATTTTTGTGGAATGATCTTTTCTCGCATCTTGCATAGTTTCACAGCAAAATGGAATTTTTGATTTTTCATTATTTTTTTGTGCGATCAAAATTTGAATTTTTTATTTTTCAAAAAATTCAAAAAGTTGTTATGAAAATATTATAGGGTGTTCAAGAAGCAACTTTTTTCTCCTCTTGACTTTTTTTCATATTGTGCGTTTTTGGGCTTGAAATGTTCATTTTCGTTTGTTTTTTGGAATTTTGAAAATGCTATAACTCCAGCAATTTTTTTTTTTCACGAAAAGTCATTAGAATATTTTGTTCGTCATTTTGCGTACTACTAATAACCGTACATAGAATTTTCAAATCTTAAAAAAAAGTGGTCTCAAAAATTTTCAAAATGTGCTCACTTTTTGAATTTTCATCCAAAATAGCTAGTTAACGAACTCGTTCTTTCTTTTTAGGCCATAAAAAAGTGTGCCAAAGCTCAATCAAATCTGATCATTTTTTCGAAAGTTATCGTGGATACAGACAGACAGACAGACTGACAGACAGACTACAGACTACAGATAGACAGACACCTTGGTAAAAATCGTTTTTTCTAGCTCAGGGGGTCTCAAAACGTGGAGATTTGATGAAAACCGACTATGTCAAATTTTACATAAAACCAATACCTTCTCATTAGAATGAGAATGTAAAAATTAGAAAAATCTGAGAGAGAATAACCATTACGCATACAATGGAGAAACATAATGCAATATTGCCCACAAACATTCGAAGTCGCAGTTTGTAGTCTATTTGTGTTTCACCTGTAAAAGGTACAATTTCCCCGTCAACGAAGAAGATGTTTAGGTATGAAAGACAGTAACCCGCAGCTGTCAAAGTAGGTACCTCTTCCGTCATCTCCAACGTAGAGGGCGATCCAGTGTGTTCCAGGTTTGGACTGTGAATCAAAATTAGCCACAATTGCAGATGGTCTCGTCCAACTTTTAGGAATCTGATCTGCAGGGAATACGCCGACTGTCCGAGCGTTTGGGAGTCGAAGTGCTTGTAGAATTTGTAAGCTGTTCATACTTTTGAGATGATAATGGTAAGGTAGTTTTTTTAATCAAGTCTACCGCATCCTTATCCGAATCTTCAGAATTGGCCGCAATGCTCTCTCCATAGGTTGTAGGGGATTTAAGCCTACTAGTACGTATAAAGCGTATTAGTATGAAACTAGTACTAGCCTTGTATTTTATTGTAGGATAATGAGAGTAGATTATATTCTTGTTGCTTTTCGATCCAGTTTTCTAGTCTGAGTGCATTATTAAGAGCACACATAAACATTGCTTCCTTTTTTACACCATGATGGAAATAAAATTCGTCTATGAATGGTAATTTTTTAAACGATGGGCATTTTATTTCCTCCAAATTTATTACTCATCTACTTGTAATTTTCTATAGTAACTCGGCTTTCTCATTTCCTCGGGTGTACATCAGTTTGACAGTTCGAGCAATGTCACGTAGATTAGCGAGAAGGAAATTCATCAGGACGTCTCCTTCAAACCACTCAATGCCATGATGATGACAACTAAGCCAGTTATTTTATTGTTAAAATTGGTTCGTGAGATAAGTATATGAAAATGGTGAAGAAATAATCCAATGAGAAATACAATAACGATCTAGAGAAACCACAGCTACTTCTTTAGGAATAAATTAACCAGGATCTTCTTGAAAGCCTTGTATATCAATCACGTAGTCAACCGTGATTACACATATATGTTTTTTAGAATGCAGGAAAGAAAACCAACTTTTCACGAAGGGAGCGTGAAGTCGACAGTCTTTGTAATGCACCCAGTTATTGGCATAATTGATTTTGCTCCCACTCAAGCACTAAAGTCGACAATAATCTGTTTGGACGAGTATATTTCCAGAACATTATCATATTCCGCATATACAAGACAATTAATAGTACTAGTCAATGCGTCCTCGAATCGCACCTCAATTCTGAGATTACCATGTTTTACAAGATTCCAGTGAGAGTAACAGTTTGCTGAGAGATCAGGTGTTAGATAAAATGGATACCAGTTCCGCTGAATAACCGAGAATAACCGAGAATAAACGAGCATAACATTATCAAGCATTTCAGCGTGAACGCCCGAGTGTAGAGTCAAAGCTTTTACCTCGACACGTCTAATAGGGTATTTTGCAGTGCCCTGAGATAGAGCTTTTGCATGAGCTAGTAGAATACCGGGACTAATTTTTTCTCGTCGTACAACTAGTGTGGCCTCCTCAATATTTATACTACAACCATTGTTGCTATCCATGAGACAGAATGACTCTTTTGAGCGTACTAGACGAAGTCTCAATTCTACACCATTGATAAGAAATTTGTCTTGGTTAAAAACGTCACAGTGCAGATGTCTAATAAGATCAATAGATTTACAAGCACTTAAATATTTTTGGCGAGATTTTAATCCCTCATTAGTATCGAAATCATCCATTTTCCCAGGTGTGTCATTATACCAAAGATGACTATTTTTAGCAGCAGGACCATAGCTAAGTAGAGTTTTAATGTATGCCCGATAAGCATAAGAATTACTGGGTGAGATACTACTTTTTGATTTAAATAGACATCCACTTGATTGAATAAGGAATGTAGTAGATTGTTCACAGGACCAACTTAATCCAACTGTGCGGCATTTACAGCATCCCTAGGGGGTGTACTAATTTCACCCTTAGACTTAGCATTGTGTGAGCCAAATCAATGTATTCGTCACCATGACCATGAACGACAAATTTTATAGGCGAGTCATCAGTGAGGGATGAAACAGGTTTATAGTGCACACATTGAGAGCTGTCTATCGATGTTTGTGTAGGGGGTATCGAAAATAGATCTAACTCAGACTTTAAGCACTCACAAGAATGAGAATGTAGAAACGACTTATTATTAAGATTATTATTTTTAATATATAATATATTATATTATATATATCTAATATTATAATATCAATAAGATGTTTTTGATTTTTATGCTTTACACATTTTTTTGTAGTCTTTGTTTTTCTTTTATTCTTTGGGGCTTTCTTTCTTTTCACCGTACCATCTTTCTTTATTTTTGTTGAGGTTTTCTTTTTTCCCTTATTAATACGATTTCAACTCACGACCTTAAGTGCACCACGATTAGACATCGACTGAACTATTCGATTCTTCCTAATCTTCTTATAACCAGGACCGCCCATAATATTACCCATTTTATCAATAGCACGTCGTTTCAAATTCTGACCAGATTCTCCAAAACGACAACCCGAGCGCCTCAAGTTAAGAAAGGGAGAACACGCCGAAATATACCTCCGAGAAAGCTTTCAATACCATCACGTTTCTGATATGGTGCGCCAATATAAATCTATGGAATTCTTCCACTATTACCACCACCCACTTGTGAGGCGCAATATTCGTCGTATTGACTAATTATTGTTTTTGTTTCTTATCTCTATCTAATGAATACCTTTAAAGTGAAGTGCAGCTGTCAGCGTACCAAACTCGAATGGTATTCGCAAACCAACGTGGTCTCTTATATCAATTTCAATTGTTGAAAATCCCATCTGAAAAACTGGTATGTAGTTGGGTGATGAAAAATAACTGACTTGTGTTGTACCAAAATAGCAATCTCTTGTATCTACAGAAACAGTACGTAAAAGTGGTGCTTTCACACCACCAGTAATGCTTGGTTCACAAATATTACAGTAAACAAATAATTTATCCGGAAAAGCACCAGCTAAACAAGGTGAATGTCTAGCAGTCTACTCATTATTTTCAATTGGAAGTAGATTATCTGGTGCAAAACCAAGAATACGTAATAATTTATTGCTAAGTACAAAAAAATGTTGATCATTCGTCAGACATAATTTTGCACACTGTTTTTGTATGCGTACATAGCTGCCTTTGAATTGGTCATATTCAAATTTTATGTGTTGACCCAATTCTGGAAGACAGTTTAGAGTATTTAGAAGAGAGTCAATATCGGTATAAAGGCCAGGTTCAAAGAAATTTACAATCGGTTTTTTCCACATAAGAGGTTTTTCTTCATCTTCCAACTTTTCTTTCATGACAATAAGTTCTTTTAAATCGTCTAACTTTTGCCTCACATTTTCATCATTCATTTTATCTTCTGTTAATATTTCTTCATATTATCTTTATTATTATGTTTACGATATTAATATTATTATTATTATTATCATATATATCATAACGGCGATACCACGCTGAAAAGACCAGTTCTCGTCAGATCACCGAAGTTAAGCAGCGTTGGACGCCGTTAGTACTGGGATGGTTGACCATTCGAGAATACTGCGTGCTGTTGGCCCACCGTGAGTGTGGTGAGCCCATACTTGTAGTAGTTATTTACTACAAGAAACTATCCACCTAGAAACACTACCCGAATCGGGTAGTGTCACGCCTACCCTGAAAGGGAAATGGCTTAATGGTATACTACTACTATCTTCTTCATATTTGTGAAGAAGGTCAATACCATTCTCAATGGTTTTTCTATTTTTAATATTACCATCAAATTGTGGGATACGGGTTTCAATTGAATCATTGTGTCTTACATGAAAAAATGTACGAGGAAGTTGTATTTCTCTGAGAGCTACTACCCACTGTCCTTGCAACTATTGCTTGGCAGAATATGGTTAAATTTATCAGCATTCATTTTTACAAGGTTTTTAAATTTGAAGCTGGAATCCACGAATTAAATTTGTCAGGATAACCTATCAACTTGACAAGAAATGGTTTTTTGTTTCCCTTGCCTTTAGACTGTAATATTGTTTCAATCTTAAATTCCTCCTGAGCTATATCTTTATTTTTTACACCCGTCAATTCTTGCTCGTAAAAAAGTTCATCAATTTCTTCTCCTGCTAAATCTTTCAACTCATAAACAAAAGGTCATTGTATTCCATTTAGAACTCGCTTTCCTAGGAATATTTCTTCACTCCAGCCTGACTCCTAACCTTTCTCAAAAACGGCCTTCTCGCTACTGATTCTAACTTGGTCATCGAATCTGTACTTGGGCTTTTTTGTAGACTTCTTATCTTTACTGAATCGCGATTGAATATTTGCCCATGCTTTAGACGCACTGAATACGGTAGCTTCAGCCGGTGCCATTCTGAAACTGCTGTGCCTGGCATTATTTAAAGCATCTACAATTTGTTGCAAGATATCAATATACTCCTTGTATGCTGTCTGCCACTCGGAATAGTAAAAAATTGTACGCTCAATATGTGTGTCGCACACTTATCAGGGATTTTGAGTTGATTACCCTGACTTTTCTCCATAACGTAAATGAACAAACTTATTTTAACGTGACCCTTCCAACACGCCCTGAGATTAGCTTACAAGAACGTGCGACCGTCGCCGCGCTGCGCTGCGTTGGACCATTGCCGCACAACCCTAGTTTTCAGCTATATTCTGGCTGCCTGTGTCAGGTTAGAAAAATGAGTTGTAGAATCATATTATTCTAAGTGATTTCTTCCCTTTTTTATTACATAATATCAGGAAATTATATTTTACGCATTCTGGGATAATAAATAAAATTTGTAGGCAATTTTTTGTTTGTTTTTAAAGTAGATTTCATTTTATTAAATTCACTTTTAAATATATTTTGATGATTTTAAAATGAAAAATTAATATATTTAAATTAATTTTGTTTTATTTCATTCGTCAAATAAGTCTACACTTATGTCAAATAATTTAACAGTGCAGGGCTGAGCCCCTCCATGCAAATAGTCGTGAAAATCGGTGAATAGATGTAAATCGGGGTGATGATCCTGTCCGCATTGTTCGAAAAATGTGTTTTCGTCATCATCACCAAACAGTCCAAATTTTTCAACAATTATTTTATTTTTAAGATACAAAAGCAGTTGTGTCTGTGTGTGTAGGAATGAGAGAGAGTGATACTTCAAATTTTCATAATTCGATTAGTATGGTTTAAAAATAAATAAATTACGTATCTTATGTGATGTAGCAAAATGGTAGAATCCTGTTTCGTAACTACCTGTTGATTAGGTGTTCTGTGAATGCTACTAAAATTTAATTTAATTGGCTGTGTCTTTTCAATAACGAGATCATAGAATGAGTCAATGTTTATCATTTCAGAGTTTTTATAGTTTAAATTAATACCTTACACTTTGCAAACAGTGTGGCTTCTACCATCAGGTGATCGCACCTTATATGCATAAAATTTAAGACCACCTGAGACAAACTTTTCTATAAAACTACCGTAACCATAAACTTCAAGTTCAAGAGTTAAATCACCTAATAGGCAAACTGTATGTGGATAATACTAATATGGCTCATTAGTGCTGGCAAAAATAACGGCATCCGTGTCAAAATAAAGGACACGACGATCTAGTTGCTTCAAGTAAGTAAATAACTTCAAGCGTGCCTAAACTGTTGTGTAAGCTGCTATAACCACATTAGTAATAGGCGGTGGCGTCACAGTTTCACTTTAGTAAACCATGAGGCATACATACTATTATGGTCTACAGGTAAGACACTGTTGAGAATTTTATCAGGACTTTATTGCTGACGATGAATGATCTCAGTCTTCGGCATATTTTCTCATTGGCCCAACTTTCCTCAAAATGAATTAAGACAAAGTTTAGCCAACGAGCGCAACCCCGGATTCTTTTTAATGTTTTCCGGATTTAGGGCTATAAATTCAGACTCTAATATATTTTGAATGAATGTCTTTTTCGATGCCTCATCAGTGCAATAGGCAGGGTATCCGCTGGCTTCATGTTTGAGTTTAGAAGATCGGTTCATATATTCTACAAAAAAAAACACCCATTTTTGTGAGCTTGTTATATTGGGTAGTTTCGTACTGCCAAATTTCAAGAATAGATGTAATTTTATAACCCTCTTCAATTGCTACTTTTAGCTCGTCGGAAACCCATGGTGCTTCTATTTCTCTGTCATTTGCGTATTAGATAGACATTTTTTAATTTTCGGTGTTATTTTAATTCAATTTCTAATTCGTTCTAGACGGCATAACCGTGATTTGTTAAATTTCGACTAGAATTTTATGTCATGTGATCGATTCTGCCATTCAAATTAATTTATTGATTTTAATTGTAATTGTAATTTTTCTTGATCATCGAAATTGATTAACTGTCGCTTTCTTTAGCCCACTTACTCACCCCACCTCTGTGAAAAGCAAAAAGTCCCAAATATGATTAACCAATACCCTCAAGCATTGAGACTAGTTCTTCCAACAAAGCGAGGGACCAGTGCACTTCACCGGCTCCTTTTGATTTAAGTCAACCCTCCTGTCGAGAAAAAGAGGGGCTGGTGCGAATTTAAAAAGAAGAAAAACTCTATATAATAATATTTAATTATTTACTTGCACCCACTGTGAAAACGCTAATGGACAACGTCAGTAATGAGAGTATTCTCAAAGAATGTGGTGTGGAGGAAATACTTTTTGACAAGAGTGAAAGAAACTTGTTGAGATGGTTCGGTCATGTTGAGAGCATGGAAAGAGAACTATTGACGAAAGAAGTGTACTTAAGCGAAGTGAATTGTAGGGTATCCAGAGGCAGCCCGAGCAAAAAATGGCGGAAATGTGTGAATTAGACTACAGAGTTAAGAAATGTAATAAAGAGTGTCCACGGAGTGATAAACGCCTCAAACGAACGATTTTGGATTCTCATGGGCCCTTGCGGAGAGCTGTGTTTAGTAGATGTGATTGGAGTAAAGAGTAGGTATCTCACTATGGGATTATCAGTCAGTTTACGTATTTTTGTGTGATCTATGACATAAAACCCTTCAACAAAAAAAGAGTTCGGTACGAATTTAGAGTTTGTATGGTTCGTATTATAAAAAAAAAGTAATTTGTCGAGTGGAAATTAGAACCAGGTTTTCACTCGCAACGACCAACGGAGAAAAACAGTGGACGAGAACCAGCTATGAAATCAGAACTCGCTTATTTCAGAAACTCAATAACTTGAATCCTCATTAGGATGTTATTGAATCTATCAAATACTTCACAAATACTTCACTCAAGGAGAGTGTCACCAAAAATGTCGCTATAAAAATCAAGCATGAAAGCGCGAATAACGCGGTGTACGTGAAACGTAATTGCAGGCTAAGAGTGTATGTCTCTCCGTACGTCCGTCTGTCCTTCCTTAAACACTATAACTCTTGAAAAAAATGAACAGATCCAATCGTGCTTTGGCACACCTTTTTTGGGTCCTGAAAGGGAACTCAAGTGGTACTAAAATAAGACCACTGGTGGGAACCCAGATTCATTTGTTTTACATTGAAAATAACAGCATGAAGTTACCCTATTCAAAAACAGGACACGAAAGAAATGATGCCGTAAAAAAAGAGATCTCTAGTTTTTATAGTGCAGCCTTCCTCATACAACAGTTATGGTTTTATCCACCGAAAATGCTATGCGTAAATCGAATGTACCAATTTGATGCCAAGTGACGACCCACTCGTAAAAAATGTTTTTAAAACAAATTGTAACTTTTTGAAAGACCTTTAAATTATCTTTTATCCATTTTTTAAAAGACTCATTTCTTGGTTTTATGCATCGAAAATACGACGAATAAAAAGTCTCGAATAGGGACTGCAGCTTTTAGAAAGTCCTATACATTTTGTTTTATCTATGCTTTGATAGGACTTGTCAGTTTGGTTTTATTTATTGAGAATACTATGACAAAAATCTAATATTCAAATGTTGAGCCAAACGTCGTGAGATACGAAAAAATGCTTCAAACAGGAATTACAGCTTTTGAAAATTATTATCATATTTCCATTAACTATTTTCGGATAGGACTTGTGATTTTGGTTTTATTCCTCGAAAATATTATGGAAGAAATTTTGAGCCAAAAGACGCGAGATACGTGAAAAGGTCTGAAAGGTGACTTGTAGCTTCTCAAACTAGCTAAAAATGTAGCTATATTGGATCCGCAGTGTTAAATTTGTTTAGTTTTGACCCAAAGATCAAAATCAGGATTGATTCTGAACAGTTCTCTTGACTCGGCAAACAAGATCAGGGCAATCAACACCTATTCCAACCCTGTCTCCACGTACTCCTTTGGAATCATCAAATGGTCAAACGTCGAGCTTGAAAGGTTGAACAGAATCATCTGCGTAGAAATCATGAAGCACAGAATGCACTGCAGTGGAGATACCAATAAATCAATCAAACACATTATAGATGGTCCTCGCGTAATATCTCGAGAGAATATAAGCACAGACCTAATGATGCGGCGGGCATTATACATCAACAACTTGCTCTAAACCTAAGACTCTTAACAGAATGGATGCCTTTTTATAGATATATATCAGTGTCCATTTCAGAAAACGAAGATTACATCATTATATCCAAGCCAATCCACCCGACATCGTGATGCGTGAGAAAAGAGGAGGAAGAATCTATATTTGCAGGCAGCCTATACAACTAAGATACATAAGTATAGCTTGCTAAGGCATAAAGTAAAGACAATATGGAGGAACGTGAAACATGCATCTATTCGTCCTATTGTGGTTTCGGCTACAGGCAATGTGCACGCAATATGCACTGAACATATTGAACATTTAGGAGTCAGTAGGATACTGGCAGCAGCTCAGAAGGCGGTTTTATTAAACACCTGTCACACTGTAAGAAATTTTCTAGGCCATCAGGAAGCAACCGACTAAAAACCTGTTGAGTGGCAGATGGTAGCTCTAAGAAAGCATTCAGGGGCGACTGTTGTCACCTTCAACGCTCGCGGCCGCTGTGTAACGACAGCGGTAAAATACGAACTCAAACTAGACCATGCTCCTAATTTTGTACCTACAACATCATCGCAGAAGATTTCAGACATCGTACTAAATTAACTTAAAACATCCTAATCTCATCAGTCACTTGTCTTAGTCCGTGGCTATGATGAAAAATCGGGTTCACCCGCGAACAAGTGTAACAAAATATTATAATGATAAAAAATAAAGGACTAACAAAGTATTTAGAAAAGGGATGGAAAGAGAGAAGGTGGACCAGAATACCCAGATTTAGATTGTAAAGTGAGTTAAGGGTAGGGATGTATTAGGTAAAGAAAGAGAATAGAAAGTGCAGAATCTGTTAATGGGAAGAGGAGACATGGGAGCATGTATGGGAAGGATGGAGGAGAGGAATGGATGATAAAGGGAGCTTGCAAGATAATGTGGTAAAGATTCTATGGGAGGATTGATTGGATGAGGCGAGAATGAGGAAGGTGGCCGAGGTTAAAGGATTGGCCGAGGTTTCGATCGCTTGCTCACTCGCTGACCAGTACGTTCAAAATTGCGCTATTGTAAAAATATAAGTAAAGATCTAGATATCAGGATTAATGTAAATAGTTGTAAATAGGAAGGATAAAATAATATAAAATATGTAAATAGAAAGTTTTTAAGCAAGGGAGTTTATGTAAACCCTTAGGGGACACATTATGTATAAAGAACAAAAGTTAAGATATAATGTCAACGATAAGGAAGAGAAAGAACAGTGGGAAGAAATGTGAACAAATGTCCTTAGGATATTATTAAATATTATGGGTTTTGTTAAGATTAATTGGGCACTAATGCAGACCAGGTGTTTTCAGGAATTACAGCGTTAAAATTAAAGATAACACCGAATATAGAAGCATATAACTCGAAATATGTAGGGTATTAGTGAAAATGGGTTTAAGGAGAAGCGAGAAAGAGATAATGAGAAGAAAGAAAGGCTTAAAAGAAGAAGAAGAGTATGTGTATGATATGCTGATGGAGAGGGAAAAAGAGATGTAAACATAGACGAAAGGGTGAGACACGTGGTGGGGATAGAGTGAGAATGAAGGCAAGATTTTAGGTATAAAAGTAAAATGAGAAAAGGATCTCACCGTGAGTATAAGTTTTGAGGTTTATTCGAACCTAGAAAGACTGGCGCATGTCTCGGGAAAATAATTTTCATGACAGAGGGGACAAAGGAGTTTGGCTCGCTTCCCTGGCTGAAAATAATCCCCATAGGAATTCATACCCACAAATTGTGAAACCCCATAGCAATCAACAATTTTAAAGTGTAAGCTTCTGAACATGTTTCTGATTGGCTGCCGAGTGTAGCAGTTTCTGGTCCCGTGGAAAAATTTCTGCTGTGTAAATTGACTATGTCTCTTTTTCTCCGATTTAAAAAGTACAAAACGGCCTTATACGCCAACCCCCTTCGTATGAATGTATATGTATAGCTGAACAAACATAAAAAGTCTCTGTGAAAGAAGTTTGGCTCGACTTTTTTGCACAAAATTTTATTTATGATTATATATCATTGTAATTATAAGAATAATGATCTTACTTTTTCCGGTCTGACTCGATCCCCGAAAGGTTCATCGGAAGGTATTGGCAGAAATTCTGTAGGATACTGAAAATGTCTCAGCTTTTGGTGTCCATCTGGTTTCAGTGGAACGCCAATATCAATTTTCTCGTATGCGTCAGACGAGTCTGAATTACTTTTAGAAGTTCCTGTAGGAATCTTCCTGATTCCGTTGGGAACGTTTACGTTAATATCCATCAACCAGGTCTTTTCACCAGATTCAACGAGCTTGGTTCTACATATTGTTCTCGGGGAGCATTTCTCGTCGTTAAAAGTTTCCGAAATATCAATGTTTTTAATAATGCAAGATGTGTCTGGTATAACAACAACTCCTTCAGGCACATTTTGAGGATTGGGGCTCATCCACCATGCTTGTTCGCCAGAGTGCTGTCGTCTGATGCGATTTTGCTTAAAACTAGATTTGGCACTTCCATTACTGGATCCATTCGTTGGAATCAGCGACTCTGATGTGATTTCTTTCTTTATCTCTTCTTCCGGAACATTGTCATTTGCATTCACCCACGACGTTCTTTCTTCGGAATTTTGGTGCCAAACTTTGAATTGAAATTTACCTGAAAAATGAGAACTTCTTTTTATTGTACATATTACTGCAGCCTTTATTTTATATCCTGAATAACTGAATGATCGATGGCTTTAATAAGTTGGAGATTGTATGCGATCTATATATATTGTAACCCCCGAGTTACAAGGGGTCCCTAAAAATAGGTAATAGTAGTCTCTCCTCTTTGATGTTTTCTAAACGAAGCATCCCATAGGAGAAACGCTAAAGCGCAAACTCGGGAACTCCCACGCGAACGATCTTACGTAAGCGTGGGAGGTTAGTGTAAATAAAAGGCGCGCCCCGACCGACCAACTTCACTCTATATTTCGTCTTTGCTTCAACTCAGCTAAAGGTCATAGGGTCGAAAAACTTTGTGGTACGGACGTACGACTATTCGTGTGCGACTCTGAGCGTCTGCTTTATCTGTGTTTTATTTGTGCTTCTTAATTGTATTTGTATTTGTATTTATTCATGAAAAGTTCCTAGGGCTAAATAGCCCTATAAGGAACAGGTGATACATATAACAATTAAAATGTGACGGCGATCGATCTGACGATTGAATTTAAAAATAGGTATTAACAAAGGTAAAGAACTAAACTATAATACACAAAATTGGATCCGGGCTATCAACAGAAGGTTACTATATATATAGATAGATAGATAAACGTTTATTTTTTAGCCAGCTGGCCTTAAAAAATTGACTTGCTTACACTTCTGTTACAGAATTTTCTTAAAACTAACCCTTAAAACTAACATCCTTCCACACCTTATCTCTAACGCCGCTCGCTCTTATCGCATTGCCTTCCTCGCTTCGCCTCGCCTCGCACGCATGTCCCTACTTTCTTGCTTTGCCTCGCATTACCAAACTCTGCCTCCGCGGCTAATCCCTAATACTTATCTACTATTTACAATATTTACATTTACTTATATTTACTTATATTTACCCTTTCATGCATTAGTACCACCATGCTTATCCCACTCCTTTCCACCTCTACGCGCTCCTCCAACCAATGCTCGCCTCTTGCCTCCCCCTTTCCACATAGTTCACACATCCTCTTTTCCCTAGCGAGCCAGAACCTATTATAACCCTCCATGCACCCACATCTCATCCTCGCTATAAGCTCCTGACTTCCTTTCTCTCCTTTCTCACACAAATATTGCGCTCTCGTCCTTGGCATAATCCACACATAGTTCCCATTAAACCTTGTCTCTCTTATTCTCTCTTCCCCTGCTGTCTTCTCTCTCTCCATGCTGTTTTTCTTAACCGACTCATGTACCTTCCTTCCTCATGCATCTTTCCAAAAATCAGCACCCCTCTTCCAAAAATTTCTCCTCATACTTACACGCCCGACTCCCCGCTATAATCCCTACACTCGTTCTAGCCGTCACCCTCCTGACAATATAATTAGGCGTGTTCCTTGCCAGCCCCAGTGTCCATTTACATACCTCTCCTGTGTCCTATTTACCTCTTCGCTTTCCTTCCACCCCCACACCTCTACTCCATACAATAGGACACTCATCACTAGTGAGTCAAACAATTTCATTCTCCTTCCAAAATCATCTGCGAATAACTTCTTTCCTAACCCCCACACCTGCCTCATCACCACATTTGCCCTCCTCACTTTCTCTTTTATGTGACCATCCACTCCGCCATTCCTCCGAAACAAGAAGCCCAGGTACACAAACTCTTTCACCTCCTGCACCGCCTTTCCCTTCCACTTCCACTCCCCTGTCTTGCCCCTTACACCTCCTTTTCTGAAAACCATAACCATAACGGTTATGTTTCCATAACGGCGCGTTTCCATAACGGAAACGCGCCATTTAGATCCACAAAAAACGCGTATACTCTTCACCCCTTCTTCGCTAATTCTCTATCCACAATGTGCTGCAGAACATAAATATTGTCGATAGTACTCCTACCTGCCCTAAAGCCCGCCTGCGTCTCCGGCAATATTCCTTTCCCCTCGACATCCTGCCGCAGCCTCTCCGCCACCACCATCGCGTATACTTTATACGCCGTATTCATTAGCGTAATTCCTCTATAATTTTCCTGCCTATCCCTATCTCCTTTCTTATACAGAGGTAATATTAACCCTTCCCTCCACCCTCGTGGGAATCCCTCCCCCCTCCATACTTTCTTCACTACCTCCTTCAGCCTCTCCCTAATCTCTTGTGTACTAAACAGCCATGCTTCGTTCTCTATCCCGTCCAGCCCTGGAATGATTCTTTAAAAAACTCCCTCCACTCCTCACTCCCTATCTTCTCGCTTATCCCTACTCTACGCTTCCTAAACCTATTTATTATCTTCCAGACGTCCCCCTCTGTCTTAACATTTCCTTACTCCTCCTCCAGTTCTTTCTCCTTTTCCTGTTCTTTCTTCTTACACATCAATCTAAACCCCTTCCTCATTTCTACGTACTCCTCCCTTTTCGCAGTACCGTCTTTCCACTTCTTATACTTCCTCTTCACCTTCCTTTTCATCTTTTTACATTCCCTATCCCACCACGGCTTCACCATTCCTTTCTTCTTTTTTTCAAATACCTTCTTTTGCACGCAACCTTTCACTTTCTCTTTTAAATCCTCCCATATCTCTTCCCCCGTCTCCCCTTCGAAGCGTACCTTCCCTAACTGTTCCTTATACTTCTCTATCGCCTCCCTCGTCCAGCTAACCCTCTCCCCCGTCGACACTTCTTCCTCACCTTGCCTTCCGCCGTTCTCACCCCTTATCCACAACCCTAATGGCTGATGTTCTGATTCTACCCTCCCTTCTACTGCTAATCTCTCCATCTCCTCCCACCCTTGCATATTCATAACTACATAATCTATTACCGATACCCCCACCTTACCTACGTATGTGTATTCTCCCTCTTCGTCCCCAGTTGCCATACCATCTGCCACCGCCCAGCCTCTATCCTCCATCCAGTCCCTTAGAATCTCCCCCTCCTTATTTATTAACCTATCCTTCGAATTCCTTTCGAAGCACTCCCCTTCCCTGTAAAGGCCCCCTTCCCTCCCCATCCGCACGTTAAAGTCCCCACCCAGTACCACCACATCTCTTCTTTACCCCTGCTACGTTCCAGTAAAGCACCTTCACAACTCTTTTACCCTGCATTACCCCCACCCCCCTACTTCCTACGAAACAAATTCCGAATTCCGATATCCTACCTTCGCCGGTCTCCCTTCACTCCTCTCCCTCCTGGCCCTGTCGTACAGCATTCTCTGTGCATCCCTTTCCTTTCTCGTCAAATCGTGATCGATGAAAACTTCCTTATCCCTTATCCTATTTTTATTCCGCATTACCCCCAAGTTTTCTTCCCAGCTCTCCAACTCCACACCCGCCATTTCTTTCTCCTTTCTCCCCTCTAACTTAACTTTCTCTGCCGTGCCTTTATGCCACCCTATGCTCTGTAGCAGCGCTTCCACGCCCTCC
>CAKNYM010053936.1:72711-91943 GCA_932195095.1 Andricus curvator | reverse complement strand
CTGGCCGAAGGCTGGCCCGATGATCGGTGCAATACTGGCCAAAACAAGCAACCCTACGGCACCTAACAATCGGCCCAACTTTGGCCCAATGTAAGGTCGATGGTCTGATGAACTCTGGCAAATTTGATTTGAAATTAAAAATCAGCATGGTTGTTTCAATTCTGGCCAAAGGCTGGCCCGGTGATCGGTGCAATATTGGCCAAAACAAGCAACCCTACTGCACCTAACAATCGGCCCAACTTGGGTCCAATGTAAGGTCGATGGTCTGATGAACTCTGGCAATTTGATTTAAAATGACAAAACCAGTATGCTTGGTTCAACTCTGGCCAAAGGTTGGCCCGATGATCGGTGATCAAGGTGATGCACTCGACGGTAGGTCAAACCTTGGCCCAAGTATGAGCAGACCGTCGATAAAATTTCTAAGTGCAGTCGATGCAAATCAAAAGTTGTAAAATGGCCTAAAACGCGAAAAAACAAAATATTACATAAAGAAAAATTAGTCAAAGTGGGCGCAAACAAAAATTTCGAAAAAAAATGGTTTAAAAAAAGTTTGAAAAAAAAAATTGTTTAAAAAAGAAATTTTAGAAAAAAAATTGTTTGAAGCCAAATTAAAGGGTTTCAGCCCGGGGCTACGAAACCCTAAAAATTGTAATCGGTTTAAATTATTCATTTAAAAATTATTTCATTTATATTCTCGTTAACAGTTCATTTATGTAACATCTACATGATGTCGCATAATAATAAAAAAATAATGAAAAAAAAGAGTTGAAAACTTTTTTTTTTTCAACTGCTTTGAGCTGTGCCTTATGAGGATGGTTTTTTCATTGACTTTCAATTCTGTAGGTATAGAGTAATGGGTAAGACTCCCGACTGCTAGGCGATAGATTCAGGTATAGATTTAGGTTCGAAACCTCGTAGCGTTAGAAATTTTCTGCGATACCACGCTGAAAACACCAGTTCTCCGAAGATCACTGAAGTTAAGCATTGTTGGGCGCGGTTAGTACTTGGATGGGTGACCATTCAGGAAATTCTGCGTGCTGTTGGCCCGTCGTGGGTCTGGTGGGCCCACATTGGTAGTAAATATCCACCTAGAAACACTACCCGAATCGGGTAGTGAGGCAATGAACTTTCGAGTTCGAACTGCTAATCTATGTATGTATGTAATATAATGTTTAAAAATGTAATATATGTATTCACTCTAAGCGGGGCCATTGACATTTATAGTCAAAATACTCGCAATCAATTATTATTTACTTTTTGAATACCTATTTTGTGTATTTCCACCTGTGTAGTACGAACCTTCATGAACACATTGGCCCAATCTTGGGTCCCCATCTCGGGCCAATGGTCGGCAAAAAACCTCGGCCCAGCGTGATCATTTCGCTAGTTGGGCCGACTACGGGTAACAAGGTTGGTTCATTGCTTCCATACACTGTCGGTCCCGTATAGAAAAGCAAAGTTGTCCCTGCATTGTAGCCCAAGGCTATGCCGATCTCGTTAAACACACTGGCCCAATCTTGGGTCCTCATGTCGGGCCAATGGTCGGCAAAAACCTGGGCCCAGCGTGATCATTTCAATAGTTGGGCCGATCTTCGGCTGACAAGGTTGGACCGAGTTTTACAAAGTCGGGCCGACTTTGGGCCGACAGGAAATTCGCACATGGGGTGTTTAGTAGCAAACTACCAGGCCATGAGTAGCTGTTGGTGGAAGGTGGGCCAATATAATAATAATAAAATATAATGATAATTTTTCGAAAATATGTAATATAATATCCTCCTTTGTGCCAGTGAGGAAGTTATCTGTTTGATAACTTGCCATCAAAATTTAGTGCAGTTTTCAACATTACGTGTCAGTGTAATGTAAATCTTAACATAATCATATTGTCCCTCGAATTGAGAATGACAAGGTAATGAAATTTACTACATCGAAGATTGTACATATATACGAGTCAGATTTAGACTTGCACATGAAAATCTATTTTCTCTCAAAATCTTAATCCGGAAGAAATCTTAGTTGTAAGCAGTTAAAATTCGTCGATTCGGCATCGCATATACGCTCTTTGTTAATTAGAATTAGCTGTTTACAAACCGCTGATACACATTTTCTGAGTTTGTATTCATCTTATTACACTTCTAAAGTAGGCAGGAAATGTAGAGAATGGTGCAGTACTTCAGAAAGACGATTCATGCAATACATTATATATCTATTTTCGAAAAATTATATGTTATAATATTAATGTCTCAGACATAATATGGTTACAGTCAACTTATTTTTATTATTGTATTATATAAAATTATTATATTATATATTACTATAAGCGACGAAAATGCGTTACTTGGAGATTGTATTCGACTTGACACTAGATCGGATGACTGCAGTCTGGCACACAGTGTTAGCTGGCACATTGCATTTTACAGGTGCAAAAAAACACTCAATTTTGAATTACAAAAAAAAAAACAAGAACATTTTTCGAATAAATCGCTATTCTCCACCCCGTAAAATTGCCTTTAAATTAAGTAGTTCAAATATTACACTTTATTAATATTTTTTTTTTTTTTAATATTTTATGAATATTGAATTTTCGTAGACGTATTTTGTATGTGGCGTTCCTACTGAAAACCTGCGACCACATTTGCGGCCGAATTTTGAAATAAACAAAGTTTATTGAAATACGTAATAAACTTGCTTGCAGTAAATTTTCGAAGTAAATTTTCAAAGTCAAGGCAGATTTGTTAACCCTTTAACGGCCAAGCCTTGATCCCGTTAAATAAAAATTCAGGAATAATATCTGGTCGTTTTCTGATCAATTTATGCAAACAAAATTTTTTAACATTTTTATGTTTTTCTCGGTGATCATGATGCACGCATTTATGTTGTGGAATTATAAGCTTGTTACCTGAAAATTAGGAGAATCGAAAATAGTGAACGTTGCTTAGCTGCAACACTGACCGTTAAAGAGTTAAAGAATTTTATAATTGTTCGTAACGCGGCCGAAATTTCGGCCGAATACGCTGTTTTTTATACGCGCCCGAAAATGCGGGCCAAACGCGACAGCAAATGCGGTCGCAAATGCGGCCGCAGATTTTCAGTATGGGAAAACCCGAGTCATTTTAATTCTCTTAACCTATGCTTTGACAGCTTTTGCAAACAAATGTTTCTCATAGACGGAAAATTTAATCTACTGTCCGTAACGTTTCCACATTACTGGGAGCGCGCTTCGACACATGATAGTAATGTGAGTCATCTGAATGTTGGCGAACTTTCCTTTCGTTCCGTATTCGCTTTCATTAGGACTGTACACTCATTGGTTGCAGCTGACACGTGACCAATGAGCATACAGCCCTAACGCATGTGCAAAGAAAACTTCGCCAACATTGTGGTGACTGAGTAAGGTTATGACGCGGTGCTTGGGACTTGGCTAGTTTTCAAAGAAGTAATGTTACATTATTTTCGTAGGGAAATAAAGTGTACCCCCGCCACAGAATTATTTCACCGGCCGGTAGACGGGATCTTACTACTCGCAAAATAGGTGGCATAAAGTGCCCATAACCGCATGTGTTGCATAAATAAATCAAATATAAACGCAAAATACGATAAAATATTCAACATCAAAGTTTCTCGCCTGGAAAAGATCTACAAGATTGCTTTTCACCGTTTTTTGATAGCTCTCATAGTTTAGGCGTCCCAGTGGGCAAACAAATGGATGACGTCTTTACGACGTCGCAAAGACGTCCTATGCCCGTGTCGTAAAGATATCTTATGGCAACTTCAAGACATTTTAATGTCGCAAATATGTCTTTACGTCATGTTTACGACGCCGAAATACGACATCTTTGCGACGTCGTGAAGGTGTCACAAAAATGTCGAAAAGAGGTTCTTCAATTTTTTGCTCACTGGGGCAATATTGGAATTTTTACATTTTTATCATTTATGATGAAAGGTATTAGATTAATGTAAACTAGCATCATTTCACAGTGCATCATTCGGCACAATTGCTTACGCTTTCACTTCGAGGTTTCTCCTTCGGGACCATCCCTGAACCATTGTAGACGACTGCTTATTTGCTTTGTGGCCATATTTAGCAGGAACCCTCCGTACAGGGACCCTCCATCTGCAACCCAAGGACGCGTCCGGTGGCCTGGTCAAAAGGCTTTCTGTCTCGTAAAAAGTAAAAGTAAACTTCGAAGTTGTGATACTATCCCTGATGTTGGTTTTTGATGCAAAAGTTATTAGGGCTGCGCCACCTGGAACTTTACAGGTCGTTTTATCTGTCATTAATTCGTAACCATATTCACAACTACAGTAATACGATCCTCTCGTGTTGACACATACTTGACTGCAAGTTCCATAGTTCCATAGCCTTATCCTATCATGCGGAGCTCTACAAGAATGAAAGAGCCATTTCCTTAGCTGCACGTGAGAAGAACAATGACACCACAAAACCACTAAAAAGTTATAGATACGGTTCAAAACGATCGAATGCGCAGAGCACCGAATAATGGATCGCCAACCAGTGCCGCTCACCCTATAGTTCGGGGTGCTTGAAATAATTTAGATGGAAAGACGCCAACGAACAAGCGAAACGCTCACGTTGAGTCGACGAAGCGACTCAAGGATGGCAGAAAAACCGAGAGCTTCAGCACGTTTCACAACAGTTTTTACAAAATCAAGCTGCACACTTCTTGAAAAATGGATATGAACGCAGAGTGCTTCCCCAACCACTGCATGAGCAAGCCGCAGACGGAGAGGAGGAATCGACATTAAGGTTAACCGCGGAAAGCAGGCACCTCCTGTGAGATGATCGCGATCAGACGTATTCAGACAGAATGCGTCCCGTGTTCAGTGTGTGACTGACTACATAACATCTGGTAAGCTGTTCGTGGAAAGGGTCCGAAGTTCGCCAACGACTTGAAAGGATCTACCATCACACACTGAATAAGTCAAAGCTGCTGAGAATCAAGCAGCACATTGTTGACAAAATACGTGTGTTATCTGACGCAAAGAGGAAAATACAGGAGAGAGAGGGGTGGGTCAGGGAAGTTACTGAGAAAGTCATCACCTTCAAAGAGCTTTACGACATCATAACATCTGAAGATGAGTGTCCGTCAATTACTGCCAAAGATGTGAAAAAAGCACTTAGGGGCAGAACAACTCCTCCGCTGCAGGTCCAGATACACACCAATACTTGCCCCGCATCTTAACCTCATATTTAAGGTCGTAGATGCCCATTGCGCAGCGGCTGGTTTTAGAACGCACGGTACTCCTACCGAAAGAAAGCGACTTTTCCAACCCAGAGAATTATAGGAAAGAGAATTCATGGACGAAGCACGAGCTTACGTTCCTCGATATCGCTACGCGTAAGATCATGCATATGCAAAAGAGCTTGCATATCAATCGTTGCAAATGCAAGAGATCCTCTCATAAACATGGCCAGAAAACACGAGATGATTGGCGAAGTAGCTTTCCTCAGGTCATCAGGTCTTAATTCAGGTACAGAGGGTTTCATTTTGACGTGCCAGAACGGTGTTATTTCCACCTCAGTATAGCGTAACCGAATTTTACGTCAAGAAGTTCCCAGTGATAGGTGCAGAGCATGTCATGCATACGCTGAGTACATAGAACACATAGAATCCAGGTGTGCCACTCACGCGGGAACGTCTTGTCTCTACAGAAACAATTCGGAAAAGGAGGAGATGTATCAAGACCTCAAAAGGGAGCTGCAGCGACTCTACCCAAAATATTCAGTTGAAATCATTATTCTTGTAATCAGTGCTCTCGGAGGTGCGAAACTATTACTGGTTTCGTGACCACAAAGCGATACCCGCGTGCCAAAAACGTGTTGAGACACTTGCGTGATGGACGCAGAAGGCTGTCATCCTTGGGTCACTCTGTGCCTTGAAAAAACACGAGGGTTTCGCCAGTCTGTATTGTGATTTCGTCGTGCCTGTGGCCACTCATCTCACAGTCGTGAGCCATGGCCATAGGTTTGATACACCGTGGTTTTACTGGGAGAAGGGTGTATGTTTGGTTATATGTATGGATTTATGTATGTATTTATGTACGTATGTATTTATGTATGTGTGAATGTATGATGTGTGTATGTATATATACATAAGTAATTATTGTACTCACCATTTGTTCATTTGTCAAGTCTTGAATATGCCACAATTATGACAATTTGCTAAATTTTTATTAAAAACTTTTTAAGAATTTTCTTTTAGGTCCTATCAAGATCCGGCGTCGGATCCGGTGTCGGATCCGGTTCCAAATTCCGACAACGGTTCCGGCATCGTTTTCGACGCCTGATCCGGCGCGGGTTCCGACTACGGTTCCGAAGAATGTTCCGTCGCCAGATCCTATTAGGATACGACACCGAATTTTAATAGGATATGACGTCGGAGCTGACGCCTGTTTTCTCAGTAGGGTAAAAATGTTTAACATTTGAGGCTTTATTTGCTAAATTTTTGATCACTTATTACATAGATTGTGCTGAAATTTATCCACACTTTGCAGAAGTGAATTCATAAAACATTTTGGAAGTAAAAAATAGTGTAGTGAAGTTTGCAAGTTTGGGCGCCATAGTCCTAACCACTTATCATCGCACAGGTTTATAAAAATAAAAATTTAAATAATAATAAATATGTCTTTAAAAATCATTTTCAAACGTATTACGTGGTTTAAATGTGCTGATATAGAACTGGGGAAAATGTGATCGTAACAGCTTCTACAAATGTTAAAGATTGTTGCGAACACTACACGTGACAACTGTATGTTAATTATGATTCACAGAGTCATCAAATTATATTGTACATTAAGTGTTGTTATTCAAATTAATTCTGTAATTATGATTACAGAATTGATTTGAGTAACTTCACTTGATAATGTGTATTAATAAATACTTACTTTCAATGCTCGCACCAACTGCACGCGGTGACTCACACGATGTGCGAGCAATATGTGTCTTAATTGATGAAAACAATTCCTCGGTCTATGAGGGCAACGCCGTGACCATGATCCGCACATGCGCGTCATATTACGCTATCACTGTGAGGGTAAATTTTTATCCAGACCGGCATGAAGCAAGAAGAGTAGACAAAGAATTTATTATCAAAAATTCTGTGTATTACCATTGCATAAAGTGAAATTAGCGTAACTTTATGTATCAATCCGGAATTCCTGTACGGTCTGATTAACGTGAGTAGCACGTGTTAATCTTGTAATGTCGAGGGATTCCCGAGTTAGCTCAAGTTATTGTACTGAATTTATTTGTGGTGTAATGTGATGTAGTGTGTGGTTCATCTTTTCAGCATATATTTCTCGGTTTTTTTTTCTTACCAGAACGAATAAGTTTTTTCAGTACTGTTCACTACGCAGGACCGGTCTACCTGGGCGGGAAGGAGTACACGCCACCCGGGCGCCAATCGTTAAGAGGCGCCTTAACGCCCCATGCTAATTGTTTAGATTTATGGAAAGTAATAAACAGAATGTAGACCAATATTCCAGAAACTTTTTTCATTCAAGACCTGCTTTCGTCGCCAATTTGGAAAGATAACAGGATTTTCTTATGCCTGCATTCGGTTGGGTGGCAAGGAGTGGCGGGAAAGCGCGCACGCAGCAAAAAACTGTTATGGGCTTCATTTTTTCCACGTTTTGAAAATTATGTTTTACAGATCGTTTTTCTTCTCCCATGAATAATCGATAATAAACGTGCTAGCCATTATTTGAATATTTTTGTTATTGGTCATGATAATTATTGTACGTTTTATAAATTACTATTGATAATCCTTAATGGTATATAGGTAACAAAAATACCACTATTTGTAAGGGTGCCGGGGGAGGGAGGTTCTATTACGCAATTACCCGGGTACCTACAGCCTAGAACCAAGCCTGTGACGCTACGTTTCAAAATTTGAATACAACGTCACCAGCATCCTAGACAGTGGATCGGGCCCTATTCAGACCATAGAGGTAGTAAAGAAAGCGTTGGTATTAAAGATATTAAAGATATATTAAAGATGGTCAGCCATTAAAGATCAGAGAGGGAGCATAAAAAACTCAGAAGATGAAGACAACGAGTAGGAAAATTCTTCTCTGGTGACTATTAGAACAATTTCCTCTCAGTGTTTGTTAAGGGACTCAGGGCTCAGTACAGGTACTTAATCCGTTATTTTTAACAGTTTAATGACTACCCTGGCGAAAGCTTCGGATAGGAATTCATTACTGACCAATCCGAAGTCATCCGAATCATTCCGGAACCTGTATCCGAACCAATCCGAGTTAATCCGAACCAAACCGAAAAAATGTGTACATTTCGTTCTATCGAAATCAGTTAAAAATTAATCCGACTCAATCCGAACTTTAAATCAGAATCAATCCGAACCAAGTTTTCAATCCGAATGAATCCGAACTCGGATTGACCCGAACCGATTTTCAATCCGAATGAATCCAATTCAATCCGAACTCGGATTCATTCGGATTCATTCGTATTGAAAAGCGGTTTAGGTCAATCCGAGTTCGGCTTGATTAGGATTCATTTGGATTGAAAATTAGGTTCGGATCGGTCAGATTAATTAATTAATTAATTAATTTTTAACCGCTTTAGATTGAACGAAATGTAGAAATTTTTTCGGATTGGTTCGGATTGATTCGGGTTGGTTCGGATACAGAGTCCGGAATAATTCGGAATTAATTCCTTTTCGATACTTTCGCTAGGGTAAACCAAGGCCGCAGTGGAGTTTTATTACACTTTCGTGAAATTGCCCCTGTGAGTATGCAATATGCAAAAAACGTTATTTGTGTTGGTCCTTATTCATTTAAGCTTTTCAGACCATTTTGTAACCAATAAAATGCATTAAACTCAGCTTAAGCTTGACAAAAAAAGCTATGGCCGAAAGTCACCTCTAATTCTTAGGCAACACGCGATACTGGAGCCCTACAGGGGGTCCGGTCGTAGAAACTGGGGATTTCCATGGTCTTGCGCATTACGACCAGTATTTTCCAGGGTGATTCAATTGGTGCCCTATGGTTCTATTTAGCGCTAAACCTACATCCAATGTACCCAAAAAAATCGATATGTGAAAGCATAGTCCTACCACGTTGTTAAAAGGGCAGATGAAGTTGATGTACGGAAGCTGTATGCATCGCAGATCTCTTAATTGAACGCATACTTCAATAGCAAGCGAGAGAGTCCACTTTACAAAGAATTCGCATTGAAGGAATTCATATTCAATTCCTTTGAATTCTATGTACTCTTTTTAATTCTTTTGAATTGTTGGAATGCTTTCGAACTTTTTCAAATTCTTTTGAGTACTTTAAATTTCCTTCCAGAATTCTGAATTCCTCCGAATTCCTCTAAATATTCTGAATTACACAGGCACACACAAAAAATTAAGTGACATGACCAGTCAATCAGGCCACCATACCTATATTTTTTTGGGCACGCTGAATCCGAATCACATCACCTGACGTGCTGGAAGGTTCTAGCATGGCTCGCCACGTCGCCCAGGTGGTGAAAAGTGGTGAACGAGCAGGCGCGCTCTAAAACCCTGTCACCGCTCAAGATAGGCGACGGAAATATTTTTTTAACATATTGACTGGGTTCAACCTTTAATTTGAGCCATGCTCGAACTTTATGTATCATCAGGATCGCACCCTATGTTGTTTTTCAAAGGCTAATTTTCTTAAAAACCTGACGTGATAGAGCAAATATGACACCAACCTCGGATTTTACGACACCTAAAAACATACCGGATACGTTGGTCTGGTTCAGTGTTCGTCCCACGTTAATTTTCCAGCTGCCTGTATTATCTAGTTTGCGTGACTTCGTCTAAATTCCCCGAATTTCGTGCATTATTTTGAAGTCGTTGGAATTCCATGAATTCGCGGAATTCCCTGATTTATCTGAATTCCTTTCTTTCGTACAATTCTCTCAATTATCTAAATTCCCCGAATTCCGTGCTTTATTTTGAAGTCGTTGGAATTCCATGAATTCGCGGAATTCTCTGAATTCCTTTCTTTCGTAGAATTCCTTTAATTATCTGAATTCCTTAAACTCGTGTAATTACATCAATTATCTAAATGCCCGGAATCATATGTGAAATAAAAAGGATTTTATTAATATAATAAACTTGCTTTACGAGGGTGCAAGGGCTTGAAAAAAGCAGCCATGTCTTCAGACAGGGTTGAAACCACCTCAAATTTTTAAAAGCAATCAAATCACTTAGTTTCCAAATCAATGCAAATAACTGCTATCTTTGTATCACGCGGAGCAATGACAAACACCCACGATGTACTTTGCGAGGAATAAGCTGCTTCCCAAAAAATCATGCACCTATTCAGCAAGGGTAAGACCCACCTTCGATATTTAAAATCAACCAAGTCCCTTAGTTGCCAATTATAAGAAAATTATTGTTATATTTAAGACATGCCCAGGAGAGATAAACATCCTTAACTTACTTCAAGATGGTTTGAGTTCTCCCAAAAAATCATCTACCCCTTCAGGGAGGGTAGAAAGGACCATCGGTTATAAAATCAGTCACATCACTCAGTGGCCAAATTAAAGCAAATAATTTATATCTTTGTGACATGCGGAGCAATGATAGACATCCATCACTTACTTTGAGACACCTCTTCAGCGAAGGTGCAACCTGCCCTCGATATTTAAAATCAACCGGGTCGCTGTGTAGCCAATTCAAATCAAAGTATTGTTATGTTTAAGTCGGATTGCGGATAAAGGGGCCCTGTACCGAAGGTTTCTGCTAAATACGGTTACAAAACTAAATAAGCGGTCCCAGAGAATGGTCCAGGGATTGTCCCGAAGGAAAAACACCCAAGCCAAGGCATAAACAACCGTGCCGAAGGCTACATCGTACCAGGGAGTGGTGTCACTTACGGTGTCTGTAGGATACCAGGTCGCCTCGTAGAGTATTCAGACCTTTCCCTCGCATATGGCGCTCTGCGGGGGCGGATCGTACATTTTCCTAGCTACTCGTGGGAACAAAATTAAGATAAAAGAACATAACAAAAGCGTGAGGGAGGTTTATGAAGGAGAATTTGATGTGTCGGAAGAATTGGATAGGAGCCACAAATCAAACGCGAGAAATCATTTGAAAACCGCGAAGCTTAATGTGGATAAGAGTGAAAATTTTTTCGAAAAGCTACGGTCAAACCACGCTGAAAAAACCAGTTCTCGTCAGATCACTGAAGTTAAGCAGCGTTGGGCGCGGTTAGTACTTGGATGGGTGACCATTCGAGAATGCTGCTTGCTGTTGGCACATCGTGGGTGTGGTGAGCCCAACATGTAGTTATTTACTACAAGAAACTATCCACCTAGAAACACTACCCAAATCGGATAGTGTCACGCCTACCCTGAAAGGGAAATGGCTTAATGGTATACTACAGGGCATATTGCAGGATGTGCAGGACTTTTGCAATATATTTAACCGACCGTTTTTTACCGTTCCGTATCACATCATGTTGTCCTAACTGTCAGCAAGAGGACTAGGGAAGCTTTGGAGAAAAGAGATCAGAAGAAGGCCACGAGCTACAAGAGGACCCAGACGGACGAAGAAGCCTAACCGAATGAGCTGAGGATACGCACCGCAACAGGAGCGACCTCAACCTCGAGGAGCGAGGATAAAAGCGTAAAACTTACACCCTATAATATAATATAATATCCGTCCAAAATACGTGGAGGCTGTTTATCACGGCTCTGCATGCAATCGAAAAGTATCTGATACTCGCAAAGTTGAATTTGCAGCACATACAGTGAGTGGGTTGTTTTTGCGACGATTAGGGGTAAACAATAATTTTAGACAGCAGTTTTTCTAATTTTAAATTCTGTGTTGACTATCTTCAAATTACTTTTGACCTAGGTATAGTTTTTTATCACAATTACATTTTTTTATAAACAAGGTCGTGGGATTACTTAAATAGTGGATAATTTTTAAAAAAGTGATTCGTTAGTCATTGTAAGCAGAAAAAAGAGAACATATCCCGGTAGGTAATTTTAGAAATATTTTAAATCAGTCTGCACGTTTATATTTGTATTCAAGTAAGGGGGTTGCTTTTGTGACGATTATAGATAAAGTAGCCAGAATGTAATTTTTTATTTCACTGAAGAGAAAAGAAAGTTGACTGGCGTAGGAAAATATTTTTTGATCAAAATGTCCTTTTTGACAACTTTTGAGTACCTTCCCCTCCCAACTGTATTCTAAATTTTTTGTTTTTTGATCCACACTATTGCATACCCTTATGTATTCTACGCCCGAGGATTCAAATTTCACTAATATCTTCCAGACCTACATAAATCAAAGTATTTTCTGGTGGCGAGTTCTGAATTTTTAAGTGTCTATTTAACGGAAAATGAAACTAATACTAGGTACGTGGTACTTGCTTCATTTTTATCGCGCACAGTCGAATGTTGATGATTTCAATCAGTAGTTTCATAGATTACTTTGTAGTTAATAAGTTTCCATAAACAAAGTTTACATACTTAAGTATCAAAAAAACTCACCTAAGGTTGTCGCCGAACTGGTCCTTACATTCTGCGTCATATTTGCTGACACCAGTAGGTATTTTTGTATACGTGTCTTGTCTTTTAAAGTGTCTTCTATTATCTGTTATGGAGAAGGCGATATTTGAAGGCCTTGGAATACGAGAGATTGGATTTGGATTATTTGCGTTATTTTCCGTATTATTGCTAATCTTTTTAGCCAAATTATTGATTGTTTCTTTGCAATTGTCACAGTAGTTTGCTGCACAAGAAATAGTAATGTGGGGTTTGACAGATTCGCCAACAGAAACGTCAGTGAATTTTTTCCTTAGAGGTGAAGTACCAAATTCTCGACTCTTGGGTACTAAGCCAGAAGTATCGGTACTCTTCGCATTGGTCTTTATTAAGTCATTTACAACTACACCAATAGATTTTGTTGTCATTCCTTTCGGTTGGGTATAACCATAGTTAAAAGAATTACTTTGTGAGTTCATAGAATTCAAGGAAATGGAATGGATTGTGACGGGATCAGGGCCTGCAGCTACAGATTTTGTACAAGGACCCACTTTCATCTCTGTTCCAGCATCACATGTTCTGGGTTTTGCTGTCACTCCAATACTAGTTCGCAATCTAAATAGTTCCGATGTCTGAATTTGTTTGTCCTTAACACCTATGGTACACTGCGATTCTTTAGATACCTTAGCTTTACCTAGAAACTCCTTATAAGCACTCAAAGCAGCCTCTACAGCAACCACGATATCTTCTGCTGTCATTACGTCTTTGGTCTTCAAAGGCGTCATTGTTTCCTTCGAACTCATTTTCACTACTCTCCTCACATTGGGCTCGTTTTCTTTTTCGGGCAGAATTTCTTGACGAGTTATAATGCTTTGCTGAAGAGGCCTGGTGTTGTGTCTATAAGTATTAACACCAAAATCTCGAAACTGTCCCGCAAGATGCACATTGAGCGATTTGTTTAAATAATTATTTCTGGCTTGTAAGGATTGAATATTTTCGAATGTCATGTCGTTTTGGGTGGTTTCGCAGCATTTTGAAACCGATTGTGTAAAGCTAGGCATAATGTACTCAATATTCATTGTGCTACGCTCCAGTTTTCTCGGAGTGATAGACGCTAAGCGATGTTGTAGACGTAAGTTTTGCAAACTATTAAACGCAATATTTGCGTCTGTTAAATACCCTGTTGCAGACGATTGCTGAATGGAGGTACTAGTCATAACACCCACATCTCGAGTTCGAATCTAACAAAAATAGGTGATCTTTCAAATACTTGGTGAAATTAAAATAACGTGTTTTAAAAGTAGCATGATTGGAACAATTAAATATTTGGCGAAATTAGATGAATGCATTTTAAAAGTAGTATGATTGGAACAACTGAAACCCTAAGGAATGCATGACCTCTTTACCATTGCGAGAATTTGAATAAATTTGTAATATTCTACAGTGATAATTTAAAATTAATATCATGAGGGTAGGTCATTCAAAATTTATTTTCGTTAGAAGAAAAATGTTAAGAAAAGAAAAGCATTCAAATACCTGCCGGTGAGAGACACCAACATCTCTCGTCATGACTGTACATGATGTGCCCATTTCTCTGGTCGTTGTTGTAGTATTCTTTGCTTCTTGCGGCCAGAATCGACCCTCTGAGAGAGAATGACTTCGAAATCTGTTGAAAGTATCATTCTCAAACGTTGATCTGTTGAAATCATTCACTTGTCGAATAAGATTTCGTTTCTCTTCTTGAAGAACCAAAACTTGAACCTAAAAATGTTTGCATTTTAATTAAGGATTCAATAGAAGCGAATGACTACAGATATTATAGAGACCACTGTAAATATATATATATATATATATATATATATATATATATATATATATATATTAAAGGAACTGTACAATGCCTTCATAGCAAATGAGGATGAATGACCACCGAGGAGGTAAAAAGAGTTTTAAGAGGCATGAAGAAATATTCCGCGCTGGGACCAGATAGTATTAAGACATTCTGGTGGAAGAAGTTTCCTTCAACCCACCAGCATCTGGCCCGAATTTTCACCTCATATCTAAAGTCGGAAGAGCCTATTCCGGAGTGGCTGGCGGAAGGGCGCACAGTGCTCCTGCCGAAGACGGGCAACTTAGCTGACTCTAAGAATTACAGGCCAATAACTTGTCTGAACACATTGTATAAGATCTTCACAGCTATCCTAAATGATAGGATTGTTCGGACAATTGGACCTGTGTGGCGAGAGATGTATGAACAACGCGGCTCAAAGAAAGGCGTAGCAGGATGTCGGGAGAACTTGCTCATCGATAGATGTGTCTGTAAAGACGCAGCATCCTATCAGCGATTTCTATCGATGGCCTGGATTGGTTACCGGAAAGCTTTCGATTCAACCTCCCATAGACTTATCATCCGTCTGTTGGAAAGCTTAAAGGTTCATCCACACATCGTGAGGTGCATAGCGCGAATAATGCCGCTTTGGAAAACCAGATTTACTATCTCATCTGCAAAACATCGTGTGATCACTAATAGTATCATCTTTCAGAGAGGTGTGTTTCAGGGCGACACCATGAGCCCTCTCCTCTTTTGCCCCACATTATTGCCACTATCTCTCTCACTTCGCCATTCCGAAGGGTACCTCTGCGGCAAACCTTGAAACCGAAAGCATAAGGTCACTCATGTATTTTACATGGATGATCTCAAGATCTATGCTAGAAATCAAGAGAAACTACATCTAGCTCTAAAAATTGTCAAAGAGTACACTCAAGAGATAGGAATGGAGTTCGGGTTAGAGAAATGCGCCATGGTTAATTTGAAGAAAGGAAAACCAAATGGCATCTCCGAAGATCCTGAGCTCGTTGGCAGACGCGCTATACGACACCTTTGGCTGGAGAGACCTATACATACTTGGGCGTGCCACAGAGCCGCATTCAGGACGTGACATCTATAAAGGATACTCTCCGATGCAGATACAAACGTCTCATCCGACGGATATGGTCTTCCAAACTCTCGGCAAACGAACATGCTTGCCGTCCCCGTAGTGCTCTATTCATTTGGAGTAATTCCATGTTCGAAGGACGAACTCGGATCCCTCGATTTCGGGTCCCGAAAGGTTATGCACATGAACAAAAGCATGCACCTCAAGTCGTCTGTTCCACGACTTTACATCTCACGCCGCCAATGTGGTCGCGGAATACAAATTCTTGAATGTCTTCACAACATGATTATTCTGGGTACAGCACATATGGTCGCAAATGGACAAGACCCTATTCTCAAAATGGTCAGGAAACACGAAGAAGTGGGCAAAGGGGCGTTTCTGTACAAAGCAGCGGAGGAGGCTGCTGAAACACTAGGCCTTGGCTTCAATATCAGGGGTGAGCAAAATGCATCAAATCTTATCCATCTTGAATACTCACTCCTGAAGGCCCGGATTAAGAAATCACAGGAGAAAAACTTCCGCGAACAGCTCCTCGACAAGAGGATGCACGGCATCTTCCACAGAAATGTGAAAGATCAATCGATGTCGTATGAGCTAAAGTTTGCTTTCCTTAGATCACCCGGATTGAAGTCGGGCACGGAGGGCTTCATTTTGGCATGTAAAGACGGTGTCATTTCCACTCTAGCATACCGTCGCCACATTTTGAGCCAAGACATTCCCGATGATAGCTGCAGAGCGTGTCATGCACACCCCGAGCATCTGGGACACATACTATCTAGTTGTTCAACTCATGCGGGAACGACCTACATACAAAAGCACAATGCGGCACTAAGAGTGCTTTATTACCATATTTGTCACTCTTACGGCATTAGTCCAAACACCTCTCCGCTAAACGCTCCTAGAGAAATAGATTCAATTGTCGAAAATGAGAAGTGCCGCATATACTGGAACTTCATACTCTCCAAATTGTTTCTGTTGCGCACTCGAGGACTGACATAGTTCTCCTTGACTTCGAGAAACGAACCATGTTCGTTATCGAATTTTCGGCACCAGATGACAAAAAAGTCACAGCCAAGGAGAAAAAAAAGAAAGAGAGGAGTTGCGATGGTTATACGCGGAATATTCTGTTAAGCTAATCGTCTTGATCATCTGCGCTCTTGGAGATGCCAAGGTTTCACTGGTTAATAGCCTGAAAAGCATCCCTGCGTGTCAACAAAATGCTGAGACACTTGCGGAGAAAATGCAGAAGGCGGTCGTCTTTGGGTCGCTCCGTGTCCCCAGGGTGCACGAGACTTTTGCCGGATCATCGTATTGAGTTCGTCGCAGACTGTAACCCCCTTCTCCAACGGCCGAAAAAAAACCACGCGTATTAATCTTGGGCATTTTAAATGGCCCACACTACCTCCCCCCGCTCATGCCGACACCTTTTCCAACAAAAAATTTTAAGATTCATTTTTATCATTTTTCTCGAAAAATATTAATTTTAGAAAAAAAGCATGAATATAACAAATATGTGTTTCGATGAGATCAACAAATTTTATGAACAACATTTTTTTTAAATCAATATTTTTCGAGATTTTGAAAAAAAAACTAATTTTAAAAAAAAGTCAAAATATTAAAAACTTAATTAATATTGATCTGCGCCAAAAATCCTTTTAGTGCATTCAACTCGAGAGTAAAAGGAACCTCTAGGCCAAATATCAAGTCAATATTCTTGGGTAACCTTTTCGGAAGTATACCCTTAAATTCAAGGAAAGATAAGATAACGCAAATGCATTTCCATCCAATGACAAAATTAGGAAATAGCTTACTTCGAATTTTAATAGACACAGGTGCAACACATTCCTACGTGGGCAATGAATTATTAGAAAAAAAATAAAAACACTTAATGTTCAGGCTAGTTCCAAAATTGGAATCCGTAGGCATTTCAGGTACGGACATGCTAATAGTCCTACGGATGACCCTAAACTATGACTCAAAAATTTGGTGGTTATCAGTATGACGGCGTAATTCTCCAGCCTATCGTGAGATTACGCCCTCCATTGCAAAATTCACCTAATTCAAATTTGCTAAATTATCGTAATAATCGATTTGATCATTCAAACTTTATTTTTTAGTAAGTTATATCTAAGAACAAAGGGGGGGGGGGGGCAAGTAATCAAAGAATCCATAGGCCACGTTTTTAATCAAAAATCAAACTCTTCACTTTTATTTGGTCAAATTGAATCAAAATTCTTCGCGTCACAATATCCATCAACCGTAATTCCGCTCGGAAGATTACTAAAATTACCCACAATCTTACCATTCTTTAACCTTCAAAACCCAACAGCTGAATAATGACCTGTTTGACTATAAACTTCAGAATTTGGAGGTAGTGAGACCACACTTTACAAAATACATTTACGAAGTCTCAAAAGACAATCTCGGTAGGAAACAGTCGCGGGGAAAACACTTAAGAGATTGCGGAACTCCATGGTCAGAACACGTGGCTGGAAATTCTCAACTTACCAAATTCTCCTTAAACAAATACCCGTACGACCATCGAGTTTGCCACAAAAAAAAATCAATACCTGAGTACGCTTCGACCCTTTTTTAGAGTTTAATATCCTTGGATATTTAGTAAAAATGTTCTCCAGAATTTCGTCTTCGGAATGACATTTTGTGTAACGACGACCGAGAGATATAGCAGCGGAAGCACATGAATATCGAGATTTATAAATCGATGGTCGTTCGCCAATCAACGCCGTGGCCGGTATCACGCGGACAGATATCGCAGGCTAATGGAGTTCGCAGACTTGTGAATTTTCGGAAGTGCACCCCGGTTCATGGTAGCAATTTCTAATTTGAGGCCTTCGGAATACTAGTGGCCAATTCAAATTACACATAAAATTCGTAAATGCACAAATACACCCGTTTGGTAGCACTTCGGTGAGAGAGATTTTATACAACAAGACTTTACTCTCTCGTTGTAGACACGGGGTTCCGTGCCTGCTTGCGACACTGTCACGCGATGGTCTCGGTCATCCTGACGGTGGCGGCCTCCAGATAGGTACAGGCGGGAAAGGTTCCCAAACTGTAATGTGATTCCGAGTACATTAGTAGTGTTTGCCTCTCCCTTGGTTGAATCCCCACCGATGACAGATTTTACTCCGAAAAAGATATGGAAATGATAAAGGAGAAAGAAAAAAAGTTTCAAAACCGTCAGTGATTCCTGGTAGTGTTCTGAAATGCTGATCCTTGCTCCAACGTCTCACGCAAATCAGTATTTAAAATTTGACAAATTTCTAGAGAAAGATAGTTTTGAGTGACGGGCAAGCAAAACATCAAGAAGTACCCTGTTACACCAGCGAGTCCCCCCACCCGATATCCTATGGAAGCAAAGCCATACTCCCTACCCCTCCCAATAACTAAGAAAAAAACCGAAACTAAACCTGATCTTGAACCTAAATAAATTTAGGAAATTAAAAATTTGAATATTAGGGATAAACCGTTGATTAATAAAGAAGAAAATAGGAATAAGGACAGGAAAACGAAATATCTTAAGTGCAATGGAAAAAACATCATGCAGGGGCGGGGGGGGGGGGGGGGTGTTGGAAGTTCCTGAAAAATGTATTACGAATTTTCAGTGGCGGACTGGCATGGAGTTGCAGCCGGGTTTTCCCGGCTGCGCCCCCTAAACCACGTAAAGGCGGCTCAAAAACATGATATTATTTAAACGAACGAATATACGTGGTTACATCAAATATAAACCGGAATTTCTTCCGCACTGTCACATAAGCGACCGTCTA
>CAKNYM010053936.1:60914-72311 GCA_932195095.1 Andricus curvator | reverse complement strand
TTACTTGCCAACCTAACCTCACTTTCCCTATCCAGCTAGATACCACCTCCCACCCACGCTGAAACTCACTTTTTATCTCCCCAATTCACCCCACACAACCCTACTCACCTCCTCGGCTTCCTCCCTCACACTCCACTCACACCTTCCACACAAATTCCGTAAAATTCTCTCTCCATTTATGAAGAAATTCCAGTTTATATTTGATCGACCCAAGTATTCTAGATTGCAACGGAAAGAGTGAAAAAAATATCCAGTATTATCCACGTTTTACACTTGTACTCCAGTAATACCAGTAAAGTAATATACGCGGAAAAAAGAGTGCTGGAAATATTCATTGACCGAAACTGTGACTTTAGGATAGGTCTGAAAGTATTTGAAAATTCGAAAATATCGTATTGGGAGATTCTGCAAATAGTGTTTGAAGAAATAATTATATTGCGTCCAGCATAGTCAATGAAGTACTCCTATACTTTATCAACAAAATATCACAGACGAATTTGTAAGCCGTTCAAAACTCCAACTTTAAAGTCTCGAAGACAGTCAAGGTCATGTTCATACACTGTCATGCTAAACATTTATGCTAAGCAAAAAATCAAAAATTCTTTTTTATATTTATAATATCATCTCCAACTTATACATTTATTTTACCATGATAACACACACAATCACTACTTATATTAATCGAACGCTTTTTAAGCTCTGAAAAATTGGACGCACGCTGCGGGGATTAAAACTACCTATACTCTAGAATCTCTAGACTAACGCAACTTATTCCTAAGCGCACAAGGCCCTCGGCTAATCATTCACGCTGAAAACGCGATATAAAATCTTGGCGTTGTGCTACAGCTGAAAACTGCATGGCCGCGTAAAAAGAATCTAGGTGAGGGCTGCAAATTAGACAACTTGCTGCAAGACTGTCTTTGTGCAACAAATTAAATAAATTGTTTATTTAAAATTTTGTTTAAGTAATTGAAAAACATAATTTTTTACGAAATAATTTTTTGACAAAGGGATGATTTTGCGTAAAAACATATGTTTTTTAATTATTTAAAATAAAATTGTTTAGATACTTTTTTTTTGTGAGATATAACAAAAAAAACTAAAAACACCGTTCGATTCTAGGGGAGACAAAAATATGAAATTCATTGAATAGAAAATTTTTTTTCAGAAAATGTCACATGTAGTATAAATGAATAATTTCATAGTACTACGGCACATGATAAAATCTTGGTTCAAAAATTAAATTGTGTTATTTTTATCTTTTGAATTAAAGAATTTGATTCTAGATTGGAGAGATTAATAACAAATCAACAAAAAATCAAACTTTTTGTCCTTTGAACTCTTTTTAAAAGACGCACTGTTTTTAAGTTGCAAGGTTATAAACAATTTATTTCAATGAAACTGACGTATTTCCAACATTATACCAATAAATTATTGATAAACAAAATCTTAAGCTTGGGCAAAAACTTACTTGCGTTTACACTCTTAAAAGATGAAAGAATTATTGAGATAGATTCGAAAATACTTTTCATTAATTGTTGTAAAAAAATAGTTATTTTAAATGAAATTTCTGATCAGAAATATAAATTTTAACAACAATCTAAGAAAAGTATTTCAGATTCTGCGTCAACCGTGTATTATCCTGTTTATTAGAGGGCTATTTAGCCCTAGGGACTTTTCTTGAATAAATACAAATACAATACAAATCGTTTAAACAATTGTTGTGTATCTTTTAGAAAAAAAATAACTCAGATATTCGTAATATCTCGGGGACCTCTCAGTGCTTCAAGAAGTATTAGTGGTTACTCGATTAACTTCTAAATAACTCTTTATTTATTTATTAAAATTATAAATGTGAAAATGGCTTTTATGTGAATGTTTTTGGAGTGAAAAGCAACACATTTTATTCTATGAGACAGATTTTTATATTTTATTTCAATATTTTTATCAATAGTTTATATACAGAAATACGTAGTAATAGTTACTAACACTAACAACTGTGAAGCCTGCAAATGTTTGTTTCAGAAACAATCGTGCAACTTTGTTGTAAGAATTTCTAGCAGAATAAGGTAGCAAGTGAATATAATTTTTCCCGTCATTTAAATCTTGGAGATTTGAATCCTGTATGCGACCAGTTGTAAAAATAAATGATCAATTTTAAATTCAAAGAAAGGCATACCTTTTTTTCCACAAATAATCATTTTAAATCATTCTTAATATCTTCATGCGTTGTACAACTACTTTTTGTTGTCAACCATTTATTTGCACATTTAATCATTTTAAATAAGCCAATGGTAACCAATCTGGTTGCCGACGTGACGTATGCGCAGTGCGAAACGATCTGAGCTTTGGGAGAACTGATACTTCATCCAGTGTCTACTACAGTCATACGAATGCGAATTTGTCACTGTGCGCGCCTCTGCAAATTCTCGCAGACAGTCAAGGAGTGTTTCCCTGGCTCGCATTCGAGTTCTTCGTTTCTGAATCACGCACTTATGCAGTTCAAGTCTTTGGAAATATGGAGGGTTTTTTTTTATTAACTTTTCATGGCTGTATACAATGTTTTTGTAAACTGCCTGATAAAAATTCCAGGACTGTTGTTTTTTGACTGTGATTGAAAACTTAAATGACTTTGTTTTAATTTTCCCATAAAAATGTATGACCCCTTCATAGAAAGTATACGAGACTTTATAAAGATGATGGCCCGTCCAAAAATCCAGCACTAATCTAGGAAATTTTCCAAGACTTTCTTTCCGTGTAATTTTCTCCAATTGTTCCAGTTCTTCGCTCGCAAGTTTGAGCGCGCCTAGGGCGCGCGACATTTGGTTCTCGCGCTTTGCGCCCGATGATGTATTTACCTCGCGCTGCGAGATCGGTCTGTGTACTTCCCCCAAATTTGTGCACAGACCTTTTAAAATTGAAGGTCAAAGCATCGACAACTGTAATTTGGTAATTGTGAATTCTCTTTTGCTAAAGCTCCTTCGGCTTTAACGAACACATCCTCATCACATATCTCGTGTTTCGCAATCGATTTGGTCAAAAATTCGAACTTTTCTTACATTTATTTCTGTACCTTCGCCCGGGATTGCTTATTCAGATATTGTAAAATAAAGTACAAATTTGATTCATGATTAATTTAATATTTGCTCCTTATTTTGCATTAAATTTTGTTCTCAGCTACCCTGAAAAATGTATCATTTCAATAAATTTATATTATTACAATTCATAATATGCATTGGTATTGAAACAGATGTATTTTCATTGTCTTGTTTTTATCATTGAAAAAGAAGTGCGCAACCTATAAAAAAAACAATTTTGTTAGTAAAAAAATTTAATTTTTTATTTTCAATGCTATCTTTTATGTTTAAAACAAAAATGACTTGTTCCATCAAAAAATGATTAATAACAAATTTGCAGCTTTTTTGGGTGGACAAATTTTGTTTATTTATTTTTTTGGTAGCTTGTGTCGTTTGCCCAAAAATTCCATTTTTTTATTTTTAATGTTTTTTAGGATTAAAACAAAAACTACACGTCCTATCGAAAAGTGATTAATAAAAAATTCGTAAATCGTTTTTAGATGCACAATTTTTGCTGATTCATTTTTTTTTTGTATCTTGCATAATTTGACCGCAAAACGGAATTTTTTTGATTTTTCATTAATTTGTGCATATGATGCATTGTTTGACTTAGAATTTTCATTTTTTTTTAGACTTTTATAAATGCTATAACTCTGGTAATTTTTCTTCATCTAAAAAAGTCATAAAGATAAATTGTTCGAATAACCATACATAGAATCTTCAAATCGTAAAAAAAAGTAGTTTCAACAATTTTGAAAATGCTTGAACGTTCATTCAAGGACACAAAAGAGTATACTGAAATCCAAACCAATCTGTCAATTTTTTCGAAAATTATCGTGCTAACAGACATTCGCGAAAACCTATTTTTTGGGTTCAGAAGATCTCAAAACATTTGACAAAAACAGGGGGGGGGGGTCAAATTTCACACAAATCTAATACCTTCTCGTTATACATCATAGAAACAGTTTTTTGTTTGCTCCAATGACGTTTTTTTCTCATCATCTGGGATACGTTGTCGACCCCAGTGGCTGGGTCCCCGGCCGCGTCCCTCGGTACCCAGTCCGCCACTGCGTATTTAATGAATCATTAACCTCAAAAGTACAAGAAAACTTAACAAAAGTAGCCCGACGGTAAAAGATAGTGAAATTCCCCTAGTCCCTACCCAGAAAACATGTTCTATAACTGCTCCATAACAAAGGCGTTACATTGTTATATCTGGTTATATAACGAATGTTACTGTTCAGTGATGTACTTGTTCTATAACTGGAAGGTAACAATGTTGAGTAACTTTTTGACCCAATGAATATGTACCAGTTCCATAAAAACAAGTTGTTACAAAATTCTGTAGCAGTGAAATGTTATTGTTTTAAAAGAAGAATGTAACTTGGTTACACGCATGAACTGTAACAATTTTATTACAGTATGACGTAATTAACTGTAACGGCGTTCGGATGTAGTTCTATGAGTTGTGTATAATGTACATTAGTAACGGCAAAGTAACAAAGTGTCATACCTGTTATGTAACAATCGTGCAACATTTGTTCCGTAACTTGGTTACATCTATGGACTATAATAATTTGGTTACAGAATTAAGTAAGTGACATTTAACGGCGCGACTGTGTGGTCTTGTAGGCTGTGCATAATGCACATTAGTAACAGCTATGTAACAATGTGACATGACAGTTATGTGACAAACGTGTATCACTTGCAATGGTCTGGAAAATTTGTGTCCAAAATTAAAGATATATTATCGAAATTATTTACAAAATTATTATGGAATGAGTATATCTTTTTGAAATATTAAAAAAATTATCAATAATAATCTTTAAATTCATATAATTTATTTGAATTGCAAACTTCTTTTACAGGTATCTTGAAAACAAAATCATTATCTTCCTTCAACTTTTAAATATATTTTCACCAGTTTTTTAAGCGTGTTAGAGGCAAGTTCTAACATAAAATTTAATATTTTTACATTACACTTACGACATAATTTTTAATTTACAGCATAATTTCATGATAATTTTGAGAATAGAGCTTGGATATAGCACTCTTAAAGCGGACAGTTTTATATATAAAACTCCTAAAATCTAAAACGTTATTCATCGTTAGAGAGATATAAGTTTTAAGTTTTGATGAATTATATGAATTTTAAACATCACATACACTTAACCTATGAAAGATTGTTAATATAAAAACAGTGAAAAAATGATTATCGTTCCCAGAAGTAACATTTATTGTTAATCAAAAATATTGTTCATATTATTGATTCAGCAATAACATTAAATATTCAGAACGAACATTTTTAAATCCACCTATGGGGCGTTATTTCTCAAGTGTACCCACTCAAAAAGTCAAAGTTGTCCGATCTAAGTTAAACTTAGACAAAGCGTTGTGCTATTGGATAGTAGTTTATGGGGAAAAAATTTTGTCATTCGGATAAGGATTGACCGAGGGGGAGGGGGTGAAAGTTTTGGGATTTTCGTGCATATCGTCTATTTCGGCGATTTTTAACTCTTCTAATAGCGACAAAAAAAATTTTGTCCAGTACAGTTTCGATAGAATCTTTCACGCCCTTACGATTGGTGCTACGCATTTTTTCAAAAAATAAATATTTGATCTTCAAAAATGAAGGTCAAAAATTAATTTTTAATTTTTTTTTCGAAATAAGACAGGTTTTTTTTGGTCTTAACAGAAAGTTCAGGTTTTTTCCTATAAGACTACGTAGATTAGAAAATGGGATTCAAATGTTTAATTTATGAAAATAAGCGTTGAGTACTCCGGTACGCGCATGACGCTGCCGCTAGAGCCCCGCGGCGCACCGTGGTGCCTTCATGGTACTGTTTTTACGAAAAGTAATAATATATGCTAGTATATTTGATCGCTTTCTGCATTGTTCATGGTTGAAACTGCCATTATTTGAATGCCTGCATTACGTTCACTGATGAATTTTGAAAAAAAATTTGAATTTCAGAAAATCAAGTTATTGAATAAGTGGTCAGGTCGAAAAAGAGATTTCATGAATTAAATAAAATTAAAGCTTGGAGATTTTTTTATGCTGATGTCTCCTCTTCCATCTGCCTTTCTTTCAGCCTTTCGTTTTTTTAGTGACAGTCGTTTTGACTTTGTTTTCTACTTTTCGTTTCTTCTCTTTTGGGAAGTAGTCGCATTCCGTGGCTGAGGAAAATTTCTTCAATTGAAGTCTCCCATCTTCAGTAGGTCAGCAGATCTTCAGATCTTCAGGAGTGGCTTCGTGATCTTCCTTGCTACTAAAAATGATTTCAGCTTCCTTGCAGTACTTCTTTGCCCATTGAAATAAGCATGAAGCTTCTAGGATGCGATCTTCAGCGGAACATTGTAGGCTAAACCTTGCTGCATTTCGTTTAACATTCGCCCCTATGCTCACATGCTCATTGCTAATATCCTAGCTCATAAGGTAGATTTCGGAATTCCAGCTGAGTGGCATTACCATCCTACCGCTCATGGTAAGGCAGCATGTGATGGCATAGGGATGAATTTTAAACGAAATGCAGCAAGATTTAGCCTACAATGTTCCGCTAAAGTTCGCATGCTAGATGCTTCATCACTATTTCTGTGGTCAAAGAAGTACTGCAAGGAAACTGAAATCATTTTTAGTAGCAAGGAAGATCACGAAGCCACTGCTGAAGATCTTAAAAGCAGATTCGGTGCTGCAGTGAAAATCAAAGGGACTTTGCAATACCATACAATTATACCTACTGAAGATGGGAGACTTCAATTGAAGAAATTTTCCTCAGCCACGGAATGCGACTACTTCCCAAAAGAGAAGAAACGAAAAGTAGAAAACAAAGTGAAAACAACTGTCACTAAAAAAAAGGAAAGGCTGAAAGAAAGGCAGATGGAACAGGAGACATCAGCATAAAAAAATCTCCAAGCTTTAATTTTAGTTAATTCATGAAACCTCGTTTTCGACCTGACCACTTATTCAATAACTTGATTTTCTGAAATTCAAATTTTTTTTCAAAATTCATCAGTGAACGTAATGCAGGAATTCAAATAATGGCAGTTTCAACCCTGAAAAATGCAGAGAGCAATCAAATATACTAGCATATATTATTACTTTTCGTAAACACAGTACCATTAAGGCACCACTGTGCGCCGCGGGGCTCTAGCGGCAGAGTCATGCGCGTACCAGAGAATTCAACGCTTATTTTCATAAATTAAACATTTGAATCCCATATTCTAATCTACGTAGTCTTATAGGAAAGAACCTAAGCTTTCTGTTAAGACCAACAAAAAAAAACCTGTCTTATTTCGAAAAAAACTCAAATTTATTTTTGACCTTCATTTTTGAAGATCAAATATTTATTTTTTGAAAAAATGCGTAGCACCAATCGTAAGGGCGTGAAAAATTCTATTGAAACTGTACTGGACAACATTTTTTTTATCGCTATTAGAAGAGTTAAAAATCGCCGAAATAGACGATATCCACGAAAATCCCAAAACTTTCACCCCCTCCCCCTCGGTCAATACTTATCCGAATGACAAAATTTTCCCCCCATAAACTACTATCCAATAGCACAACGCTTTGCCTAAGTTTAACTTAGATCGGACAACTTTGACTTTTTGAGTGTGCACTTGAGAAATAACGCCCCCTATTCATAAAATGTGTAAAACGGAAAAATATAAAAATGTATCCCTTCATTAGACCTGGCTTTTCAGCGAAAAATCTTGGCCGAGATTTTGTCGACAAGATCAAAGCGATTCATTAGCTCAGTTGACCGTACGTGAAATTGTGTAACTTAAAAAATAAATTAAGTGCAGTAATAATATATAAAACAATTTTTTTTGCAAATTTGTCATTATATTACCGTTCCGTAAGTGGCACAAGACATATATATATATATATATAGAACATAGAACTGTTATAACATAAAGCATAGGGCAACCCATTTAACGAAACATAAAATTGACGTTCAGAGCCACGATCCGACTAAACAGCGATATAACCACGTGAGCCCAAAAATAAAAGAAATAATTCATCAAAAAATAGATGATTTATCAGAACAGGATATAATAGAACCCTCATGTTCTGATTATTCTGTTGAGAGTTTTGAAAGGAAGTTTTTCTAATTACCCGATCGACATTTAGGAAAAGCGACAACAATGCTTTCGAGATTTTCATGATACACCTATTTTTTAGAGCAGGATTTATAACTAAATAAAACAACAGCAACTCAACTCAAACAAAAACAAACTAAAAGGACAATCGACTCTTAAAACTAGAAATTACAACGAAAATTGACTTCACGGACGATTTTTCTGTATTTCTTTTCATATTTGTTTCAGAAAGAAGAGTACCTTGGAGTAGGATCAGAAGTGAAAAGTAACGAGAAAACAGCAGCTTCAAAAAGCAAACTAGGAAAAATTGGAAAGAACTGCAATACTAATTTCACGATAGATTAATACCTGAATTTATTCACATACTATATAACTTGTTTTACAACGTAAAATAATTTTTTCTATAATTCGCGAAAAAGTGCCAGTTTTTCCACCTGTTTTTGGTGTAAAAAGTGATCGATGTTTGGTCGATGACGTGGCGCATGCGCAGTGCCGACCTTTCCGGGCAACAGTGACAAAAGTAGACAGATGCAGTGGAAAAAGTATATGGACAGTGATAAAAGTGAGGCACAGTGACAAAAGTAAATGTTATTTCGGGTGGGTTCGTGCTGCCTCGGGTGTACTCGTGCATCGTGCGCAGCCAACTTCATTCTATTTTCCGACTGTCGTCCCTAACCTAAAATCAATTTCCTAAAAAGTCTCGAGTTGTGTATTTTGTATGTACTTTTGTCACTTGGCAAAAGCACAAAAAACACCGTCAGTTTCTCCGAAAATACTGTGCTTGGTTTTTTTCACGAAAAATCGGAAATTTTGAAGCCCTCAACTTTATGGGCCAACTATTCAATTGTGAGAACCAGCTTATTATTACTGCCATATTATTGCCATGGTTTTGATAATTGCCATTGTCATTGTTGCGTCAATCGACAAAAAATCGCCTTCTTTTTACACAAAAAACAGGTAAACAAAAACTAGCACTTTTGCACAAATTATAGAAAAAGTATCGTGTCCCACACATTGAAAAAGCGACGATTTAAAACTCGTGTGATAGCCACCCTCGCTCCGCTCGGGTAGCTAACTTCACACTCGTTTTAAATCTCTCGCTTTTTCAACTTGTAGCACAATATACTATTAATATAACGAAAACATTACAACTACAAAACCCAACAGATAAATTTACTGAAAATGAAACCGAAACATAATTATCGACTAGAATATTGATAAAAAATAAAATATTGATTGTTAAAGCATACCTCAAAAGGATAACAACAGAATTACAAACTTTGGTTTAAAGGCTGATTCTGACACTATATCAAACTTGGAAAGAAGCATTACGGAAATTTCAGGTATACACCCAAACCCCCGCGGGGGAGGGGGGGGTAACAGAATTGTTACCATCAAATAGAGCTCGACACGACCCTGTACGAAAGGGTTTCCAGGCCATACCCGAGATGAGATGAAATCCCCCGAGGGGACCCAAAGCCCCGCGCGACACCGCATCCCGTCCCCAGTCTCTGTTCGCTCGCTCAGCCGTAAACTGGTTCGTGTCGCTCGGTATCGCTGTGTGTACTTTGAAAATCGCTACCTAATCCCGCCATCGCTCTCGATCTCCACCATGTCGCTGCATCACCTCATGGGGAGGAATCTCCACGGCTTCTACAACAGCCCTTGCCAGGGATTGGCGATCTTATCGAGTGTAAGTGGTAAAAAACTGTGACGGGAATGCCTACCACGGAGGGAATTCGGGAAGTGGAGAGCCGAGAAGGGTTTGAAACAATTAATAAATTGCTAAATAAGAATAGGTTTTATTGCCACTTACAATGGCTCAACGAAATGGCCAGGTCGTGGCTGGGCACTGGCGATGGAAGTTGACTTCTACAGGCGCGGCGAAGCGTCTACGGAAAAGGAGATGGTCCTTACAAGGACCGGTGAGTTGATAGAGATTCTTCTGCAGGATCGGTTCCAGGGCGGGAAGGCGAGAGCACTAGCACTAAATATCCACAAAGGTTGGTAACCGAACGAGCGAGCCAAGGAGGGCAACACAAGACTGACGACGGGACTTTCCGTCGTCCGTGATTTCGGGATCCCTCGGGGGGTGCCGGCTCATCTCGTATGCCGCCCAGCAACCCTTTCCCGCAGGGCCGCGCCGAGTTTGATTTCCACAGTAACTATTCTGTTACACCCCCCCCCTGCGGGGGTTTGGGTGTATCCCTAAAATTTCCTCGAGTTCTCTGTCAAAGTCTGTAACCGTCTTGTCAGCTACATGTAGTTCATGTAGTTAAGTAAGTCTTGTATCTCGCTGTTTATCTGTTCCCAACTCCCCTGTAAGCATAATTGTTTTTTAGAGTCTGTTGTTGTAAAATTCTTTTTGAATCTGGGTTTGAATTTTAAAGATTGCTGTGCCCCTGCTGATTTCGCTCCTCCAGCTCTCCATGGTTTTTGGTTCCTCTAACATACCTTAAAAAAAAAGAAATTCAAAAAATTCAAAAATAGAAAAAATTGATTTTCTCGATTTAGTTCGTGAGTGAGTACAGTTATATTGGTGGAAAAAAAGAAAAACTTTGTTTATTAATTTATTTCTTCTTATGTTATTACATTACGTTACTATTTTCTAGTGGTCTGAGGACTATTATTTGCAATAATGTTTGTTATTTCTTTCTTCTCGTTTATTTTCGTTTCTGTTCTTCTAGCCAGAGTTTGTATTCCTCGTTTCTGGTCACCCTTAGCTGTACCCATTCCCTTTCGATGGCTCCTCTTGCTGAGATTCCTTCTTGTTCAGCTCTGGATTCCTCTTCCTTCTTTCTTCTGATTGATTCCTGACTTATTTCCATGAAGAAATCTCGTGCTCGTCTTCTTTCTAACTCTTATCTCGGATTCCATTTTTAGTTTTACTTCCTCCTTTTCTTTTTGTTTGTGTTGATTTTCTTTGAATTCCCAGTATTTTTTCCAGTTTTCTTTGTTTATCTGTCTCATGTAATCAAGTTGAGTTAACATTTTAAGTTCTTTGACTTTGTGCTCAATGTTTTTATAGAGTTTCTTCTGTGGTTATGTTTTTGAAGTACTTTCCCCCGTAATCTGAGAAGATGCTATATCTATCCTTTTCTCTTTTGGTTTCTATGCTGTGTTCCGCTTCGTATCCGGATATTAAGCCTCCTACACTGAGCGAAGAATTCCCGTGTAGTTCGGGTTTACACCCCAATAGTTCGGGTGGTTTCTCTTTTTT
>CAKNYM010053936.1:32574-54683 GCA_932195095.1 Andricus curvator | reverse complement strand
TTGGTAAATATTTTGCATGCTTTCATATTGTGATTTAATAATAATAAAAATAAAAAAGACGAAAAAAATAAAAAAGAGAAGGAAGGGGATGTGGTTGGTTGCCTTCTCATTTTTCTTTCCTCTTTTTTATTTTTGTGCAAAGAAACAAATTTTTTTGTTTTTAGGAATTGAAATAGGAGCATTTTGTTGTGTTTGTCCAAATTTGATCGTTGAATTCTTGTTTTTTAAGGAATTCTATACATTAACTTGATTATTGGACGTTAAATGGGATTTTGAATTTGATTTTAATCTAATTTAAAATTCTTAAATTTCAGTGACAGATATTCGTAAAATTCACAAAATATTCGATATTTCTAACGATTACATACTCAAAAATGGTTATTTTTGTTCCGAATGAGTGGTAAAAAATATATGTTGTATCTACCCAGATAACAATTTGCTCACACCTTGCCGCACGCGTGACGGTACGCGCGTGCCAGCGTCGTGCTAGCATGCACGTGTTTTGAGTTATAATTATTGAAAACAAGATGTTAAAAATAACATATGTAAAAGGAAACATTGTATGACATTTTTAAGAAGAGACTCCTGTGTTGAAAGTTGTTCTTTCACAAATGATGATGCAACAGGCGTTTATTCCAAAAGCGACATACACAAAATTATTCCTGCTCATTTTAAATCTGAATATAGTAAATATAGTAAAAAATAGTGAACCATTTTCCGAACCAAGACCCAAGAAAAAATGTTTATTTAATTTGAACAAAAATAATTATTAACTTTTACTTCGACTTTTTGTCTGTAAAATAAACTTGGAAAATAACAACAATTTAGAGCATGAAGCGAATTTGATCAGAGTTTTATTTTTACACAACTGCTATATTATGTTTTTAGTAATAATGCGCTTTTTGTGCCACACTCTTCACCGCAGGCTATATGCCGACATTTTGCCCTAAGTACCTAACGAGCATGATAGACGCACGCTGTGCTGCATATCATGCAGACCATGTGCGGGCACTATGCGGGATTACTTATTACCCTCAGAACGTGCTGTCACTGTGCTTGCATTGTTGCCGACACATCGTGCTTGCACGCCATGCGCCCATGTGCGCCAGCATGCATTGTTATCTGGGATGTGTATAATAGTGGATGACCTTCCACAGAATCTGTTTGTAGCAAGAATGTTTTTGCTGGCGCACGAAATTTTACATGACTGGGATGTAGAATTCACATATTTAGAAAGGTAGACATTGTTTTCTTTGATTGAAACTGTACCTAACAGTTCGACTCATTTTACCTAACTGGTAGGTAATCGACATCTCATTTTACCCAACTGTCAGGTAATCTTTATTATCTAGTTGTATTAATTCTTACTGGATCGCGAATTAAATTATAATGAATTTATATTAATAATTCATATTTCCACATCAAATATTACCCTATTTCATTTCACATGACTGAAAGTGAAATTCTAATATAATGCCGTAATGTCCTGCGTTTACCGAACTAAGTTATGTAAAATTTAACACACAAATATTCTCTTAGTGAAATAGTGTCTTAGTCGATTCAATTCGTCTCAATATACTTTCTTTTATTCCCTTTTATTTGAATTAATTAATTTCCTAAATCTACGACATTTTTACAATAGTGTTAGATTTTCTTGGGGTCAAATAACTTGCTCACAGGTTATATCTGACTCCAACTGATGTTTTTGATTGTACCATGGATTCAACTGAGCGCAGGTGTTTTTTGAGTGGAATAGGCTGTTCACAGGCTATCGCTGACTTTGATTCCTTTCCTTAGTTATGAACAATGACTGAATTGAGAAATAAATGAAATTATGAATTGTTTTTGTTATCTTATAGATGTAATTCTTTTATCCTATTTTAACGTAGATGGTATAATAAAATAGAAAAGGAATATAATATGACATACAAATAAATAAATAGTTTTAATTAAATGATTATACTCTTTTGTTGAGAAATCATCCTAGGGTTATAAATGTAAATGAAAATAGAGTAGAATTTCTATGAATAAATAGAGACTTTTACCGAATATTAGAACTTTATTCCTTCTCTCGTGAGATTTCCCCTTTTTGCATTTATGATCACTGATTAAAATTTAATTTAATTTGATAAACGTAAATATAATTAGTAAGCCTCCAAACTAGAGGGTCACAATACTTATATTTCACCAATAGGGGTAACCTGTGACCTAATTTTTAACTAACTTTACTGTATTTTGACATAGCAAAAACGTCCCCAAATGAAAAATGATGTACTTAAAAAATTAAGCGGTTTTGATAAAAAAAAGTAATTTTTTATATAAATATTTCATATTTTGAACCATTCACAATACAATGGGCAGTATCCTAGACATGAAACAAGAAAAGTTAATCGTTCTTTCGGGTAGTAAGAAAGTACACTGATGTGCGTCAGTAACATAATTAAGGCTCCAGACCAAAAAGTTATATGTCCTCTTATTTGATCCGGAGCCCCAATTGTATTGCTGATAGATATATAAAAACTAAAAACGTGGAATGATTACCTGCAACATCGGTATTGCATTCACTTGTTGTTCTAATTCTTTCATCTTTTCCAAAGAAGCCGCCATTTGCTCTCTAATATTCTGAAAAATTAAATAAATTTTACAATTAGATCATGCACATATATGTTATTAAAGTAGATAGAAAATGAGCAAAAAATCCACAATATCCCGTCCCGAGAAAGCTACTGACTTGCACGAACTTTTTAATTATTGTATCTCATAGTCCGCGACTCATGCTGTAATACAGTGTGCAATAATGACCTAAAATTTACCTGCAAAAAGAGGAAAAATCATTCAAATATACAAAAAATGTAATTTAATCACATGTGCATGGTTACATATTCCCAAATTGAATTTCTGAATTTTAAATCAATGCAACAGTATTCTAAAACTAACATAACCTAATAGAAGTTTCTTTCATACGCTAACTCTTTTTAAATTTATTCTTTCAACATAAAAACTTAATACGAAATATACAGTAACGGAAAATTCATGGTAGTCATATTCGTGAGTGCGACAGATACGCTCTTATGCGCCATCTACTAGCTTCTGAATCGCACTCACGCTTCCCTATGAGTACAATGAAATTGGCCTTATTATTATACCATCAAGCGATTTCCCTTTCGGGGTAGGCGTGACTTGCTCGGCTGGAAAATAGTAGTGTGATTCAAACCAAGGTGATTCAAACCAGGACAGAAACTGGTCCGTGCAAAAACTAAACTGGAAAATAACATCAATGACGTGAATAATGTACGAAAACTTGCAATATAAAAACCCCAGAATCCGAAAGAGGATTCAGTCTAGTTTTCAACGCCGTTACTCTGCCCTAATTCGCTTACAATTAGTTCAGTCCAGTCTAGTTTTCAACACTGTTACTTTTCCCGAATTCTATCGAACCGTTCACTTCAAATTGCAAGTGCTGCACTCTGTTCAAATTTAAACCGATTTGTTCATTCAACAAATTCTGCGTGCGTAAAGTTACTTTGAAAATTCTGTATAGTTCCGGAACGGGGACTTACATTCATCCAGAAAACCAGGAACATCAGAATCCCTAACCCAAAGAAGCAGAGACCAACAAACTTGACAGGAATCGCAGAATAAACCAAAAATCATCAAACAGAACGGTAAGGTAACCAATAAATTTTCCAATTTCGATATTAAACATGAAAAATCTGAATAGGGGAAGGTGCCCTGCCTTGGGCTATTTTGCGTTTCCGAATTTTTTGCGACTACTTATTGATTAAATTGCTAAAATTGACAGAAACAATTCAAAAGGGTGACCACTCGACTTAATATGGAAATTTTTGTTAGGTTTTTATCCACATTATTACATAAAAAAGCGTTTTCAAACAAATTTGACATCTGACCCAAGTCAGGATCCGAGGGCCCTGCCTTAGGCCACACATTCGCATTTCTGTAAATTCTGAATAAACTACCTCATTTCTTTTATAATGGATGTTGTTTGTTGATAAAATAAAACAGAGATGCTCGGAGAACATTTTCATTCCAAATTATTTTCTTAACACTCTAGTACAAAGTAATCTTTGGCCGATTTGAACGTTTTCCTTGCGACAAAAAAACTAACCGCTTTTATCTACATTAAAATTAAATTTAATGCCGTAAAAATACTTTCGAAAAAGAAAATTAAATAGACTTCTTCTTTTGCAATTTTTTCGTTTCTGATACTGGATTTTTCAACAATTTCTCCGTTTCTTCCATGTGAGTTTACAATCGTTAGCCATGTCTATGAACAACCGATAACATATGTTTGACCGGAGAAAATTTGGATTTTCTGTTAAAATTTTTTCAGTTGTCTCCTGATATGGAAAAATCTTCAAAAAATATATAAATTGTTTGAACGTGTCCAAATGTATACGTCTTACAATTTAATTTAGATTTTTCACTTATATTTTAATATTCACTATTGCTTTTGAACAAAACTTTTCAACCTTTCTACAGGTTTGAAAATGAAGATGAATCCTTTGAATGTTATAAATTTACTGCTTGCTACATTATAAACATGAAATATAGAAGAAACTCCGACAAACGTTCAGGAAATTGAATTAAACGATCATTTTCAAGCAATTTTGTTGGATGCCATAGAAAAATTTAACGGGGTGGAGATGATGATTGAAGATTCCTTAGATTTTCAAGAACCTTTTAAAAATGCAGATGGACAAATCATAGAGGATGATGTTCAACACCATATTCCTGATTCGCCTTTTTCAAATACGGATAGATGCACAAAAGATGAGGAAGAACTATCATACTACTATAAATTAAGAGCAGTCGAATACTGGAGAAATGGAAAGAAGCAAAATTTAAGTCTTGAGAGTGTACAGCAGAAATTCAGAAAAGTTCTTTCAGTACAAAAATTAAAACGTTGGGCCCATACTTTCCATAAAGGCGGTACTTGTAGAGAGAAAATTGCTAGGATATATGAAATTACATTAGAAAAGTTCAAAAAAGCAGTTGATAACGGGCTAATTGTTCACGATAAAGACATACGCAGATGGGCATTACAAGCACAAAAAGAGGTTAGCCATGAAGATTTTCGCTTCCGCGCTTCTGGAACATCGCTTGCTAAATTTACAAGCAAACACATAATAGTTTCCAGAAAAATAAACAAGTTTGTTACCAGAAAGACTTTGGAAATGGTCGATGAGTTAAAAATGAAGGCAGATGAATTTGTAGCCAGTGTGAAGCAAGATATAGCAAATGTTGAAGTACAGAATGTTTATAATTCGGATCAAAGTGGTTTTCAATTGGAAATTCATTCCGGGAGAACTTTGGCTGTTGAAGGAGAAAAAGAGGTGGAATGCGTTGTCCAGTTTATTTCGTCCACGACCCACAGTTACACTATCTAACCACTAACATGTGCTGACGGGAAACTTCTTTCACCTCTATTTCTAGTTCTAAAAGAACCGAGCGGAAAGTTTGGACCAGTTGTAGATAGGACATTATTTAGGCCGAGTAATGTGTACGTAGATGCTTCAAAATCGGGAAAACTTACCTCAGGTAACATTACATTATCTACTTCTATCAAAAATTGTATGAAAGCAATAATAATTGGTTTTATTATTTGAAGATCACTTCAAGAGTTGGTTGCAGGAAATTTATTTTCCAAATGTAGGACCAAATAGCGTTTTACTCCTTGATTCATGGACTGGTCATTGCCCAACTCTAGTAGAAGAAGCAACACCCTCCGATAAAATTGTAAATTTTAAAATTATTCCAACAGGAACAACAGGGAAAATTCAACCTTTAGATGAATTTGGGTTTAGAGTTTGGAAAAATTATGTGCATCACTTTACCGATTCTGTTATTTTGACGATATCAATTTACATATCAGGAATAATATTATTAAGCTTCAGTTTTTGGTGCATAATCAATTAACCTCGCCAAGAGATACTAATCTTTTTAAATATCCATGGTACAAAAGCGGGTACATTGCAGAAAAAACAGATAAATTCGAAAATCCGGTGGACTTTAGCTTCGGGGATACTTATAAAACACATTGTGACATATCAGGTTGTACGAATATCGCTATAATTCGATGTTCGTGGTGTAAGAAATTATTATGATTTGAACAATTTTTTGAAAAATATCAGTATTGTACAAAGTTTGAAGAATAAATCTTCGATATACTGACTAGAACTCAAAAGATTGTAAATTTGACCTGAACGTACTATTTTTGTCTATAAAATATGTATTCTTTTTAATGATTTTAATGACTTTTTCGTATAAAAATAGTTTAGGGGTAGTACCCTCTTCAATGCTTTTTTTTCTTGAAAATACATAAATAACTTCATCTTCTTTTTTGTGTGCACTACGTATTTTCGTCGGATTTTTGTGCTCGATTTTAGACTTATTTTGCAATTTTCTACATAATTGGGGCGGGGGGGGGGGGGGGGTTACCCCCGCCGAATTTTTTTATTCATGTTGGATGGACTCTATTTCACTTCCTCCGTTAATATTTTTTTGCGAAACACGTCAACATTATTTTTGTCGAAAGTGCAAAATATATATTTTTTAAATTTTTCTTCTATGAATTTAGCAATTTTCAGCACATTTAAAAATATGTATGTTGTGGTTTACCTCCACAAAATTTTTCTATTCACCTTGGATGGACTCTATTTTACTTCTTTTGTTATAAAACTAATTTTCCAATTTTTTGTGTGTATGAAAAGTATATATTATAATAGACACCAACTAAAAAGTGTTTAGGGGCAGCTACCTCCATTAATTTTTTATAATTTTTTTGGCGAAGCACAACTTTATTTCTGTCCCAAGTGCAAAATATATATTTTTAAAAATTTTCTCCTATGAATTTAGCAATTTTCAGCACATTTAAAAATATGTAGGGGTGGTTTACCCCCGCGTAATTTTTTTGTCCATGTTGGATGGACTCTTTTTTACTTCCTTCGTTATGAAACTAATTTTCCAATTTTCTGTGTGTCTGGAAAGTATATATTATCATGGACACAAAATAAAAGGTGTTTAGGGGTACCTACCCCCATTAATTAAAAAAAAAACAATTTTTGACGAAACACGACAACTTTATTTTTGTTCCAAGTGCAAAATATATATTTTAAAAAATTTTCTCCTATGAATTTAGCAATTTTCAGCACAACTTTAAAAATATGTAGGGGTGGTTTACCCCCTTCATTTTTTTTTGTTTGAAAGATAACGTTATTCATCTTTCATCACGAGGAAACATTTCCAGTAGGTTTGATCGAAATCAATTTGGTTTATATACACAAAACTATAAATCGACCCTTGCGACCCCTATCTTTGAGGGGCTGTTTCACCCCCTTAAATTGTTTTTCCGCAGATAAAAACAATTTGTGTCGCTTAGTTTTTCGAGTACTACAACATATATCAGGGAGAATCAAATTGCCGAGGGACACCTGGAGTACCTTCCTTGTGAGTAAACCTGTTTTATAATTAACTGTTGGAATTATTTAATATTAAAAAAATAAATGTAAAATCAAACTAAGCTGCTTGATCTCGCATGTCATTATACATGTGTATATCGTAGCCACTTACAATTAGTAAAACTCGAAATTTCGTGAAAGTTCAAGTCGTAACATGAAGCGCTAACCGACTGCCAAGTTTCAATATCAGTTCAATTATCCCTACTGCAGATAAAGAGATAGAAAGAGATAAAAATCGGGAATACGAAGGTCATTTCAAAATAAATGCACAATTTTGCAACGCAGCGCCGTGACTTGAATGAAGTAATGTAAATTATATTTACATCAGTAATAGAGAAAATTGTGAGGAGTTGACACAAACTTTGATAGATTTGATCGTGCGTAGATTCTTGAAGCAACGGGCGTGAGATAAGGCTTATGCAGGCACCTCGGGTACTGCGAGGCGCGAGGATCAACGTTCGTGTATCAAAATCGAAACTTTGCGGTGCAAAAATCCAACAGATATTTATCCATAGTGCTTTGCGGGAGGTTTGTGGTGATCAAGCAGTAGATCGAAGTACAGTTTCTCGTTGGACTTTGCGTTTTCGTGAAGATCGTATAAGCATGAACGATGACCCGAAGTTAGGGAGGCCGCGAATTGCAACTGATGAGCGAAGTGTTAAATCTATCGCAGACTGTATTGACGAAGACCGCAGAGCTACGTGTGAGGAGATTGACAACGTTAGAGGAATTTCAGCAACAGCGGTATTTCGTATTTTGTCGGAAGATTTACGGAAAAGAAAAATTTCGGCAAGGTGGGTTCGTTATGACTTGACTGCGGAAGAAAATCAGACTCGTGTGGGGATTACAACATCGCTGAAGCAAAGATTTCTGGCTGAAAGTGATGGATTCCTGTTGCGAATTGTTGCTATCGTTGGGAAATGGGTTAAGGATTTCGCACCTGAGCTGAAAAAACAATCAAGCGAGTGGAGAAGTCCGTCTTCACCATGGCCACAAAAATTTCGACGGGCACAATCGAAACTTAAGCAAATGATGATTTGTGCATATGACCAGCGTGGTGTCATTATGAAAGATAGAGGGGTCTGCAGAACAAACGTCACCGCAGCTCATTAGCATGATTTCTCGCAAAAGCTGCGCAGAAAAATGCAAAAAAATCGATCTGGCTTGCCCAGAGATGGGCCTCTCATTTTGCATGACAATGCACGTCCATACTTGGGGAAGGTTCTGACAGATTTGCTGGAAAAGTATGGTTGGGAAATGTTACTTCGCCCAACCTACAGCCCAGAAATGTGTCCGCCAGACTTTGACTTGTTCCCCAATCTCCAGGAACCTATGCGTGGATCAAGATTTTTGTCTCTGGAGGAGTTTTCTGTAGCCGTTACCCAGCGCATTTGACAATACAATAAAGAAAGGTGACTTAACTGGAATTGAAGATCTTCCTAAAAGTTGGGATGCCATCATTTAGAAGCACAAAAACTACATAGCAGGACTATAGTGACATATCGCCTAATGCGTTTTGTAAGTGTTTGACAAAAATTATTGTGCATTTCTTTTCAAATGACCCTCGTATCTAGCTCTTTATATCCCTCAGTCTATCCCTGTGTCCGGTAGTATGTATCTCTTCCTGTATCTCAGTTCATGCGTTTATCAGGTAATATATATGTGATATATATAGTTTAAAGTTTGTCATAAGGACAACCGCGGAATTTCACCGGGAGCAGGCGCAATTCTACAGAAATGCACCCGCTCCCGGTGAAATCGCAGCAACGTTCCGGCTGTAACCACGCCTCTTAGTGCCGCATTCTGCCTTTACATGCATGTCGTTCTCGCATGAGTTGGGCAATTAGATAGTGCGTGTCCTAGGTGCGCAGGGTTTGCACGACACGCTCTGCATCTATCATCGGGAATGTCTTGGCTAAAAATGTGGCGAAGGTATGCTAAATTGGAAATGATACCGTCTTGAGAAGCAAAAATAAAACTTTCCGTACCCGACTTTAATCCGGGCGTTTTGAAGAAAGCAAATGTTAGCTCATACAACACCGACTGATCCTTCATATTTCTGTGGAAGATGCCGTGCATGTTCTTGTCGAGGAGCTGTTCGCGGAAGTTTTTCTCCTGTGCTTTCTTGATCCGGGCCATTCAGGAGTAAGTGCTCGATATGAATAATGTTTGATGCATTTTACTCACTCTGATATTGAAATCAAGGCCAAGTGTTTCAACAGGCTCCTCCGCTGCTTTGTACAGAAACACTCCTTTACCCACTTCTTTGTGTTTCCTGACCATTTTAAGAAGATAGTCTTGCCATTTACGGCTATATGTGCTGTACTCAGAATGATCCTGTTGTGAAGACATTCGAGATTCAGTATTCCGTGACCACCTTGACGGTGTAGCATGTCAAGTCGCGGAACAGATGACTTAAGGTGCATGCTTTTGTTCATGTGCATAATCTTTCGTGACCTTGGCACATTTTTGTAATCAAAACTCCATTCCAATCTCCAGAGTGTACTGCATGACAATCCCTACAGCTAGATCTAGTTGCCATTTATTTTTAGCATAGATCTTGAGATCAACCATGTAAAATACATGACTGCAATGTGAGGGAAAAGAGGAGTGGGCTCATGGTGTCACCCTAAAAGAAGCCGCTCTAAAACGTGACGTTGTTAGTTGTTACACGATGCATTCCAGATGAGAAAGTAGATCTGGTTTTTTAAAGTGGCATTAATCTTTCTATGCACCTCACTAATTGTGGATGAACCTTCAAGCTTTCCAAAAGACAGATGATAAGTCTATGGAAGGTTGAAGCAAAAGCTTTCTGGTAGTCAATCCAGGCCATCGATAGGCCAAACAGGTCCGATTATTTGAACAATCCTATCTTTTAGAATGGCAATGAATATCTCATACGGTGTTTTCAGACAAGTTATTAGCCTGTAATTCTGATGGTTAGATCAGCTGTCCTTCTTCAGGAGGAGTACTGTGCGTTCTTCCACCAGCTCCTCCTGAATAGGCTCTTCCGACTTCCAACTTTCGATGTGAGGTGAAAATGCAGGCCAGATTCTGGTGGGTTAAAGAAAACTTCTTCCACCAAAAGTTTTTGATATCAGCTGTAACGTTGCAGGTTACACCTGCAAATTACTTTGTTCTGTTTTCTTACTTTTATTCATTTGTAAACAGCTCCTCCTCTCTTTGAGGAAAATTCCGGGAGAAGACGAGGCTCGATCGAGGGCCAACTGATTTGATTTTTTTAAATCTTTATTTATTTTTTTTTATCTTTGAAATTTTTTACCATTTCCGTTTTTTGTATATACACACTCTCATGGGCTCTTCATAAAGAGAAAGAGTAAGAGATACTCTTACTAATTCTTTTTGTTTTTTTTGTTTTCTTTTTGTTTTTGTCATTTACCGAGTTTTGAGAACGGGAGAGGGATGGAGGAAGGAGTGGATTTATTTGGAGCATCAACCACCATCAAGGACCAGCGGTACGAACTGAAAGGATGCAAGGCATGTTGAAGGCGCACAGGCACAGCCGATGGTTGCACACCGGGGGTGGAATGTGGATGTGAGTCCCGCATTTCAAATCCTGTACCGGGTGCGATTAAAATCTCACCGCCGACGATTCGTCGCAACATCACGGTCACCATCTCTTGGGCATAAAGGTCCCGAAATCTCCCTCCATCCGCCATGACACTGCGCCAGCGCGGAAGACACATCTCGTCTCCTCGCGCAGGAGGGGAATAATTGGGCGGTCTGCGTACCGTCGAGCGAAGGGAACTTCCTTGCCTTTGATCGTTCGAGCCTCATGTGAGGAAGTGGACATTTAAGTCGTGTGTCTTTAGTTATCGCCACAGAGTGGTTTTATCTTTGTATTATATTGAAACCGTCGATACTTTTGGATTGAAGCTGTTTCTCTGGACTTGGTAAAGGTGGGCGGCTTTAATTTCATTTTTTATAGATTGTTTTCTTATCCTTTCTGAATGTTTTAAAATTTATTGTCACTCTCTAAATGGTGTCAGTAGACGCGTAGATGTACTAGACTTTTGAATTTGCTCCAGGGCGGAATTCACTCTTTTACTTTATGGCTTTTGTTCTCGTAAATTCCCTGAATGAATTGTTCCAATTATCTTAGTGGAAATTTGAATGTTTAATTTATTGTGATATAGAAGGAGGGGGTTAATTTTCATATTTGTTGTCAAGTGTGACACTTTTTTTTATTTGGTTTTTCTCCTCATGACGTGATCAAATTTTCGAATAATCTGAATAAACAGGATTTTTATAATTGTAAAATGTTTAAATTATGTTTCTTTATTTGGACGACCTTTCAGATTTGTCTTTTTTAGTTGAGACTTGCAGGTACTCGCGCCACTCCACCGAAATGATGAGCTAGGGCCATTTGAACTATTTTCCAAGTTATTTTCTTTATTTGTTAAATTCTAAATGATTACTCTTTCACCAGATTTACTTTCTTCCAGGGCGGCAAAATGTCTTTTGCTTGGCGTCATGTATAATTAAATTAAAAGTCCTGGAGGAGAGTAATTTAAAACTGGTTATTTTATTTTACAAATCTAATAAAATGAGGAAATCAGAATCCTCGTTATCACCTCGCAGAAGAATCATGCCCCTCAATGCTCTTTTCAGCTAGGAAAGGCGGGTGGTTGACAGTAACTGGAGGGTCTCGGAAGAGTCGAGATGGCACGGAGAAAAACTGTTCATTTTCTCTGACCTACCACTCTCTCCACTATAGACTTCTGCTAGAGGCAGATAGTACCAGTCTTCTGTCAGCAATATACTGCCTGATGATCAGCAGCTTTGACTTGTTGAGTGTGTGACGGCGGATTCGTACTTTGCGTGCGAACTGTCGGACCCAGGCAGTAAACATCTCACCAGATGTTACGAGGGTAGTTTGATAAGTCAGTGACTTTTTGAATAAATTTTTTTTTCGGCAAATAAGCGTTTTATTTCTCAACATCATCTACTTTGAGCTCGATGCATTTAGTCCAGCGTCTTTCCAATTTTTTTAATCCTTCCAAAAAATAGGTTTTCTCAAGGCCCACAAAATAGGCGTTTTTTTGGTGATGACCTCTTCATTCGACCCAAATCTCTTACCACCCAGCCATTTCTGCAGGTTTGGAAACATCAAATAGTCGCAGGGGGTTAAATCTGGAGAACATGCTGAATGAGGTAGCAGTTCGTAGACAAATTGATGGAATTTTTGCCATCGTGACTACACACGTGTGCACCCGTGTATTGTCCTGATGGAACAGCACTTCTTTCTTCGACAAATGAGGACGTTTTTGCTTCAAATCAATATCGAATCTGCCCAAAAGCTCAGAATAATATTGACCGTTGATCGTTTTACCCTTCGGAAGGTAATCGAAATGCTATTGCCAGGCGTAATAGATTATTGAATAATATTCATTTACCAATGATTGATCAAGCGAAAGCAATAGTATATAATTTGATTCCAAACCCCGTCGACTTAGTCCCTCCCCAAAACCCTGTCATAAATCAAGATCCTGTCCAAGAAAATTTTGAAATAAATCAAGTTCCAAGAGAAACTATGGGATCCCCTATTTCTTCTAATGATCTGATTACTATGGATGAATATATAACAAATGAAATTTCATTTTTGAATTTAAATACAGTAAATAATTCTAACCCCATTAGACAAAATCCCAACTTAATAAGTCACACCCCTCCCATGTCTAGGCCGCAGTTGACAGATAATGGCCATCCCAATACAAATTTTGGAGTAGATCCAACTAGATTGACTGAAAATATTAGTAATCAAGAAAGATCAGTTAATAGACATTCTAATGGTGCTTTGGGTAAAAATAAAGTTAATAAGCCATATTCTAATCTTGACTACCAGAATTATTCTAGGAACCCTTATAGAGAAAGTCGTCTCTCAGATACCTCTAACCCATTTCCTAATGTAGCTTCTCCCCAAACTAACCCCTTTAGTCATTCTATTCCAAATAATACTAGAAGAAATCCTAGTTATACTAGACAAATATTTGAAAATTTTGAATTTCCTCCTCCGAATCATCAGTTTGAGGCAAGTCGTCCTACTGAATCTAGATATAATAACATTCCTCGATCACAAGATTACAGATCACATATAAATTATGACCCATATAGAGTATCTCATCCACAAGAATAATATCAGTTTCCCAATTCGAATTCATATAAAAATTATTCCCCTAGTACAGCATCAGCTCTAGATATAATGAGAAAATGGAATTTCAAATATTCTGGTAATCGCTCTGAAGACCCTGAAGCTTTCTTAATGAAAATTATTGAAGGTAAAAATATAGTCCCCGTTCCCGATTCTGCTTTATTACAAATTATCTTTTTTTTTCCTGTCCGGCATAGCCTTACATTGGTATCGTAGTATGCGACACACGTGGAGAAATTTTACGGAATTTTCCTCAGCTTTTAGAATCAGATTTATCGATGCTGACTTTCAATTCGAATTAAAACAAGAAATGTATACAAGAACTCAAGGAGAAAATAAGCCCGTTGCAGATTACTTAACTTGTATGATGGCTCTTTTAGACAGATTTATCCCTAGTATGTCAGAAATAGAAGAAGTCAGTTTAGCCCATAGAAATTTGTTACCCAGAATTCAGTTATTAATCCCGAGACAAAATAGTCAATTTTAGTAATTTAGAACAATTGTGTGTAGCAACCGAGAAAAGTGTTAGAGTTGCAAGAACATTTACACCCCCTCCAGTCCCTGAAAGATCTTTATTACCAGATCTAGCTTATAAAGATAATAAACCTAAAAATAGGGATAGAAATCGTGAATGTATAGCTCTATCGGAAGAACAGAGTTATGAGAATAGTGCTGCTCAAAATTTTATTGAAAAAAGTTCCGCTCAAGATTTTATAGAAAAATTCTTTTTAACTAATGAACAAAATTCCAAACCCCAAAGTACTCGACCCATCCCGGATAATAAAAACAAAATAATTCTCAAAATAATTATATTAAAAATCCCAATCAAAAGAATTCAAATAGTCAACCTAAAAATCCCTTCTTGTCAAATTGCGACCCTCAAAATACAGTCCAAAATAGATCATCAGACGAAATCCTCTGTTGGAATTGTGATGATAGAGGTCAAAGATTTGAAGGGTGTCCAGAAGTTAAAATCAAGTTTTGTTATAAATGTGGTAGAAAAGGATTCACTGTAGTAACTTGCCCTAAATGTAAGGGAAACTAATTAAGGAGTTATTTAAAGGGTCAGAAATGTCTCCTGAGTTTTCACTAGACCCCAATCTTGATGGTAAAATAAATAATGAAAATTTAATGGATTCATCTGATTTATTTATAATCAATGATAAAATAAATCCTGAATTAAGTGAGTCCTATTGTCCTGATAATGATTTAAAATTATAAGCACAAAATTGTTTACTGGATTCCGACCCTAATCTTAGTCCCTTTAATTTAAAAGTCCCTGATTTAAATGTAAGTTTTAAAAATAATCCTAACTCACTTCTTAGTCATGAGGTAGAATCTATTAGTAAATTAGAATCATTTTTAGATACTAGCGTCCTTGTAAATTATATAGATTCTCCAGAAAATATTTCTGATTTTGAGAAATAGGGAATATTTCCTATTTTTATTATTTCTGAAATTACTTATTATCCTGAACCACTGTCTGGACCTGAACTCCTTATGTATGTCACTTTAAATATTCTTGGTCATCCTATTAAAGCTCTAGTTGATGGTGGAGCATCGAGATCGTTTATTGGATCTGATTGCTTAGATTTAGTCAAGAAATTAGGTTTAAAAATTGAAAATAAACACGTATTAGTTTAAGTCGCTAACAGTCGTATTAAATTAGTTTCGAAAGAAGTATCAGTTCCTGTCATACTTGAAAATAAATCTATTAACATAAAAATGCGAGAATTACCCTCATTACCCGTTCCAATCGCAATAGGCCTAGATTTTCTAAAGATTTTTAAAATAAAAGTTGATTCTGAAGATAGAACCTGGGGTTTTAAAGAAAATCCTTTTAAAGAATATAATTTTAAAGTTCTTGATTGGAGGCCTGATATGTGTTGTGGATTAAATGAATGAACTAAAAATGAAGCATTAATTCTCAAAGAATTTCTTCTTAAAAATATATCTGAAAGTAATGGAAAATCTTTCGGAAGATTGAGATCCCGTGATTCTACGTGTTTAATTAGTAAGTTATGATTCGTTACAAATGAACGATAACGATTTTCGACGGAAATATTTTGTTCTGCATCGCCAACCATACCTGTCTCTTTCGTCGCTCGGGGTACGAGTTGCGGTTGTTTATGTTAAAGCGCTTTAAAGTAAACATAGATTAGATTTCTACGAAAAATCCTATCAAAAAGGTAGGGATCGCATTTTGAAGGTGAAGAGTAGTTCTTTACAATGCCGTTGTCAGTTCGCGATGTTACGGGGCCTCGAAAACATCAAAATAACGGGTTTTTGATCCTTTTAGGTTAGAATATCTCGAAAACTGAGGGTGCTGGAATTTTTCTGAGGTCGGATTCGGATTCAGCGCAGCAAAAGCCTTCGGGTATACTAGGTCTGGTCTCTGGTTCCGGACCTTTGTCAAATTTTGTGGGCCTGTGAATCCTGTGCCTGAAAACAATAATGATAGAATGCCCTCCATCTTCGAACTAAATGTACAGCCACCGCCCAATATTAATCAACAATTATTGGATTGGGTTGCTGGAATTGTCAGGCTCACAATCACTCGCACAAAGAATGTCCTGTACCGAGGACAGAAGTTTATTGTTTTGGATGTGGACCAGGAAACGTGTATTGGAAAGATTGTTTAGAATGTAACAAACAATTATGTTCATGAATACCCCTATATATTTTGTCACCAACCCCTATTTCTTTCTTGTCACCACCCCAATATTTTTTTTTGTCACCATGCCTTGAGTTTATCTTATCCCCAAATAATGAAATATAATGTTGATTATGAATATAAAAATAATTATTGTTAACCATTGTCAACCAGGAAAATTTAAATTTTATGGGAAAATAAAATCTAATTTGAGATTCATATCTTTTGTGCAAATTATACATTAATCCAGTCATGGAATTCCGTACAGTTTATTCTACTTAATATTTCCTTCTGATTTTATAATGAATTCTTGCCGAATAATTGTAAATATTCAGAATATTGAAATATTTGAATCTCCTGGTCAATGAACCGTATCATGGATTAATTATATAATAAAATTAAAAGTTTTTTCTCTAAGATTTTACAGTTCACATATGGATAAAAATTAATAGAATTTTGAAAAAAATGTTGTTCCTTTGTGTCGTGATATTGAAAAAGAACACAATAACTAATATACTAAAATGATTATATCTGTTTTTCCGGTCAAAGTAAATGAAGTTCCTTTTTAATCCAAAATTTTTGTTAAACACTCTCTTGGTCTTTCCTTTTGGAAAGGGACAGTTGAGACGTTGCAAAATATTTTCAAGTCACAGTTCCTTAAATTTCAAGATTCAGACTATTTCGGTTTTTCTATTTTTAAATAATTTCATTCTTTTGTTCGCGCCAATCCAGAAGCTGCACGGTTTTCCAAGACTTGGGTTAATAATTTAAGATAGTTTAAGTTTAAGAATACGAATCTGGCTGTTTTCCTTTTTTATTCTATGTACTTTTCGAAAAAGAGATCATCCTGAAGAATCCTAAACCCTCCAAACCTAACGAGAAACTTCAAGAAGCAAATGGGGGGAAGAACTTTTACCTTTCGTCGAGCAGCTTTTGGAGAAGGTCGCGTCTTCGAATATCTAGTGCATTTTAAAATCGTATAGTAATCTAAAGTTTTGTCAAAGCCTAGAAATTGATCTTCGGAAGTCCACAGGATCTGTTGTGGATCCAAATTATACCGTATTCTCAAATTATAATTATCCTACGTTCCCCTTTTATTTAATTAAGAAAACCGTCCCTATGACCCCCAAAAATATGTTTATTATTTGAATTAAACCCTATTGTGTAGCCCATTTGTTTAGTCTTGAAAAACTGAGACGGAAGATCAAATTTCGTTGAGAAGAATTAATTAATTCCTCCATTTTTGTGTACGCCTTTTTGTCTCCCCCCCCCCCCTTAACTCAATTGTTTCTGCCCTTCGACTATTTTATTATAACTTTGATTGTAACAAGAATTATGTTGTCCTGGTAAAATAAATCGTATATGATTCAGAAAAAGAATAATTTTGTTCATGATTTATATTAGATTACTTCAATTTAATTTTCTTATTTCCGATTTTAAGAACTAGCCCCTCTACCATTTTTCAGATACGGGGCTGAGCTAGCCTAACCTTTAATTTCCAGTTTACTAATTCTAACTTTTGAATTTATTTAAAATTTTGTCAAATTCTTCTTTTAAATTATCTCTTAAATTATTTTTGTCACCTTTGTGATTGATCCGTGGAGGATCTGGCGCCCGCAATTATTTAATAAAAAAGATAAGTAGAGAATTTAATTTTTATTAGAAATTAGTACTGAAGTATAACTGAACTAATTTGAAAAAATTGGTTCGGTTATACCTTCGAAACCAGGGTATGCCGGGGTCAGGTGCCCCTGACCGGCCTACTCGCGGCAACGCATCTCCCACCCCACCATCCTGCTCACGTAACCGTCCCGGTCATTGTTTGACAGGCGCTCCTGTAGCCACCCTCAGAAACAAGGGCATGCCGACATCACGTGCCCCTGACCGGTCTATCTGCGGCAACACACCTACCCACCAGGCCAACCCCTGACCAACGACTTACGCCCAGTGGGTCGGGACCAAAGCATTCTCCCATCCCGTGTCTGACCTGAACCGACCGTAGGGAGGGAGTTTTGGGCTGCGTCCTTCGCCTCGTCGCCGATAAATTAACAACCTCCACTGAGTTACTCTTATACGACACCACTTTGTATAATTCCAGAAAATGGCTCAAGGGTAGCGGGACAACCTCCAGTTCGGAGTATGTGCCGAATAACGATTCTCCGGGGTACACACCACTATCTTGTTGTGAAGTACACCACCACCTCACCGATTGATAGCCGCGTAACCACAGATCCACACACACACTTAAAATTGCCTATGCAAACACAACACAACACAACACTCATACACCAATCATACACTTCCGTTACACGCAATAGATATGTACCAAAAATAGAAGAAATACACAGCTTACTTTGGTATATTTACCAGCTTGTTTCTTTTACTTGTAAACCCTGTCCCCACTCCGAAACCCTATAGGGTTAAGCCTAGGCTTAACCCTAGGCTTAAGCGTCCGGCGGGACAAAATGTAGGTAGAGTAAAACGAAATATTACAAGTTAAATTTTCAACAAGTAAGATTATTTTTCTTCCCAAAAAGACGACTTTTGAACAGAATATATTAATTTTCTACCAAAAATATTATTTTTTCAACCAAATAGTTTAATTTTCTACCAAATTGTTGAATTTTCAAGCCAAATAAAAGAATTTTGAACCAAACGAGATGAATTCCGAACCCCAAATATAACAATAGTCTAGATATGAATCAGTGAAAAATTCACTGATTGAAATAGTAGTTGGACATTTCACTGAATAATCAGTGATTTCGGACTTTTCACTAATCAATTCAGTAACACCAGAGGAAATCATGCGAGGCATAACCTTTAAGTTTTAAAGCAAAGCGTTTTTGTTATTCTTTTACTGAAGTAGCAAAAATAATTTGTTTAAGAAATAAATTTTTGAATTTTCGGACTTACTTGACGGGGGTGTACATGACAGTCGGATCTTAAAAGTTAAGAAATATGTGAGGTTTTTTGTCATTTAGAAGCATCAAATCTTTTCACATTTTTTTATATTTGATCGCATTTATGGGTTTTAAGTTTTTACTATGATTATTTAATTGAATCTACTAAAATCTTATTTTATTATGACTGCTAAATTGACGTGGTACAGTGCTGCCAACTCTCAAAAGTGAAATTTTCACTGAATGAATAAGTAACTTTTCACTGGTTGTCAGTGAACGGATTCTAGCTACTTGAATCAGTGAGATTTTACTGACAATCAGTGACTTTTCACTGATTCAGATTTAGAGAGTTGGATTTTCTTATCAAGTTTATGTTCTAATTGTTATCTAAGTTCGTATCGTCATTTCCGCTAGTACCCCACCCCCCGTGGTGCCAAGGGTGGTTGTGGGGGCCCCCCCCCCCCCACCTCAAATTAGTAACGTAATTTATGGAAAGTACCGTCAGGCCACTTTTTCTTTTAGGATTACACCACTGCTTATATTTCAAGATTTTGGAAAATATCCGGAAAATAGTACACAATAGCTTAACTATGCACTACACATTCGATCACTTCTTACCAACATAATTCTAATTTTTGAAGCAATGATCTTGTCTTTTCTTTGTTGCAGATAAATACAACGCGATAAGACATTAATTCGAAAAAATCGGCTGCGGTGAAATAGTCGAATGGAAATATTGTGTCGATGTGCATGATCTTTATGGTTGCAGAACATCTGCAAATCGCAAAGGTGTGGACGCTGGAAAAGTAGCTTTAGCCAAATCACGGAAACCAGTGACGATTCCTACCTCGGCTGTTTCGGTTCAGCATCCTTCTTTAAAACAAAAGGAAGAAATATAAAGAAAGAAATTCTTTAAAACAAAAGGAAGAAATATTTGCAATGAAATCAATTATTGTTACTACTCCTGATACAGTACAAGAAGGCATAGATGACCTGTCAAACAATTTGGCAGAGTTCGTTGTAGGTTTTGCAGAAAAATCCACTGCAGAAAAGTTAGCTGATGCAACTGAAACCGCAGAAAAGATTCAAAAAGAGGAGGAAGATGAAATCGAAGAAGAATCTGAGAAACAGGAGAAAGCTGAAGCTGATGGAGAATCTGAGAAACATAAAAGGTAAAAAGTCGACAAAGTTTTGAAGAGAATGCTAAGGAAATTCTACAATCTTTTCACACGAAGCGTGCGGAAACCATAAAAACGTTGCAAGAGTGCCAAAAGAAAGTGCAAGCTCACGGAATTTGTGAATTGGATGAAGCAATGCAAAAAAAATTCCTTGCTTATAATCCAAGCTTTTGCTATGGCACAGAATTCCGCACAAAAGCCTTCTCAAGCCTTCGCAAAACCTACAACCATAATGCAGCACTTCCCAAAATCAATCTCCTAAATTAATCTCCTCAATTCAGCTCTTATCAAAATATACCTCTATTCAACTTGTCTCATCAAGCAGCCCTACTGAAAATTCCTATATAGGTTCCTATATAAGATCCTATATAGGAAACTACATAGGATCCTATATAAGATCCTACATAGGATCCTATATGTTTCACCTACAGGTGCCACCCATAGGAAATGACATAGGGTTCCATATAGGTTCCTGTATAGGACCATATGTAGGATCCTACGTCTTTGTCCATGTAAAATCCCATGACTTTCCCCACTTAAAATCCTATGACTTTGCCTTCACAGAATCGTACGTTCGTACCTATGAACTATACCCACGCTAATACCTATGAACTTCACCTACGTGAAATACTACAATATAACCTATTAACAATCAGATTTGATAAGAATCAAATCAAGCCTTTCTTCGACCGTCAATGTAAATATGCGTAAGTATTATTTTGTAGGACTTACGGTTTTCATTATGGTAAAAGAAATAACAAACGAAATTACTAAAGAGTTCGTTTATTAATCATGCTGACGTTTCGGCTATCACTGCGTGCCTTTTTCAAAGAATATAAATAAATAACATGTAAATAACAACAGTTTTAAATTTATTAAAAAAAAAAAAGAAATAAAAATACCTGTGATTAGTATCTTGTAAGAAACAAGAGTTCTTTCAATTTTGGAGTCAATAACATGTCAATAGTTTATAGTCAAATTTAAAAATAATTCTAAAATGTGACTCAAATTTGAAAAACAATTATATAACAACGTATCGTAGAAAAAAGCCTAAAAAATTGAAGAGGCTTTTTTAGATGCAGACTACATCTTAAATTAGAATTAAACAAAATCTTTATAATTTTTTGGGACAAACGACGAACATATGACAAAGTAGACAAGAGAAAAACATTAAGGCAGTAAATTCATTAATACGGAATAAAGTCGTCATTTAAATGAATCGCAAATGAGGAAAGCGCACTCAAGCAACTGGATTTTAAATTGGTTTTTGATTATTTTATAATACTTTAATATATTTTGTTGACATTCATAATTTCTGTCTGTAAGTTAATAGAAATATTGTGATATTTGTTTATAAAAATGGATTCTATTATGCGTCTTTTATAAGTATTTTTTTCTTTAGCCAGAATTTTAATATTGTTAAAAAGACCTGTATTTAAATTTCCAACTCTACAATCTCTTTTATGTTCCGAAACTCTAGTTTTCAATGTTCTACCTGTTTCACCAATATACACGTTTTCACAACAATTACATTTAATGAGATAAACAATTCCAGAAAAAATATCAGTGTTATCAATATCTTTTTGATTAAGTAAAAATTTTTGAAGTTTGTTTTGAATATACATGTCAATCCAGTTATGTTGCTTACTAGAACCATTATAGATTTCATGAATTCGTTCTCGAATTATTATTATAGATTAGCAGTTCGAACTCGAAAGTTCATTGCCT
>CAKNYM010053936.1:0-17574 GCA_932195095.1 Andricus curvator | reverse complement strand
ATTGTTAAGAACGTCTAATCATATTTATGTGTGATAATACTTTATAGTATATTATATATATATAATATATAATTAATATATATTATATATATATTAACATGTTTTTCTTCATAAATAAAAATTTGTTTTTATCATCCACACATTTTTTTCATTCTAATATTCTTTTCAAGATATAGAAACTCAAAATACCTGGGGTTTACCTAGCGCATGCGCAATGAAATATGCCTTTGCCATTTTACATTGACAGTTGAATTTTACAAGAGGAACGTAAAATCACAATGTCTGAAAGTGACGTTACGGGAATTTTCCTGTCTGCATGTGATTTTAAAGTATCACATTAATATTTGCAAATATTGCAGTAAAATTACTACGTTAATCACTGGTATTTTTATGTCCACTGATTAATGCGGTAATTTTCAACCACTTTTTTTTACAGTGTAATGTGATTTAAATTTGATCCAAATTTTCTTTCCTGAATTTTATATCACCGAATTTAATGCATCTATGAATTACACCTTTAATCAGGCCGACCTTTTGACAATACAAATGATGGAAATTAAAAATAAGATATCCGCCAGACCATGAAACTTTTTTAAGCAATTGGTAATTAACTCACCTGTAGGTGTTTTTATAATTTGTAAATCAAGATAATTAACTGAATTGTTATGTTCAAGTTCAAATGTAAACTGTATGGAATTTTTAGTACTATTAAAAGTATCTATGAAATCATAAATTTTTTCTGTAGGAAAAATAACTAAAATATCATCCCTCCTTCTCATTCCACTTCCATGTGGTCTCGCCGATTTTTGCCCTCATGTATCTCAGCTTCACTTCTATTCCCATTCCTGTAATTCTCTCCTTCTCTTTCCTTAGCCAATCTTCAATCTCCTCCTCTCTCTCAGCCCAGTCTTCGTCTATCCAGATCCCTGTGTTCTTCAGCTTACCTCTTGCTTCCAAAATCTCATTTTTGTTCTCTACTGTTTTCAGCTTCAGCATTAGCCCTCCGTCGATTTTCCATGACTGGTCCACTCCCAGATAGCAAAATGCCCCCCGACTGCAAGCGATCTGCCGGCCCGCGGTCCGATCGATCGGACCGACGTGCCGGCAGATATGCACCTTAATGTGCACACCATTGATGTCTATCAAGGCGGGAGCGACGCGGTCCGGCGAGCTGCATGACCGACGGTCCGGTAAAATGCAGGCTGAGTGTGCGAGCTTCCATCTACCGTGCGAGTAGATTAAAATTTAAAAAATCTTTTGTTATGTAAATAAAACGAAAATTTCTTCCTCCAAATAGCATGCAAGGTAATGACGAAATTCTGCCTATAATAAGTCCAAGTTGAAAGAAAAATTAAAAATGTTATTTTTATAAAAAGGTATATCTTTTTATAATATTGCCACTTTTCTTTCAACTTGGACTTTATTATACGCAGAATTTCATTACCTTTCGTGCTATTTGGAGGAAGAAATTTTATTTTATTAAAACTGAGAGTTTTCGCGTTAGAAAGGGAGGTTAGGTTGGCCTCGGTACTTTATTATATTCCCGAACTATAATTTTTCAAGGTTGCATATACTAACCCAGTTTTTATTCAACGCACAGCAAGCAAGGCAAACCAAAAACAGCAGTCCGCCTTTTTGCGCAAAAAGGAAAAGTCGATCCTTTTATTCATCCGGAAGGCCTCACGTCGCGCTAAATCCGAGGGAAAAATCACGGGTGAACGCCACATGAAATGATACACACGGCAAAAACAGCTGATCCAAAACGCGCATGCGCGTTTTAGATCTCAATCTACTCGCACTATCAGCCTGCAGCGCTCGTGCAAGTCGCAGGCCCGTCGTTCCTCGCTCTTTGCACGACCGACGGGCGTCTAATGTACCGGACCGTTGTTCGCCCTTCGATCGCATTCCGACTCTGCCGGCCTGACGCGTGCATTTAGTAGGCACGTATTGTTATCTGGGCTTTTACTACCCGCTGTGTATGGACCGCTAAGATTCGTCTGGAGGAGAAAGAAGAGGATCACAAATAGGAAAAAAAGGGATGGAAGAAATAGAGAGGCGAAAGTGGAAAAAAAGTGAAAAGCAGAGCAAAGTGTATAGTTGTGCGAAACGTCACAGGGTGACAGATTAGGAGGTTAGGAAAAGTGATGGCTAAAGAAGGAATGTAAGTAGGTAGGCGCCCGTTTTGTAAATTAGTTTAGAAGCGATAAGGAGGATATGTGAGTGAAGGAATAAGAGTAGGTAAGCTCCTGATTTGTATTTTGGAGGTAAAGGAATGATGAGATTATGTGTTTTTCGCTTTAGTTTAACAAAAATAAATAAGAGAAAGAGTGAGGAAGAAAATAGGAGTTTTTGTGTTACTGATAATGTAAAAATATGAGAAGAAAGATGGTTAAAGGTATTCGTTGTGCTCTGCTCATGTCAAAAGGTATAAAGTGAGGAGGAGTTTACTTGTGTTCAGTGTCAGCACAAACTTTAATATAAAGTGGCAGTATGGAGAAGAGATGGATGTTAGTGTATAGAAGGAGAATGTTATTTTAGGGTAGGGCTTCCATTTCCCCTTGATGTTAAATGTAAAGAAGGATAGGGGTAGTATAGTAATGTAAGGTACGCTTAAATTTAAGGAATGTGTAGAGATTTGTAAAGGTTTTGAAGACTCTCAAAACCGTAATAGGGAGAGAGTATAATAAATACATACAACTACATACAACTAGTAGCGATTAAAAATTCATTTTTTGTTATTTTAGTTAGATTATGATTTAGTATTAGTTTTTCTTCAATGCAATCTAATGCAAGATCTAATGGAATGTTATAAAACATTGAAACAACGTCCAATGAAACTAAAGAATATGTTGGAGGAACTTTAATTCTATTTAACGTGTATTTTAAATCCCAGATATTTTTAACCAGTGATTCTGTGTTTCCTGAAACTGGTTTCAAAACATTAGAAATATATTTGGGTAAGTTGTAAGTAGGAGATCCAAATGTGGAAACAATTAATCTCCATTTCAAATCTGGTTTGTGCACTTTTGGTAGAGCATAAGCTTTTGTTACAGTACTATTGTGTGTTTTTAATTTATATGCAATTTGTTCATTAATTAATCTTTTTTTTTTCTCCCATCTAATAGCTATATCGTTACATCTTCCTTGCATTGTTGGAACAAGACTAGTTTTAACCTTTTTATAGAAAATATCATTGTTAAGCATGTTTTCCACAGTATTATTATAATTATCTGTGATAGCTGCTACAGTTATATTATCTTTATCTGCATTCACAAAAACTAAATCTTTATTACCATTTTTAAAATTTTCAAATAATTCAAAAGATTTTTAAAGATTCTTGATGTTATTAATTCGACTACGGTATGAGATTAATTGAGTAACTGTTTTTCTGATACGTTTCTGATCTTCATGTTCTACATTTTTTAAACAATTTTCTATATTGGCAACCACGTTATTGATAGGTACCTTATTAACATTGAAAGGAATACCAAATTTGTAACCCAGTGCTAAGGTTTCAGCTACCTTATCCGGGACTTCGACATATAGGATCCTACATAGGTTCCTATATAGGATCCTATATAGCAACCTACTCGTATATAGGAATTTTCAGTAGAGACTTTAATTCCGTATTGTTCCGTCTTACGAAGTGCTGTGAATCATTTACTTTTTTGTTCACTCCCACTGAAAATTCATATATAGGTTCCCATATAGGATTCTATATAGGAACCTACATAGGATCCTGCATAGGATTCTATATGTTTTACCTATAGGTGCCACATATAGGAAATGCCATAGGATCCTATATATAACTCTTTATAGGTTCCCGTATAGGACTGTATAGGTGCAGTTCATAGCTTAGATTGTAGGATTTCACGAAGGTGAAGTTCATACGGCTTACACTGAGAAAAATGAATAGTTGGGGCTACTACCTTTTTATTAGTAAAGCATTCATTGATTCTTACAACTGTTCAGTTAGTAACACCGACTACGCAAGTAGTCGGTTTAGGAAGCCATTTGTAATACTCGTGACTAGTTTACATTAGTAACGTTTTAATAGTCAGAGTTACTAATAAATTAGTCATCTGTACTACTAACTGATTTCTCTGACAAATTAAAGTAGGTGGCGTAACTATTTTATTTGCTACCCTGGTTGGAACGCTTGAGAATGCGACAAAGGTACCAACATACCTGCGGTAAAACGAAGGATAACGTTTAGACATGGCCGTCATTACTCGCTGCTCACTTCATGTCTCGTTCATCATTTATATATATAAACAATGGAATTATCAGAAGTGTTGCAAAGTTTAGGCTTCATGGATTATATCGAAGCATTCGAAAGTATACGTATAATAAATTGTAAAATCAAAAGAGTTTTGAGTTTTACTGGAAATCCTAACCTACAAATTGCATCTGCAATTAGAAAGATCCTAGTGGGCATAGGGAAATTTTTTTTTAAAACGTCTGATCAGCTGAATTGACATCAGCGTCCCTAAGATGACTTAAAAAAATATGCCCGTGTGCCCACTGGGATCTCTTTAATTCAGATTTCGATAGTATAGTGACAGATATTTTACTTAGCCTTTGTAACAAAAAGAAAATAATTATACCTACAAATTGTTTAGTAGACATGACTAACTATATTAATAAGTTCAACTACATACCTACAGACAGTCGTTTTTACAAACTAAAATAGTAAGTCTACCTAATTAGATAGTAACGGCAACCACTCGTGTCCCAACTAACAAAAATAGTTCTCACAAATATCTAAATAGCAGTACCATTATTTACTAACTAAATTAGTTGTCCCAACAATTTTATTAGTTGTCCCAACTAATCTTTTTTTTCAGTGTAGCATGTGTAGGTTTGTAAAGTTTCGTGTAACTTTGAACAAATTAAAAGTTTCATGAAACTCTGGAAACGTTTCAAAGTTTCCAAAGTTTCGAACATTAGGGCGGGATAATTCAAAATATGAAAAAATACTATTTACTATTAAATATAAACATTTAAGAGTATCCTTTGTGTTGCAAAGGAAATCGTTTCACCTGAGTTAAATAAATAAATCACATGTTAATTGTTAACAACATGTAATTTTTTAAATACTATATTTAAAAATTTTGAAAATTGATTTCAATAAAATAAAACTAAATTTCGTATTTAATACATATTTAGTTTTTAGAATGTTTCATTTTTGAAACGATTTCATTAAAAATGTAGAAACTTCAAATGGAAATGAATAAAATAACATTCTGCTATTTCATTAAACTATTAGGCTTTTTTTTATAAATTGTTTTCTTTCAAAAAAATGTTTTAATTTTTATCAGTGCTATATCTCTCAATATTTCAAATAATCATTTGATATAGAAATACATGTTTGCATGAGGGAGCCTTCACATAATTCGTCACGTTATTTTCGACCTTTTTACCCCCCTCCCCCATGTAACAGACCGTAACATTTCACAGCCGTTACGTAACATTTTTTTATTATGTTTAAAAACATAATATACGTTTTTTGAATAAAAAAAAAGGTTGTTTAAGATGAAGTAGTGTCTAGAAATAAATAAAACAATATTTTGATGTAAAATTAAGTGCTTTTCAAATATTGTTTTTAGTGATAAAAATATTAAAATTACTGACAAGAAAAGAAATATTATTAGTTTGTTTTTAAATTTATATAAATATAATTTGTATAAGATTCTTGAGAAAATTAAAAAATATTTGTGAATATTTCAGATATGTAAAAAAAGAAGCTAGAAGATTTCAAAGACATTTTGTTATTTTACAGAATCTTACAAAATATTAGGAGAAATTCGAGTCTTTTTAAATGATATTTAGAAATTTTAAGAAAATTTGTTTATCCTCTTAAAAAATTTTTCAAAATTCTTTTGGAGCTTTTAAAGTTTTTGTTTAAAATCTTTAAAAATCTACATTTTGTGAAATCTTTTGAAGTTTAAAATTCTTTTCGAATCTCTTCAAATCTTATAAATATTGCTTGAATTTACTCTGATTTTTTTTTATTGTTTAATCTTACTAAATTGAAACATTTTGTTTTAAAATATTCTACACTATTTTTCAAAATTTCAGGATATCGTTGGAAATGTTCAGAATTTCTAAACCTTGTCACGTCCCATGACGTATATATATGTTAATATATTTATTTATATATTTATATATTTGCATGCTTATACTAATAAATACTTAATAAATATAGAGCGAATATTGCTACAGGTTACAACGTTCTTACTATAGTCTATACCTATATAGTCAGCTATATATATACTATATATATATATTTAATTTAAAAATAAAGTTAAGCAACCACCGCAGGGTCCCACTAAGAGCAACTGCCATCCAAAAAATGTCAATAGCCCCCAGTAGCACCGCGGTAAATCACACCTATGGCCACGTCTCACAACCGTGAGATGGGTGGTCATAGGCAACGACGAAATCACAACGAAAGGCCGGCGAAACCCTCGTGTGTCTTGAGGACACGAAGCGACCCAAGGATGACAGCTTTCTGCATCCATCTCGCAAGTGCCTTGGCATAATTTTGGCACACGGGTATGGCTTTAAGGTTACGAACCACTCATAGTTTCGCACCTACGAGAGCACCTATCACAAGGACAATTACTTGTACCGAATATTTTGGGTACAGTCGTTGTAGCTCTCTTTTAAGGACTTGATACCTCTCCTCTTTTTCTTTCTCCTTTGCAGTGATGTTGTATTCGGATGGAGCCGAGAATTCGATCACAAATATAGTTCGTTTCTCGAAGTCTTAGAGAACAATGTCAGGCCTCGAGTGCGCAACGGAGACTGCTGCCCGAAAATAGTAGTTCCAGAAAATTTGGCACTTCTCGTTTCGGACAATCGACTCTATCTCCCTTGGAGCGTTCGGCAGGGCAGGGTCACCGCCAACACCGTAAGAGCGACAAAGATGGTAATAGAGCACTCTTAGGGCCGCATTATGTCTATAGATATACGTCGTTCCTGCGTGGGTCAGACACCCTGATAGTATGTGTTCTAGGTACTCAGGGTGTGCATGACACGCTCTGCAACTATCACTGTGAACTTCTTGACATAAAATGCGGTTAAGGGTATGTTAAGGTGAAAATGACACCGTCCTGGCATGCGAAAATAAAACCCTCTGTACCTGAATTAGGCCCTGATGATTTGAGGAAAGCAAAAGTTTGCTCCTTCGACAAGGACTGTTTTTCTACATTTCTGTGAAAGTTTCCGTGCATTTTCTTGTCGAGTAGCTCTTGGTGAAAATTTTCAACCTCTGCTTTCTTCACTTTGGTTTTTAGAAGTGAAGCATCTAGATGAAGTCATGCACTTTCCTCACTTCTGATGTTAAAATTCAGGCCAAGGGTCTCGGCCGGTTGCTCCGCGGTTTTGTAAAGGAACGCTCCTTCGCCAATCATCTTGTGGTTCCTGGCCATCTTTAGGAGAGGATCTCTGCCATTCGCAACGATGTAAGCTGTACTTAGAACAATTCGGTTATGAAGACACTGGAGTTTCAGAAGTCCGCGTCCGCCTTGACGGCGTGAAATATATAATCGCGGAACTGACGAATTGATATGCAAGCTTTTATGCATATACATGATCTTACGTGTAGTGACATCAAGGGCCTTAAGCTCGTTCTTCGTCCATTGAACTACCCCAAACGAGTAGAGTAGAATCGGGACGGCAAGCATGTCAGTCGCAGATACCTTGTTCAACGCCGACAGATTGGAAGACCAAATCTGTCGAAGAAGATGCTTGCATCTGCTTCGGAGAGACTCCTTCACTGATGTTACATCCTGAATGCGGTTTTAAGGCACGCCCAGGCATGTATAGGTCTCTCCAGTATTAGCAAGTCTGCTAACACTTATATCCACAAGCTCAGGGTCCTTGGGAACGCCAGTAATCTTTCCTTTCTTCAGATAAATTTTGGCACACTTGCCCAAGCCAAAGTCCATCCCAATCTCTCCTGTGTAGTTCTTGACAATATTTATAGCAGTTTGAAGTTTGCTTTCACCAGAGGCATAGATCTTCAGGTGATCTATATAAAATACGTGAGTGACCTTATGCTCGCGCTGATTGATGTCGCCACAGAGATATCCAGTAGAATTTCGTAGTGCGAGAGATAGAGGCAGAAGTGTGACGAAAAAAAGCAAAGGGCTCATGGTATCACCTTGAAAGACGCCCCTCTGGAAGGTGACGTTGTTCGTTGTCACACGATAATTTCTAGATGAGATAGTAAATCCAGTTTTCCAAAGAGGCATCAATCTCTCTATGCATCTCACTATGTGTGGATGTACTTTCAAGCTTTCCAACAGACAGATGATAAGTCTATGAGAGGTTGAATCGAAAGCTTTCCGGTAGTCAATCCAGGCCATTGACAGGACGCGCTGATGGGCTGCAGCGTCTTTACAGACACACCTGTCAATTAGCAGGTTCTCTCGACAGCCTGCTACACCTTTTTTCGAGCCACGTTGTTCGTACATCTCTCGCCATACAGGCTCAATTCGTCGAACAATCCTGTTGTTGAGGACAGCTGTAAAGATCTTATACAGCGTGTTCAAACAAGTTATTGGCCTGTAATTCTCTGGGTTGAACAAGTTGCCTTTTTTTGGCAGGAGTATAGTGCGTCCTAACACCAGCCACTGCGGAATGGGCGTCTCCGACTTTAAATATGAGGTGAATATGCGGGCCAAATGTTGGTGTGTAAAAGTAAACTTCTTCCACCAAAAGATCTTGATACAATCTGGTCCAGCAGCGGAAAAGTTCTTCGTGCCTCTAAGTGCTTTTTTCACCTCTTCGGCAGTGATTGATGGACATTCCTCCTCAGATTTTATGAGGTTGTCGCAAAACTCCTTGAAGCGGATGATATTTTCAGTATCTTCTTTCAACTCTAGTGTTTTCGTGATCTTGTACACCTCTCTCCAAAAAGTCTCTACCTCCTTGGGCTTGGGTGGATTTTTGACAGAAACAGGTAGAGTGCTGAAGAGGCGCGATGGATCAGCGAGAAACTGTTGATTCTCCCTGATCCATCTCTCCCTCTTCTGTATTCTCCTCCTTGCTACCGATAACAGTCGTATTTTGTCAACAATATGCTGCTTGATTGTCAGCAGCTTTGACTTCTTTAGTGTGTGATTCAAGATCCTTAGTTCTTGGGCGAACTTTCGAACCCTTTCCGTAAACGGTCTACCAGATGTTATGTAGTCAATCACACATTGAACACGGGACGCATTCTGTCTTGCCCATTCAATCTTATTGTTCAGTTGATGCAAGCGTCTTTTGGTCTTTTGATCCATCGTCGGTTTCAGCCTTCGATTTGAATCAGCCAAAGTTCTCGCAGCACCATACACTGAGCATTTGATGGTCCAGAGGTCGGACTCTTGCGAGATATCTCCACGAAGGGAGGCATCCATTTCAGCCAGATCTTGGGGCTTAGGAGGAACTTCCATGTTAATGTTCCTTCTTGTAATGAAATTGCGATCATCTCTCAGAAGGTGCCTGCTTTCTGCGGTTGGTCTCAATGTCGCTTCCTCATCTTCGTCTGCAGCTTGATCAAGCAGCGGTTGGGGAAGCGCTCCGTGTACATATCCATTTTTCCGGAGGTTGACGGCTTGATTTCGCAAAGACTGATGCGAAACGTGCTGAAGCTCTGGGTGTTTCTGGCACCACAGAGTCTGCATCCACGCCATAAAGCCTCCGCGAACAGGGATGATGCCGGCATCGTAGCAGTCTAGCACGTCATCCCTGAGTTGATCCGTTCACTCAATGTGGGCGTTTCGCCGGTTCGTTGTCGTGTTTCCATCTAAATTATTTGCAGCCCCCCGAACTCCAGGCTGATCGGCATTGTTTGCCGACCCATTGTCGGGTGCTCTGCGCATTCGATTGTCTTGAACCGCATCTACAACATTTTGGTGTTTTGGTGGTTTCATTGTTGTTCCCACGAGCAGCTAGGGAAAGGGTTAGTCCATCCTTGTAGAGCCCCGCGTGCAAGGATAAGGTTGATACTCTGAGAGGTCGCCCGGTATCCCAGAGTCACCGTTTAAAACACCTAACCTAGGTGCCATTCAGCTTTCGGCACGGATGTTACGCCTTCGCTTAGGAGTTATTCCTTCGGGACCATCCCTGGACAAGTGTCCGCGACTGCTTATTAATTATTGTAACCATATTCAGCAGAAACCCTTGGTACAGGGACCCTTTATCCGCAACCCGAGGACGCGTTCGGTGGCTTTGTCATAGGCCCTTCGGTTTTATTCCAAAGGAATCGAAACCGAAAATCGAATGAATATATATATATATATATATATATATATATATATATATATATAGTCAGCACGTTGTACGCTGTAGAATATAACTATATATATTCAGCACGAGAGTAGAGGTATAGACTATAGTAAGAACGTTGTAACCTGTAGCATATACTGTGTAGCCATAGACTATACAGCATAGATGAACGTTGAGACTGGAGGACATAGCTGTAGATATATTGAAAACGTTGTAATTTTTGTTAATGTTTCTTCTTTTTAATTTGCTTTCTTGAATTATCAAAATATTCTGTATCTGAATCAGATTCATCTTCATGTTCAAAGTTTATGTACGTTCGCTGTTTTAAATTTAGAGACTCACCAGTGGTTGTCTCTTTTCTCGGTCTACCTCTCTTTTTCAAGGCTTACGGGTTGCTTGGATTTGTGAGCACAGCTTTCTTGGGCCTACCTCGTGATTTTTTGACAACAGGCGAGGGACTATCACTATCTTTATGCGACTTACCTTGATTTTTAATTTGTTCATTAATTTGTGCTTGTTCTTAGTATTTTTGCTTCTGTCCTCTTGTAACCACAGTATTCCAAGATTGCCAGAGAAGTTCGTTTCTCTTTATAATTTTTGGAATTAAAAGTAAAACTGAAAGGTAGAAAAGTTTCTGTATTGGACTATCAAAAAGTTCATTTTGTATTTCATACAGTGATTCTTCACTTATGTTCTAGAACAGGGTTCCTCGAAAGCACATCTGCATTAACATCTGATTTTCCTGCTTTATGGACGACGTCATAATTATATTCGGCGAGCTTTAATCGCCATCTTGAAACTCGAGAATATTGAACGCTTGTTGCTGCTTTTCCGTCCAATTAAATAATATATCTTTTTTTAGGAGCTGATTTATTGGGGCTGTTATCTTAGCAAAATTTTCTATGAATCTACGGTAATATCCTCCTGAACCTAAAAATTGTTTTATATGCTTTTGATGTTTGGGAGTTGGGAAGTCTTTTACTGCGCCACGATTTTCTTCGGATCAGGCCAAAATCCGTCCTTGTCTATTATATGTCCCAAATATCCTACTTCGTGTCGCAGATATTCGAACTTGTCGGATTGTAAATGAAGATTTGTATTTCGTAATCGGCTCATTGGTTCATTAAATTTTGATTCATGTTCTTCTAAAGTATTTGCGTAAATCACAATGTCAACTAGATCAACAAAAAGATCCGTTCCCTAAAGTCTAGTGAGAACTAAATTTATTAGTCGTTGAAAGGTTGCTGGTGCATTTTTCAAACCAAAAGGCATTCTGTGAAACTCATAATGTCCATAAGGGGTTGAAAACGCAGTTTTGTGTGCATCTTTGGGATCCCTTTTTATATTATGGAAACCCGTTGCTAAATCGCAAACAGAAAAATAACGAGCAGATCCTAACTGGTCTAAAATGTCATGAATGTTTGGTAGAGGATATGAATCACCAATTGTCTTTTCATTCAATTTTCTAAAATCAAGTACCATTCGCCATTTCTTTTTTTTCTTGTGAGTCTTGTTTTTTAGGGAGAATTCCAAATTGGTGTATTGTAAGGTGATTGGGAAGGTTTTATTGCATTGTTTTTTAATAATTCATCCACTCGGCGGATGATTTCTTCCTTATAAACTGGATGAAATCGATATTGTCGCGAAAAAATGTGGCAATCATCTGTTGTTGGTATTGAGTGTTGGGGAATGTTTGTAGGTTCTAAGTATTCTCCCGGAATGTGGAAGCAATATGCATTTTTAGTAATTAACTTTTCAACGTGCTCATATTCTTCCTAATTTAAATGATCTAACCGTAGTAGTATTTTAATGATTTCTACTCTTTCTTCACCTGTGATCTTGAAAAATTTGCAGGAATGGTTCAACTTTTCATCGGATTTAAAAAAACTATTTAATATTAAATTAGGCAAATTTTCGTCAGTTTTATTTTCGGAAAAATTAGATTGATTTGTTGAATTGTTGAGTTCGCATTGTTCAAAAGCTTGTAATTAAACACTAGGAATTGATATTTGTACAGGTTGTTCATTTATGTTTGCATATTTGACGTAGGCTTTGCCTCCAAAATATTTTAAGATGGCTTGACCCACAAAAATTCCTTCTCCAATTGATAGTTGAGGCACATAACCTTCGCTTTTTTTCCGTATTTTCTATTTTTACATCATAATCAAAAATTGTTCGTGCCGGGAATGTGATAATGCCGGTTGGTTAAAAAGGATAAGTTGCATCGTTAATTTTAATACATTTATATGTGTAGTTTATATTTACTTTATTATTAAGAAAAAATTCAGAGCCCAAGACTTCTTTTAATTAGATTTCGACCAGCACCAGTGTCGATCATCATACGTGCCGGGTTTTTTTAGACCAACGGCAGATATCATGATCCAAGGAATTATATTATTCCTACTGAGAAGAATTTTGATATCATTTTCCTTATTTGCAATTTCTATAGGTGCTTTAGTTAATGTGTTGGCGCCTTCCTCCCAGCACCCATTGGGAGAATAGCGTTGGAGTTTTTCTGGTTCTGCGTATAATTTTGAGGGCTTTGTTGTCCGTTTCGATTTTCTAAATATCTACTCTTTTTATAATAATCGTTAGCGATGTGGCCAGGGTAATTACAAAAATTGCAAATAATTTTGGATCTTTTGGTGGGATACGGGCGGGTCTTCTGATTATTCGCATTTTTAGAATTTTTCCCCTTTTGGTTTTGTCCAGGCTCAAAATTTTGATTCTGTCCTTATGCGAAATTTTGACTTTATCAATATCCAAAATTTTGATTTTGCCGAAATCCAAAATTTTGATTTTGTTGGTATCCAAAATGTTGAGTTTGTCGGTTGCTGAAATTTTGATTTTGTCGGTATCCAAAATTTTGACTTTGTCCAGGTACAAAGTTTTGGTTTGGTTCAGGTCTAAGATTTTGTCCAGATCTAAAATTTTGATTCTGTCGGGGTCCAAAGTTTGGATTATGTGCAGAATTCCATTTATTGTAATTATTAAAATTTTCTTGAGGTTTATTTGGTAAAAATTGGTTTTGGATTGAACTTGAAACAACAGGATTTTCGGAAAAAATTTTTGTTGAAAGTTTTCGAGGTGGTAACACTTTTCGGTCGCATGTCCCGGTCTTCCGCAAATTAAAAGCGCTATTTTAGTGTCCTGAGGAACATTGCATTTATTATTTTTTGTAATAATTCGCGATTCTGATTCTTTTTCTGAAGATTTAATTGGCTTACTTTTTCACAGTTCTGAACAGGCATTCAATTTTCTTTCAATTTCTAGAGCCTCACTGATAAGAATTTTAAAAGTTTCATCTGCGTCATCTTTTAATCTTATCTCTATTTCTGAACGTAATCCCCTTTTAAAACATTTAATGACATCATCTTCCAAATTTGCTTTAAATGTGTCATCTGTGGTACCAACATTGCCTAATTTATCCGCGTCATCGATCCTATCCGCTAATTGTTTTATTCGCGCAGCGTATGATATCACATTTGCTTATCCTACATGAACATAATGCCTAGTTCTCCTTGCAGCTGTTATACACTTTTCGCGGGGGCATAAACCTTTTTTAATTTTTCTATCAATTCATCTAAGGTTCGAAACGTGTTTCCGAATATGCATTTTCGCGCTTCCCATGCGCCTGTGTAGGAATTATGGCCTTTGCTTATGTACATCCCTCTATAAAATGGACTAAAGGGATGTTACTCCCGTCAAAAATAGGGACTATTCCGAGCGCGTTGTGGAGGGAAACTTGTTGATTGGTTGGCACTGTCATTTTTTTCTGTTTTTTTTTTTTTTTTTTGAGTCTTGATCGCTTGCTACGTCGTCAGTTTGAAGATCTCGCATAAGGAAAAGGAAAGAGTAGCCAATAAACAAGTTATAAATGAGTTTCGACAATTTATTATAGAAAATGACAATCAAAACTTATTGATTACTAGAGTTTAACACAAGAAGTTGAAGGAAGACGTGTAGGCTTTTCTTTAATCCTTGGCCAGCACCTTTAAAATAAAGGAGACTCATATATTATGGCCCAAGGGAGTTAGTATGAATTTTAAAGAGTTCCAATAGTTGACAATAAACAATGGTGGGTCCTATTTAGGATGGAATTGGTTCGAAATATTTCAAAGATGGGAAATCTCAGATTCGGGTTTCCAGTGCTCTGTAGTCTATGGCTACGCAGTATACGCTACAGGTTACAACGTCTTACTATAGTCTATACCTCCATTCTCGTTCTGAATATATATAGTTCTATTCTACAGCGTCCAACGTGCTGACTTTATATATATATACATATATATATATATATATATATATATATATATCGACTTCGGTATTCGGTTTTGATTCCTTGGGATTCGAACCGAAGGGCCTATGACAAAGCCACCGGACGCGTCCTCGGGTTGCGGATAGAGGGTCCCTGTACCAAGGGTTTCTGCTGAATATGGCTACAATAATTAATAAGCAATCGCGGACAATTGTCCAGGGATGGTCCCGAAGGAATAACTCCTAAGCGAAGGCGTAACAACCGTGCCGAAAGCTGAATGGCACCTGGGTGAGGTGTCTCAAACGGTGACTCTGGGATACCGGGCGACCTCTCAGAGTATCAGCCTTATCCTTGCACGCGGGGCTCTACAAGGATGGACTAACCCTTTTCGCTAGCTGCTCGTGGGAACACCAATGACAACACCAAATATAGTTGTAGGAAGTGCGGTTCAAAACAATCGAACGCGCAGGGCTCCCGACAATGGGTCGGACAACAATGCCGACTACCCTAGAGTTGGGGGAGCCAATCAAGACGGAGTCAATGCGATTGACCGGCGGAATCTCGTTACTTTCAGGTGGACGGATCGACTCAGGGACGACCTGCTGGAGTGCTATGATACCAGTATGGCCCCTGAACGAAAAGGTTACATGGCGCGACTGCATGCTCTGTGGTGCGAGAAACACCCAGAGCTCTCGGATTTTTCGCAAAAACGTCTGCGAAACCATGCCGAGGACCTACGGAAAAGGGGTTATATAAGCGGAGCGCCTACACAACCGCAGCCAAAACAAGCCGGCAACAGAGAAAAAAAGGCGACACTGAGACCAGCCTCGAACAGGCATCCAATAGAGGGAGAACGATGCTTCAAGACCCGGAGAAGCATCAACATTCAGGTTCCTCCCAAGCCCAAAGATCTGAATGAACTGGATGATGAGCTTCGTGGAGATTTTTCCGAAGAATCCGACCTCTGGACTATCAATTGTAGTGTGTACAATGCAGCGAGAACTTTGGCAGATGCCAACCGTAAAACAAAACCAACGGTTGATCATAAGACCAAAAGACGAATGCATCAACTTAGCACAAAGGTAGGCTGGGCAAGACAGTACGCGTCCCGCATTCAGTGTGTGATTGACTACATAACATCTGGCAGGACTTTCACTGCCAAGGTTCGACAGTTCACGCGCGAACTGCGGATCCGTCATCACACAATCAACAAGTCAAAGCTACTGACCATCAGGCAGCATATTGTTGACAGAATACGAGTACTATCTGACGCTAGGAGAAGTCTAGAGCGGAGAGAGAGGTGGGTCAGAGAAAATCAACAGTTTTCGTCTGACCCATCTCGACTCTTCCAAGACCCTCCAGTTACTGTCGACAAATCCGCCCAAACCAGAGGAGGTCGAAGCATTTTGGAGAGAAGTCTACGAAGTCCAACATCCACTTAAAGAAGGTTCAAAGAACATAAACAGCTTCAAGGAGCTGTGCAATGCCCTTATCACAGCTGAGGAGGAATGCCCACCTATCACTACCGAGGAGGTGAAAAACGTATTAAGAGGCATGAAGAACTATTCCGCTCCGGGACCAGATGGCATCAAGACCTTCTGGTGGAAGAAGTTTCCTTCACCCCACCAGCATCTGGCCGAATTTTCACCTCATATCTAAAGTCGGAAGAGCCTATTCCGGAAAGCTTTCGATTCAACCTGCCATAGACTTATCATCTGTCTGTTGGAAAGCCTAAAGGTTCATCCACACATCGTGAGGTGCATAGAGACATTAATGCCGCTTTGGAAAACCAGATTTACTATCTCATCTGGAAAACATCGTGTGATCACTAACAGTATCACCTTTCAGAGAGGTGTATTTCATGGCGACACCATGAGCCCTCTCCTCTTTTGCCTCACATTATTGCCACTATCTCTCGCACTTCGCCATTCCGAAGGGTATCTCTGCGGCAAACCTGGAAACCGAAAGCATAAGGTCACTCATGTATTTTACATGGATGATCTTAAAATCTATGCTAGGAATCAAGAGAAACTACATCTAGCTCTGAAAATTGTCAAAGAGTACACTCAAGAGATTGGAATGGAATTCGGGTTAGAGAAATGCGCCAAGGTTAATTTGAAGAAAGGAAAACTTAATGGCATCCCCGAAGATCCTGAGCTCGTTGACAGAAGCGCTATACGACACCTTTGCGCTGGAGAGACCTATACATACCTGGGCGTGCCACAGAGCCGCATTCAGGACGGGACATCTATAAAGGATACTCTCCGATGCAGATACAAACGTCTCATCCGGCAGATTTGGTCTTCCGAACTGTCGGCGAGAAACAAAGTATCTGCAACGAACATGCTTGCCGTCCCGGTAGTACTCTATTCATTTGGAGTGGTTCCATGGACGAAGGACGAGCTCAGATCCCTTGATATCGGGACGCGAAAGGTTTTGCACATGAACAAGAGCAGGCACCTTAAGTCTTCTGTTCCGCGACTTTACATCTCACGCCGCCTAGGAGGTCGCGGAATACTGAATCTTGAATGTCTTCACAACAGACTCATTCTGGGTACAGCACATATAGTTGCAAATGGACAAGACCCTCTTCTTAAAATGGTCAGGAAACACGAAGAAGTGGGAAAAGGGGCGTTTCTGTACAAAGCAGCGGAGAAGGCTGCTGAAAAACTCGGCCTTGACTTCAATATTAGGGGTGAGCAAAATGCATCCAATCTTATCCATCTTGAATACTCACTCCTGAAGGCCCGGATTATGGAAGAACAGGAGAAAAACTTCCACGAACAGCTCCTCGACAATAGGATGCACGGCATCTTCCACAGAAATGTGGAAGATCAGTCGATGTCGTATGAGCTAACGTTTGCTTTCCTTAGATCACCCGGATTGAAGTCGGGCACGGAGGGCTTCATTTTGGCATGTCAAGACGGTGTCATTTCCACTCTAGCATACCGTCGCCACATTTTGAGCCAAGACATTCCCGATGATAGCTGCAGAGCGTGTCATGCACACCCCGAGCATCTAGGACACATACTATC
>CAKNYM010053935.1:0-28172 GCA_932195095.1 Andricus curvator | reverse complement strand
TAGCTTATACTTAATGCGTCTCCACATAGAATGTCATATTTTATACAAAATAATCTCAAAATTTCGGTTGAACAACATTCCTTACTGATGATGTCATCATAATTCCGTGAACCATTTTACAATCCCTTGTAATTAGTATAAAAACACTAATAAAAAAATAGAGCCAATACCATACTGAGTAGATAATAAGTTTATAGCTAATTCAATTCTGAATTAATTTACGATTCTAACCGTTCATTTAGGGTTTATAATCTTTCAATATCTCCTCCTCCTCCTCCTCCTCCTTATTGAACTTTATTAACTTGAATACTTGTAGCTCATACAAATAGCAGATTTCTAAGATCTTCAGTTAAATAAATTCGCCAACGGCGATACCACGCTGGAAACACCAGTTCTCGTAAGATCACTGAAGTTAAGCATTGTTGGGCGCGGTTAGTACTTGGATGGGTAACCGTTCAGGAATACCTGCGTGCTGTTGGCCCGTCGTGGGTGTGGTGGGCCCACATTGGTAGTAAATATCCACCTAGAAACACTACCCGAATCGGGTAGTGAGGCAATGAACTTTCGAGTTCGAACTGCTAATCAATGTATGTATGTATATGTTAAATAAATCTAATTTCTTAAAATTTACATATGTGTATTTATTCACTGCACCCACCTGGAATTATATTAGTTATTTTAAAATAATGAGGAGGCTCGACACATGATTTACGATTCTAACCGTTCATTTAGGGTTTATAATCTTTCAATATCTCCTCCTCCTCCTCCTCCTCCTTATTGAACTTTATTAACTTGAATACTTGTAGCTCATACAAACAGCAGACTTCTAAGATCTTCAGTACGTTAGTCGGCATTATTAAATTAGATTGCTTTGAAACTAAAATGTAATATATGTACAAAGCATTCATTTGAAAAGTTCTTATAGCTGTTGATGGCATTTCCGGGTGTTTTTGATATAGTTGCGAAATTTCAAACTTATATTGAATTTTAGAAATCAAATTAATATCTAGTGATTCATTTTTATTTTTGAGTTAATCTAGTATGACTTTCCAAATTTTGAATGTTACCCACATCTCAAATCCCAAACTTATCTTTATTTAAAAATTTTTTCTGCAACTCGCATATGTTATATGATATCGACAGTATTTCGTGTATTTGTCTATATTAGAGGAAGACTAAAAATCAATTTTTCTTAAACTTAAATAATTTCAGTTAGAAAGCATATAAAAGGCATAATTCATAAGCAGGCATAAAATTCTTGATATTATTTAAATAACGGAAGAGTTGCAGAAAAAATCTGTTAAGTTAGTGAATAACTTTTAGTTAATAATGCTGGGAAGGCATTCATTGCAAGCAGCCTCTAGGTTTCGCGTCATCAACGGTTTAAAAAAATTTTCTTATCTGTATTTTACATATGAAATTCGACGCCGAAAGTGTTCTACTCGTCTATAAGCATCTACATATGAGGCTGAATCCCAGAGTATACATGCATGACCTATCATACGGTGTTACTTCAACAATTATTCAGCTTTACTTTAAATATTTTAAAATATATCAATTTTAATGGAAAAAATATAGCTCTATAAAGCTTGATAATAGTAATCTTACTGAAATTACTTGACTAAAAAACAGATTTCAAAAGACTTGCAATATCTGAAATAATGTAGTATGATGTGAGAGAGAAAGACAGATAAGACAGAGAAAGAGACGATAAAATTTCACAAATACTGGGTATTAGAATTTTCTTTCACATTGAACGAAAATTTATGTTATTTAGCTCGGAAATGAAGTCTTTTTTAACAATCAACTCTTGAAAAATTAAAGTATTCACGCCATTCAGATTGAGAATTTTTAAGCACTGAATCTCTCATGCTTTCTACAAATCTATGCATATGCTTAAAGATGATCAAAATAAAACCGTTGCAGTACTGTTAAAAAATTCTTGAAAATTCAAGCAGTTTTAAATTACAAACTTAATTAAAATTCCACGTACTCGTAACTTGAAGTGATTTTCATGCATTTGGAAATGAAAATTTATTTATGAAAATCCACTTTATTCTATTTTTATATGTCAAAATAGTGTTTTTAGTTTACTTTCATACATAAATTGTGCAGTTTTTACCATATTATAATCCACAGATATTTCAAATGATAAATTCTACAGAATAATATAGATAGAATTTAAAATCTCGACCTAACCTATAAGTTACTTCATATGTATTTAATTATAGACCTTTAAAAGGAATTCAGGATAAATATTTCACCTGCAAAGTTATAAAACTTGATCAAAGGGAAATCCTAGGTGAATTGTACCATTTTTTACAACTGAAATTAATTATTGGTGTGGAAGCTAAAACGAACATACTTTAAAATTATCGTCTTTGAACTTCAATGCACACTGTACATGAAATTTAATGTACGTGAGTCTCCAGAAACGACCTCATTTTGACACTCGGAAAAAAAAGTTTCTTCATTCAACAAAATCATTTTGTTGCCCAGGGGGAAAAGTCGGATGTTAGCCAGAGTTCACGACCGGTGCAGTACCGCGCCAGTTGTAATAGAGAAGAAATACCAGTACTGGATGTTAGTACTGTGCCAACCATCGGCATAGTACTGGTTTACAACTGGCCCAGTACTGACTGTCATTACTGGTTGAATACCGACGCAAGAATTCCGCCAACGGTTGGCATCATACTGGTTTACAACTGGCCCAGTACTGACTGTCATTACTGGTAGAATACCGACGCAAGAGTTCCGCCAACGGTTGGCATCATACTGGTTTACAACTAGCCCAGTACTGGCTGTCATTACTGGTAGAATACCGACGCAGAGTTCCGCCAACGGTTGGCATCATACTGGTTTACAACTAGCCCAGTACTGACCGTCACTACCGGCGGGATACCGACGCAAGAGTTCCGCCAACGGTTGGCATCATACTGGTTTACAACTAGCCCAGTACTGACCGTCACTACCGGCGGGATACCGACGCAAGAGTTCCGCCAACGTTTGGCATCATACTGGTTTACAACTGGCCCAGTACTGACTGTCATTACTGGTAGAATACCGACCCAAGAGTATCGCCAACGGTTGGCATCATACTGGTTCACAACTAGCCTAGTACTGACCGTCACTACCGGCGGGATACCGACGCAAGAGTTCCGCCAACGTTTGGCATCTTACTGGTTTACAACTGGCCCAGTACTGACTGTCATTACTGGTAGAATACCGACGCAAGAGTTTTGCCAACGGTTGGCATCATACTGGTTTACAACTGGCCCAGTACTGACTGTCATTACTGGTAGAATACCGACGCAAGAGTTCCGCCAACGGTTGGCATCATACTGGTTTACAACTGGCCCAGTACTAACTGTCATTATTGGTAGAATACCGACGCGAGAGTTCCGCCAACGGTTGGCATTATACTGGTTTACAACTAGCCCAGTACTGACCGTCACTACCGGCGGGATACCGACGCAAGTGTTCCGCCAACGTTTGGCGTCATACTGGTTTACAACTAGCCCAGTACTGACTGTCACTACTGGCGGGATACCGACGCAAGATTTCCGCCAACGGTTGGCGTCATACTGGTTTACAACTAGCCCAGTACTGACCGTCACTACCGGCGGGATACCGACGCAAGAGTTCCGCCAACGTTTGTCGTTATACTGGGTTTACTACTCGCGCAGTACTGATACGTCCCATGAAGAAATTTTGGACTTAGGCCATTACTAACAACGGGCGCAGTACTGCGCCTGTAATGGCTAGCTACAGCTGGCTGACCAGTACGGGCATAGTACTGGCTGAAACCCAGGCCAACCCGTTTCTTTACGCCAATCGTCGGTTCAATACTGGCACTTTACTGGCCCAGTAAAAAAACGCTGACAATTGCCACAGGTGGAATTTTCCGTACTCCGCCGGAGTTCACCACCGTCGCAGTACTGGCCCAGTACTGGTCACCAGTATAGGTAATCGGCCATTCGCCCAGTACTGGCTAACGGCTGGCTCCACGATCGGCGCAGTACTATGCCGACAGTATAAATATTAAAAAAAAATTTAATACGTTTAAAAATATGGTTCACGTGTAATCAATCTTTTTTAAACTGTAAATAAAACTGTCGCGAAAACAACTTTTTTCCTGTTTCTTTTTTAAGAAAAAAATTCTAAGTTCCATATTTATGTAAAATTGTAAATGTTCAGAAAAATTACATTTTATGTCAATCTTAAACATTGAAAAATGGTCTAAAACACCTAAAAACTAAGCCTTACACGAAAGTTAAAAAAAAAATTTATTACAAAATTGTCAAAGTTCACGATCAAATTTCTAAGTTCCGTCGTTAAAAATGTTAAATGTTCATAGAAAATTACATTTCCTGTCATTGTAGAATGTTGGAAAGTAATCTAAAATGCCAGAAACGAAATATTACACGAAGAAAAATTGTAATCGATTTTAATTATTTATTTAAATATTATTTTATAGATATTCCTGTTAACAGTTCGTATATTTTACATTTACATATCGTCCTATAATAATAAATATTTAATTAGAAAAAAAGAGTTTAAAATTTGGTGTTTTAACTTTTTTGAGCTGTAGCTTATGAGGATGGCTTTTTCATCTAGTTTCAACTCGTAGGTTTAGCGCAATGGTTAAGACTCCCGACTGCTAGGCGATAGATTTAGGTATAGATGTAGGTTCGATACCCCGTAGCGTTAGAAATTTTATTTGTAATATAATATTTAAAAATGTAATATATGTATTCACTCTACACAGGATCATTAATATTCAAAGTCAAAATACTCGCAATCGATTAATATTTATTTTTTAAATACCTTTTTGTCATAGTAGTGGGTGCAGATCAGTACAGAACTTAATTATCATAAGGCCTTTTACCAGTACCGCGCCAAGAACAACGGTATGTACTGGCCCAGTATTGTGAGTCAGTACAGAACTTAGTTATCATTAGGGGTTTCACCAGTACCACGCCAGTACCATCGGTATGCACTGGCCCAGTATTGCAAGTCAGTACATGCCTTCGTTATCACTTGGAGTCTGACCAGTACCTGTTCAGTAATAATCTGCAGTACTGGCCCAGTAATGAACTTTAGTGCTGGCCCAGTACTGCAGGTCAGTACCTAGCCTTATTTGCATTATTGGTTCAGCCAGTACTAGGTCAGTACTGACAGAGGTTACCGAACCAGTACCAACTGTAAGTACTCGCCCAGTACTGGCCAAATACTGCAAGTCAGTACAGAACATTGTTATCATTAGGGGTTTTACCGGTATAAAGCCAGTAGTCATGCCAGTATTCCACCAGTACCGCGCCAGTACCGCACTTCGCCCGGCGGTACTGGCGCGGTACCGCGCCGGTGGTAAATTTCCCCCTGGGTGGCCGCATTTGGTTGATTTCAGAAAATATTTTGGTTAAATGAACAAAATTTTCGTTTAGCTGTCCGAATTCGTTTGATTCAATTAATCAAAGTTTTTGGTTGAATCGTTTTGTTGATTTTAGAAAATATTTTATTGATTTTACAAAATTTCTTGTTGGATCTACGAAATAATCTAAGAGAGAATTTTACTAGAATTAAGAAAAATATTTGGTCGATTCAGCCAAACTATTTTGTTGAAAGCATCTTAAAAGTAACGGACGCTTGCGAACTTGGTAAGATCGCGTATTCCAATTCAGCATGACAGCCACCTTCGAGAGTTCGTAGCGTCACGAAAAAAACATAAGAGTGTTTGCATCTTGGTGAACCTTATCAAAATAAGTGCGGAAACAGAATCGACTGGGATTAAGTGATTGTTTGAAAAACACATAAGATTACGAATTGAATCTTTGCGTGTCTACGATTGCGTGATTAGGTTTTTTTAATTTTTTAAAACTGAACGATTTTTTAAATCAAATGAACAAAGAATCCCGCACAATTTACAATACAAATGGCTTGCTGTAGAATTTTTTAGTCATGTGATATTTAGTAGTTTAATAAACCAGTAAATAACTCACAAAAGATGGTTAGCCTTAGCCATTTACATGCTAAGCCACTATTAAAATAGGGAAATTCACTAATGTCATAGTGCAATTTTCACTAGCACTCAATTAGTGAAGAATGATTAGTGGAATCCACTTTTCGGATTAGTAAAATCTTCTAATTGAATCAGTGAAACCGTAAAACCACTAGTTGAAGTAGTGAATTTCACTATTTCATAGTGACCCACATTTTTTAAATTTAAAGAGTGAAAATTCACTATGAAATAGTGAAATTCACTATTTCAAATTTAGAGACTACATTGAGCTGGGTCGCTTATGGTAAGATGAACTACAAGTTTTGATAAAATAAACCAAACTCTTTCCTTGGACCAGCAAAAACACTTATTTGAAAAAACTAATATATTCTCTTGGATCGAGCAAAATATTTGCTTGGAATTACTAAAAATTTTACTTGGACCAACCAAAATATTTGCTTGTATCAACCAAAACATATGGTACAAGCAACCAAATTTTACTAACCAAACAAAAATTTCTTGGGTCAACCAAATATTTTGTTGTTCATATAATAACCATATTCTAAAGTTGATTCAACCAAAATTTTGTTCATTCAACCAAATCTTTTTCTGGGTGGATATATGAGCTACGAAAGGAATGTACGATTCGCGCGGCACAACTCACCCCCTACTCCCAGGGTGAATATCTCGGAAAATATGATTGACAAAGGAAAAGTGAATATTATGATTTTTTATGCATATTCTCTGTACAAGTTGTCTGCAAAAATTTATTTCTTACCGATGCACCTTTTCCAAAATAATCATCAAAAACCATTTTTTTGGGGATGTTTTCCACGATTTAGGGGCGTTTTCACCCTTCATCCTGGGTGAAAATTATTTTTCATTAACTTCTTATGCCTTCAGGAATATGCATGCCAAATATTAATCATTTATTATGATTTTTTTTTAAGTTTATAAATGTTAAAAACTTGTGGTCGGTCAAATTTAATTTTTTTATCTCAAATTCATAATGAGCAACCCCATTATACATATACACAGTGTTTTCGTTGCTCTAGGCCTTAATTTATTCAATTTATTCAAGTTTTTCATCGATTTTTTGGAAATTTTTGAAGAAAAAAAATGGATTTTCGAATTAGCGTATTAGCGTTCTTTTGTTTAACATTTTACTAGACATATTTAGCAACACAATCCAAAAGGTCTCATCAAAATCGGTGGAAAGCTGCCGGGTTCTGAGCTTTTTTCATTTTTTAACGTCTAACGTGACTCCTCTATAAGGGCTGTGCGGGGCTTATATAGCTCTGATATTGTTATTGTTTATGCATTCTTTATAAGGAATTAATCGTAATTTCTTAGAATTGTACATGATAAAAACGGTTCTCTCCTTACGACTGTAATGTAATATGACATCTTTGTTTATGTTGAAAATTCCTGGTACAGTTATAATATCACATAAGCGGCATTGGTTAAAGGGATGATGGGCTTGAATATGAGACGCATATCTCCGACTTCCGCGATTTGCGTGACGTGTACAAGCGAAACTTGTTGGAACTTGCATAAAAAGCATGTAACATTGCGTCATTTTCTCAGTAATACATGTAACATGACACCATTTTTGAAAATAATTCTCTGAATTCTATGTAACTTGATACGATTGTTTTTATATTAAATTCCTTAATACCTATAAAATATCACATAGGAAACGGGGGTCTCTTTATTTTACAGCTCATATCAAAGGGTGATATTTTTCTCGGTAATTCATGTAACATGACACCATTTTGAACACAATTCTTATAATTCTATATAACTTGATACCATTGTTTTTATATTAAATTCCTTAGTACCTATAAAATATGGCATATGAAACAGGGGGGGGGTAATCTTTATTCACGGCTCATATCAAAGGGTGATACTATGACTCACCTCTTTGGTATTTTCTTATGACGTAAGCAAAACATGACACATCATCCCTCTCCATACGCAATCACACTTACACAGAAATACAAATTCATCCTCACACGGATATGCACTAACACTAATCTATCCAGAACCGGCCTACTACCACTACTTCGGAGTGTTGATTTTATTATTTATATCTGTATCTAGTAATATTTTTTCCCAATCATACGTCATTAGATGTTCGTGGAATGTATGTTCATCAATTTTAGAAAGATTCTGCACCAGTCTTTGGGTTGACTTTGAATTTAAATTAAAAGAAAATTTAAAGGTGATTTTAATCAAGTCGTGATTAGAGAGAAAAGGAATAGCATGTTGTTCCACAATCATTAAGTCAATACGAGTACTGGAACGATCAGTATGGTGAGTGGAATCATGAGGTAGAATCGAGAGTCCCGAAGAGTATACCAAGGATGTTAGATATTTAGAATGACTGGAAGTAAGATTTAAGTTAGTGTTAAAATCTCCAGTAAGTATAATGTTATTAAAGTCGGGAATGAGTGAAAAAATTATCGATTCTAGCTCAGTGCCATAGGAGGCATTGGGTGGTTTATAGACCACTCCCACTAAAACACTATCAGAAGTTGATTTAACTTCAACAAAGAGAAACTCGGTCGTGGGATAAGTAGCTACTGGACTCACATCAACCACGGTCCCACCCAGACTATCATGCAGGAAAAGACAAACTCCACCACCCCTTCTCTCCTCTCTGTCTCTTCGAAAGAGCGAATAGTTGTCAATTGTAACGAGGCTAGAGGGTATATTCGGAGTTAACTAAGTCTCAGAAACAGCTATTATTTGGTAGGAAAATGTACTGAAGAAATGCTTGAATTCTAGAAAATGTGCCAAGAGAGACTGGGCGTTCACATGACAAATGCTTAAGGTATCCATGGATATATTAGGAGAAACATTTCATAAAAAAACAATTCAAAAATAAAAAACTCACGCAGCACGCGTAAAAATTGACTGAAACAAAGAGCAATCAACACACCCCGAACTAAATGATTACAATGCAAATTAGAAAATCGGTAATGAGTACAAATAAAAAATATACAAAAGGGATAATAAACAGTGTCAAAGACTGTGACGTATGTCTCTAGACAAATTCTCAACAAAAGTGGACATGATTTCGTAAATAGATATCCGGATATCCGGAGAGCTATGAACATTAGGATGAAATGAGAACATTTAAGGTATCCAAGGCACACAATTAATCCAAATATTATACAATTATTCTCAAACAGACCAAAATCAAGATTTAAAGCTACTAGTTTAAATATGAGATCAAGTTTGCTATCTGAAGATACATATATGGGGCATAATTTCTGAAGTGTACCCACCTCGAAAACGAAAGTTGTCTGATCAGACTAAAAATTGGCCCAATTGTAGTTCTACTAGATAGTACTCCTCACACCAAAAATTAATTCATTTTGATAATTATTTATCAAAGTGGAGGGGGTACAATTTTTGGGTTTTTTGAGCAAAGCCTTACTTTCAAACGTTTGTAACTTTTGTCCTATTGCCTTAAACAAAATTTCACTTGAAATGTTTTCGATAGAATTTTTCATAAAATTTCTGGTGGTAATAACGATTTTTGAAAAAAATCAAAATTTGACCCAAATTTTTGAAAATCAAAAATAAATTTGACTTTTTTTTAAACTTGGGCACTTTTTTTTTTCTTCAAAATATTTTTAAACGAAAGCTGAGATTTTTTCCTATAAGACCTCCAATTTTAAGAGTGGCAAATTAATATGTCTTTGAGTAATAGAACGATACGTAAACAAGATGCCATGATAGGGCGGGTGGCGCGCGATTTTCCCTAGTGCGCTCACGCCGAGGTTCGTTGTGCAACGCTTCAGTGCCAGTTTTTTAAGTTAAGTAATATTACATGGTAATATTATCTGTCTTTCTGTTCGATTTTTTGGCGATAGTCTCAACAGTTGTTTTCTTTGCAGGCTTCTTTGCGGTTTTTGTTTTTTGCCATTCGAGAAGATGTCGTATTTCTCAGAGGACGAAAACTTCTCGAGTTGAAGTTTTCCGTCTTGAGTGGAAATGAAAGCGTGGTGCTGTAATGTATCTGGCATCATGACAGCTTTGTCAAATCTGGTTTTCAGTCACCCGGTGGCTAAGGCATGATTTTCTTTGCTGCTGAAACAAATTTCGGTTTCCTTACAGTTACACTTTGCCCACTGAAACAAAGCATGAGGAATGAGTACGTGATGTTTCGGAGAACATTGTAAGCTTGAACGTACTGCTTGTCTCTTTATATTCGCTCCTATACCATCACATGCACCCTTACCATGAGATGTTCCATGGAAATGTCATTCAGCTTGGATACCAAAATCTTCTTCATGGACTTGGAGATTAACAAAGCTACTCCTATTTTTGAAATGTTGCCCTGTACCATCAGTGAAATAGTAGATTTTACTTGGCCTGAAATGAGTTTTCAAGTATTCTACTATTATCTTTTGATACTCGTGAACAGCCACCATGTGATGAGCTAAATTATCATTGCGATACATTCTGGATTATGAAGGCGTAATTCTCAGCAAAATCGAAGCAAATCAAAAACTCCCCAGGCAATAAATTTTCCTTCAGGTTTTCGAAGAAAAATGTAAATGTAAAAAAAATGTAAATTCAAAAGATGCATATTCTCACTTCTAATTTTTAAAGCATATTCCCAATTAATTTTATACTTACCGTAATGCAGGCCTTTGTTAATTCACCCTGCAAATGCAGAGAACAGTTATTCTAGCAGCATATAATATTACTTAACTTAAAAAACTGGCACTAAAGCGTTGCACAAAGATCCTCGGCCTGAGCGCACTAGGGGAGATCGCGCGCCACCGGCCCTATCACGGCATCTTGTTTATGTATCGTTCTATTGCTCAAAGACAAATTAATTTGCCACTCTAAAAATTGGAGGTCTTATAGGAAAAAATCTCAGCTTTCTTTTAAAACTATTTTGAAGAAAAAAAAAGTGCCCAAGTTTGAAAAAAAGTCAAATTTATTTTTCATTTTCGAAAATATGGGTGAAATTTTAATTTTTTTTCAAAAATCGTTATTACCACCAGAAAGCGTGTGAAAAAATCTATCGAAAATATTTCAAGTGAAATTTTGTTTAAGGCAATAGGACAAAAGTTACAAACGTTTGAATGTAAAGCTTTTCTTAAAAAACACAAAATTGTACCCCCTCCACTTTGATAAATAATTATCAAAATGAATTAATTTTTGGTGTGAGGAGTACTATCTAATAGAACTACAATTGGGCCAATTTTTAGCCCGATCGGACAACTTTCATTTTCGAGGTGCGTACACTTCAGAAATTATGCCCCATATATAAGGTATAAAAACCTGTAAAATATTGAAGATATATTCACCGACGGACATCAAGTTAGCAACCAATAATAATATCATAAATAAATTTACGTACCTCTTTAAAATTAATGCTAAGGTTAGTCGGAGGAAGGTTAAAAAAATATTGGATTTAGCCCATGGTGGCTATCGAAGTCCCTCTACAGATTGCAGATTTGTAAGGTGTATTCTCGACGAACCGTCCTCCTTTCTACAAAAAATTCTTCCACCAGAAATCCAAAGATATTTGATTTTCTTGTCTCTGCGAAGACCGAGAGCAATACCATATATTTTCCGGTTGAGTGGTGTTAAGGCCTCACGAAGATAAATGAAGCGTTTCTCATTTCCGGTCCATCCAATCAAAGATATTATAAGCCTAGATGCGGCACGGGGTGTCAGAGTGGGGGAACTGTATATATAGGACATCACATTTTCTGCCATATCGAGGTGCTGCCCTCACCGTACTACGAAGTCGAGCGCGGGATTTCTCGTTTTTCGTAAAATATGACGGTAAAGCAGTAGACAGATTTTTTAAGGTTAGAAAAGTTTGACATGTATCGCTACAGAAACGCCGCACTTCCGAATATAATAATTATTAGTGCAATGGCTAGGCTCACCGAAAATACGTATTTGGAATAAATAATGAAAAATTAATAAACACAGAAGCACTGATATGATGTTAATAAATAAACTGAAATTTGAGAGTAATACCCTCAACAATATAATTATGTTTATATTTTTTAAAAATATTATAATTTCTAATACGTTCATGTTTCTATAAATGATAGATAAGTTTTTTTCCATTATAATTTTTTGTACTTTGAAGTTTAATTTTCATTACTAGACTGATCCGAAATTTGAGTGCATTTAAGAATGTATAGAATTTTTGCAAATCTGAAGCTTGAGACAGCTTTTTGTACCTAGTCTTTCCAAAAAATTATAAAAAGCGTTCTCGAAAATTGAATTTTTAATTTAAAAAGAAAAACTAAGAAGAAATGTCGAGATAAATCAGGGCTGAAAAAAAGTTTTCTCTGATAAATATTTTTTTAAATTAAAATAATCAAATATTTATACGAGAGAAAAAACTTTTTTTAAGTTTAAAGTTTTAAAAAAATATTGTTTAAATTCAAAATGACAATAATTGGAAAAAATATATTTCTGGATAAACAATTTTGGTTAAAAATGTACATAGTATTTTTTTAAATACAACAAAAATGTTCTCAAAAATCGAATTTTTAATTTTTAGAGAACTTCGAGATAAATTAGTGCTGATTTGAATCCTGCAAAGTTTATTTGGAAAATGTTATTAGGTTCGAAGAAATTTTAGGGAGAAATTAATTTTCTGTTGGAGGCTCACGTGTTTTTACATCAATTTGTTTATACGGTTTTTATTTTAACTTCAAATAATAATGCAATAAAAATTTAAATATTAAACAAAAATTTATTTGATAGAAAAATATTTTATTATCGTATTTTTAATAAATAAATAATATTTATTAAAAAACAATTTTTTTAATTATTAAAATTCTACAGTTTTATAATTAAGGAATATTCTAGGTCGGATATTTTATAATTAGGCAATGTTATGTCGGGAATTTTTAAATTCGGTAATATTATAAACTCTTCGGGAATTTCATCGTTTTTGGAATTTTATTATAAGGGAATTTTACAGTGTCAAGAATTTTATTTTTGGGGATTTTAATGTCGTTCATAGAAGTACAGCAAATTTTCACAATTTGAAATTTTCTATTTCATAGAATTATTTTTCTCACTTGTGGTTTTATAATTTTTTCAAGCATGCGTGGAATTATTAAGTATGAAAATACACTAGAGAAAAAATTGACAATTACATACAATTTGGCATTACATACCAAATCCCGAATTTTGAAAATTTGCTGTAATTCTAATTTCGACTCCTGGATCTTGTCGATTTTCCTACTGTATTTATTTTTAACAAAATTTAGTACACAAGCTTTTTTAAACCACAAATTCTTATTTATCATATCTCATCAAATATCAAAATTAAAAATTAAAAAATTCACTGTATATCCAATCTTGATTCCTGGGTATTGGCGATTTTTTTCTAGTGCATTTTGGTCCCTGGAAAACGAGGGTGAATTAAATAGGAATTATCTCATAGAAAATAACTGTTTAAAACCCGAAAAAATTGATACTTTTTTTACTTCTATGTATGTAAAAATGTTTTAACAATAGAAAATTTAAAAACTCTGCAAACAAGAAATTTTTTAAACATTTTCTTAGCGCAAATAATCAAAGTGTATGCAAAGATATTACATATCTTTGCTGTATGTCTATCGATTCCGAAAAAAGTTCAGTTATTGGTACTGAAATTTCAGTACACACAACAACGGTTTAAATTTCCTCAATATTCTGTCACTAATATATCTCTAAATTGTTCTGCAGATTTCAATTTTAATTTTTATTCTTCTCAATTTTGTATTTAATATCATTTCCATTTTAATATAGTTCAATATGTTATTTGAAAGACCCGACGTTTGTCCTTATAATATCTTGTAGATTTTTCCATTAAAGAATAAATCTTATTCAAGTTTCATTGTACAAAAAAAAAGTAAGATCTAAAACTTTTATTTTCAATTAAATATGAGTCTGATACTTTCAATGAAAAACGAGCGGTTTTATTTCTACAAGTCTATTTCTACTGAAAGTATTAGAGTCTTATTTAATTGAAAATAAAAATATTAAGTCTTACTTAGTTTTAAGTAATGAATCTTGAATAAGATTTATTGTTGAATAGAAAAATCTATAAGATATTATAAGAAGAAAAGACAGATTTTTCAAAACAAAATCTTGAACTATATTAAAATAGTAATTATATTAAGTAGAAAATTTACAAGAATAAGAAATTTTAATTTAATTAGAATTTAATTGAAAAACTAAACATTAAATATTCGAGGGGACTTAACCACATGCAATTTTTATCTTCATCAGAATTCAAAACTTCAAAGAAATCCAAACAGTTTATAATTAATTCAAATTATTCAAAGAATCCCAAAAAAATCAAAAGCAGTAGGAACTATAAACTTTATAGGGTGCATCTCAGCAACTAAGGCTTCGATTATATTACTAAAAAAAAAATTTGTGTCGTTGACAAGAATGTTCTTAAACGGTTTTTATGTTATCCTGAGCCCAAAGTAAAATTGTGAAAGTCCTAGGACCCAATATTTGGTCAATTTTGAGAAAACATCCTTTCAAGTAAGCTACGTCTAGACTAGTCATCTCGAAATTTCAGGACGACTAGCCAAACTCATAACAAATATTGGCCTAAATCATCCCGAATTTCAGGACCATGAGACACATCGTTTGTCGCCAATTTATAGACTTGAGAAATATCCTCTTCCAACTTGTCCGAAAGTCCAGGCGGTTTTTAGACGTAAGGTTCGGGGCTGAATTCCCGCTGCGTGTAGTTTTTTCCAGTTTTTAAAATATTTTTATTAGAAAAAATATCAATATATTTGATTCCCTTCTAATAATTTTTTTAATTCATGCAAACATTAATATTTTAAATGATTTTTTCAATGAAAGACTCACTTCTTCGAAATATTGTCGTTTTCTCCAAAAAAATCTTTTGCATCAATTAATTAATTTATTTATCAATGATTCATATTTTTATATTATTTTATTATTTTTATTCCATTTATATTCTGATTTTGAATATGTTTGCGAAATTCAAACAAATTTATTAAATTAATAACATTCATAGAAAATAAATTTGTTTGCGAAACAAGTTTGAAAAAGCGAACTGTTTTTCATTAAAAAAAAGAACATTTAAAATGTTTATTTTTGCATACTTGAATCAAAGTTTATAAGAGAAATGAATATATAAATATTTTAATAAATAATAAGTCCAATATTTGGACCTAGGTATTTCCAAATTTTACTTTGGAGCCACACAGAAAACACACTACCGGGCACTCCCTTGTAAGAAATATATTTTTGTGAATAATCATAGTAGATTATATCTCAGTAGTATAACTATGTTTAAAAATGTGTATTTTTGTTTTTTAGAACTTTATAAGTGAGAAATTGAAGTATAATTAAATGTCTCATCGGTAACATGTCCCCAAACAAAAATGCGGAAACTAAAATTAATCAAAAGAATTCCAAAGAATTAAAAAGAATTCAATAATTTTTGCGAACCGGGAAATGCCCGGGAATTTTTTCCTCGATTAAAACGGCCACCTGAATTGGTTAGCTTTCTTAAAATTATTATATTCATTAGTATTTTCCTGTAAAAATACAAGTAGTTCTACTTTTTCGCACTTGTGGAAAATTTCCGACCAAGGATTGAAAAAACTTTTTATTTGATTTGTTTCTTTAAATTAATTTTTGTGGAACTTTGGTGATAACAGAGAAAAAAATTCCAATTAGGGGTTTAAGGGTTCAAAAATGGCGATTCATTTTTTCATAGAGTCCTCTAATAATTAAAGGTTAAAAATTTATTGATAGAACCAAAAATATGTACTTCATAGATATGGACAATTTTTATTGAAATAATTTTCCAATACCAGCCACAATCTTGAAGTAAATCAAGAAAAACATGTCTTTCCCGGTTTTTCGGGTTCACATTTTATACCGCTGGTTTTTAGGTAAGAAGGTGAAGAGTAGGATCACAGGGTCTTTTATTTTCTCAAATTAGTAATTTACGCTACGCCCGACAACTGATATAACCCCTTGTATTAGCCCTTATGTAAAACTTACTTTTAGACATATTAAATAGGGTGATTTTTCACGAAAATAGGGTAATGATATAGTGGAATAAATTCTTTCAAATAAAATTAATGTAAATACCATATTGAATGCAATATGAAACACTTTTAATTCCTGAGATTTCAAGTCGAAATATATATTGAATTTTGAACAAACAAGATTAATTTTCTTATCAGAAAGAGGAATTTTCAACAAAATACATGAATTTTCTACCAAGTAGTTGAATTTTCAACTTATAAAGGGTACATTTCTAACCAAAAATGGATAAGTGCAATTTTCAGATAAAAACAAATAATTTTGAACCAAAACACCGAATTGTCAACAAAGAAAGTTAAATTTTAAACCAAAGAGGTATATCTTGAAACAATATAAATTTTGAACAAAAATGAATTTTCAACAAAATACATTAACTTTCAACACGAAAATATGATTTTTTAACAAAAGAATTAATTTTCTACAAAAAAGTTAAATTTTCATAAAAATAGTTTAATTTTTAACCAAATAGTTAAATTTAAACCAAAATATGAATTTTTAACAAAAAAGTTAATTTTCAACCTTATACTTTAATTTTCTTTCAAATTGTTGAATCCTTAACCAAACCAGACTAATTTTGACTCAAACAGTTACATTTTCAATAAAAAAGGATGAATTTATCACCAAAAAGATTAATTTTCGACCATAAAGACGAATTTTCAAGAAAATACATGAAATACATGAAAATGCCAAAAAGTTGAATTTTCAACTTATAAAAGGATACATTTCTAACAAAAAATGGATAAGTGCAATTTTCAGATAAAAAAATTAATTTTTAACAAAAAAAAAATGAATCTTCAACAAAATAGTTACATTTTCAACCAAACAGATAAAATTTCAACTAAAGTGATAAATCTTTTTAAAAAAATGAATTTTCAACAAGAGTTCAATCCAAAAGATGACTTTTTAACCCAGACGATTAATTTTCTAAAAATGGAATAGTTAAATTGTCAACCAAAGGAGGTGAATCTTAATGAATATGAATTCTTAACAAACTAGTTCCACTTTCAATCAAAGTCGTTCAATTTTCAAACAAAATGATGAATTTTCCAGCAAAAAGAATATTGCACTACAAAAAATGACGAGGTTTCAACAAAATTGTTGAATTTTAAAGCCACAAGGATGAATTATCTATAAACGGTGGAATTTCCAACCCAAAATATATAAAAAAAAATCGATTAAAATACAAAATGATTCTATTATACAATTGTATTGTTCAATTATAATTTATTTAATTCGTAATCAATTACACAAACATACAAATTTACATATTATTGTTTACTTAATATAATAACCGTGAGGGAGGTGGTAGTGATTCTATAAAATTTAACTCTACATCTAAAAACTCTAAATCACTATTTCTACACGCGAGAAATCTACACAAACATATTTATTAAACAAATTGATTATTTTCAATATCAACTCAATATGGTTATGAATCCTACACCGTAAAATTCTATACAAAATAATACTTCAAATTTTGTGAATTTAAATAAACTCTACACAATAAACAAAAATTAAACATAAAATATTTTAATAAATAATTTTTTGAAAATTTCAATTATTTTTGTGTACAAATTTACGGTGTGTAATTTTACAGTGTTGAGTTTACATTTAAAACATTTAATTTGTTTAATAAATATTCTTGTGTATAGAGTTTTCGCTTGTAGAATTAGCGGTGTTGAATTTGCAAAAGTAGAGTTTCATTTAGTAGAATTTCTACTGCCCCTTTTTCAAAAGAACAATTTTCTGCATTATTATAAAAATTGACTTTAGTCAAATAATAGAGTATTTAAAAAAATGTGAATAATACAATCACAAGTTTATTAATTATTAGTTACTATTAAAAATTTGTCACTTGCATTATTTATGAACAGTTAACTTTAATTGCAATATAACTAATCTTTTCCATAAAAAATGTAGCAGCTGAAAATATTTCATACGAAATAATTACATTTTAATTAAACTCAAGCGTACATATTATCTTTCATACATTTCCTTAATGCGCAATTTATTCTAGTAATTTAAAATAATAGTTTAAAAAATCTTTGATATAAAATTTTTATTTTATATTTTCAAGTATGTACCGACTGAGTATCGGCTATTCGAACGACTTGTTCGGGGGGAGAAGAGAGCGGGGGCAAAGGAGTTCGTGGGCGCAATATGCGGGTTGAGAGGCATGGGGGGATCGGGCAATTTTCGCCGGGAGCGCCGTTTACAATTAGTTCCTCGAACTATACCCCGTGCCGCATCTAGGCTTATAATATCTTTGATCCAATATTCGATGTAGAAAAATCTCTTTTGACTTTACGTCTCTCTATCATTTTACCACGTAGCTCTTGGCGACTGAATACAACTACCATGATCGGAGGGGTAGTCGTTTGTGTGTGAGATGGTGCTTTGATGATTCGGTAGAGGTTGACAACTTCATTCTTGGCAATTGGTACATCAAGAGCCCTTGCAATTGACTCAACGTTGGCCATAAGGTCCTCGTTGGGCTTCATTGGAAGACCATGAATTTCAAGCGTAGTATGTAAAGCCGCTTGGTCATTTACATTCTGCGCATGCGCAAGTGCAACCACTTCAGCCTTAAGGTCCTTAACTTCCTTTTGAACAGAACAAATTTCTTCACTTTGTACTTTAGATCCGGCTTCAACCGTATCAATACGACGAGTGTTATTGGAAAGGTCAGTCTTTATTTCTAAAAGGGTAGAGTTTAACTTCTCATTAAAATCCTGTTGTCGGGTTTCGAATTCACTGAATCTCGTTAAAATCTCACTTTGGGCCTCCGAAACCACTTGACGTAAAAGGTCAATGAGACCCGGAGGTAGAGCAGGTGCATTGGCGGAAGTGGGAGTAGAGAGTACGGAATTTACATTTTCGACGTCATGAGAATCACTAATCTCATAATTGGCAGCAGAGTTGGTATTAACTGCCGTAGAGGTGGCACTAGTAGTCGAAAAACTACATGCCCTGCAGACATAATCAATCTGTCCTTTTTTAAGTTGTTCAACAGTTTTTTTTTGCGATACCAACATTAGCACAGGTCAAATGGAAGAGATTGCCACACTTTATACAGGCTATAACTTCAGGACCACCTCTTGAAATCACTACGTTGCACTCCGGACACGCTCCCGTGGTATCGTGATTAAAAGGTAATAAAAATAACTATTTTGAAGAAGCTTGCACCGATTAAAAACAATTGAAAGAATGAACAAAACGCTAAAAGTCACAAACAAACCCGCCACAAGCACTTTCACGACACAACAACTTTATATACAGAAAAATCTGAGGTACTCTAGGAATCTCAGAGAAATGAAGCGGAGCGAATCGAAAAACGTCCGTAACCGACGGCTGCACAAGAATCCTGTAAGTATGTCTGTGAACACGATAACTTTCGAAAGAATTTATTGATTCGATTGTCCTTCGGTATACTCTTTTAGTCTCCTAAACTAAAGGTCAAGTTCGTTAGCCAGCCATTTTGGATAAAAATTCAAACGGTGAGAGCTTCTTGAAAAATGTTGAGACCATTTTTTGCAAAATTTGAGAATTATATGTACGGGTGCTCATAGTACTCGGAAATTCAAACAATTTATTCTCATTGCATTTTTTGATAAAATGAACATTTTCAGAGTTACAGCATTTTCAAAATCCAAAAGTAGTAACGAAAATTAACATTTTTGAATTTTTCTGAAAAATCGAAAATTCACCAGCTGCTGAAGGCTGGTGACCTTCTCAGCATAAAACGTCAATCAATTGTGACTCTCTCGGTTTCCATTCCTTGCCCCCCCCCCTCCCTCCACCCGTAATCTTGCGGTAAGAGAACTACGAGAAACTATGCACGTAAGAAAACTAGATATTCTATATGTAACTGAGACGAAGAAAAAGGGTTGCGAAAGTAGAAACATAGAAAAAGGGGTGTTGAAAGGCGGTTTTGAAATACGGTCAGGAGTAGATAGTGAATCATATTGTAGTCAAGGGGTCGGTTAGATTATGAATGAAGAAGCAAGAGAACATCTCAAATATCAAGGATATGTATCGCCCATATTGCTGTGGGTTAGAATGAAGTTAGGAATCAGAAGATTGTTTATCATAGCGTGCTACGCCCCAGATGATAGCGATCAGAGAGAAGCCAGAGACGCCTTATGGAACACTATGAATGATACAATAAGTATTTGCGATCATGGTGAAAGAATCATTCTGCTAGGAAATATGAACAGATGGGTCGGCGTCCAACGTTAGGGTACAGATACAGAAAGGGTGCTAAGTAATTCTGGGGATCAAACAAGAAAAATTGTAACGGAGAAAGATTAGTTAGCTTATGCTTAGAAAAGGGCCAATTTATTACAAATAATGGTTTACACATAGAATGATCCACATGTACACCTGGCGTAAAGAAAATAGCCACAGTTTAATTGACTTCGTTTGTGCGGATGAAAGACTAAGAGAACTAGTCAAAGATACAAGAGTCATGAGGGGCTCTGAATGCAATACTGACCATTACCTTCTAGTCTCCAAAATAAACTTAGGGCGGGGATGGAGAAGAAAGAGAACAAACCAAACGAAACAAACGCGAAACAAGATTGAAAATTTACAGAACCCGGAAGTGCGGATAGATTTTTAGAATAAGTTAAACGAACGCATATATAGGGCAACTTGAGAAGAGCTTATAAGCAATAAATATATATAGAGCGCGCATGGACTATGCTACGGGATTTAACTGCGAAAATTAACGTTAATAAAACAAAAATCATAATTTTTGAAGGAAAAGGTGATAAAACAATGTGCAACATTGTCCTAAGTGATGAGAAATTAGAACAAGTTCATAAGTATATATATCTAGGTAGCCTATTCACTAGTGACGGGAAGATAGATGGGGAGATAGATAGGCGCATGAACGAAGCTCAGATGGTTATCGGTAGAGCAGGGTCCATTCTCAGAAGTACAAATATATCAAAAAAAGCTAAAATGGCAATACATAATTCTGTATTTGTACCGACTGTGCTATACGGTAGCGAGACATGGACCTGTTAAGAAAAGGATAAGAATAAAATTAAAGTGATTGGCATGATACCTCTGCTCACAATTTGCGGAAAAACACTGATGCCAAAAGAATGCTTAGAATCTGTGAATGAGACATTAATCCGAAGAGACATGAGAAGCCATAGAAACACGAGAGATTATGGAGATTATGGATTCATGGACGTGAAGGAAGGTAGAGAAGTATGCCAGGACAGAAAAGTGTGACGACAAATAGTTTATAAAAAGAATGTGAGTAGAGCGAATGACGCCTGAAACAAAAGACCTTGGATACTAATGGGCCCAAGTGGGGAACCACACATAACAAATTCGTGAGTCTTTTCACTTGGGGTGATCGCTAGAGAGATTGATCAGCAACCTGGGTCGGAGCAGTGTTGCGGAACGAACATGTGATTTAAATAAATAATACGAAAATTCTAGATCAATCTAAAAAATCTATACCTCCTTCCCCACGTTACTATTTCCCAACCGAGCGAGTCACGCCTACCCCGAAAGGGAAATGGCTTAATGGTATAATAATAACTAATGCTCATGGTACTTGAAAATTCGAACAATTTATTCTATTTCTACATTCTTATCCAGAGAAGGTATTGGATTTGTGTAAAACTTGCGGGGGGGCCGCCCGCCCGTTGTCAAATATCCATTTTTCAATAATCATTTATAAATGTATCATATATATGTTCCAAAAACAACTTAGATACTTTTTTTCGCCCCTTTTCAGATATTCGGAAGAAATCTTTCTGATTGTATGATTTATTAGAAAGATACGGAAATGTGCGCTGAAGTGAACGAATTTCCCTCTTCATTTTAATCAAATACAAATTTAGTCATTTTCATCTGAAGAACATAGAACATAACATATCGTCGCTGCGAAGCGCGACAACTAAATCGCGCGCCGTGAACGCGCTCAAAGTTTTGAGTTTCCATTAAACGATGAACAGAAACGAGCGTGGAGCGCAAGGTTTACATGATTTTTAAACTAAATATCGAGCGCGAAGCGCGAGTGTCTTGATGAGAATGTGTTCCTTAAGGTCGATAGAACCTTAAGTAAATTAGTTCCTCTTTCTATGTAAAACGTAAATAATTAAACCAAAAGCAGGTCATAACGATGAAGCTAACTAAGAGAGTATTAACCCGCGAAGCGCGCAATAGCGAGCACACGAAGTGCGAAAATCCAGAGTAACCGAGCTTAAAGCGTCAGGCAAATGTGTCCGAGCGCGTAGCGCGAAGTGAATATATTATCGAGCGGGCAGATTTTTATTTTTATTATTATCAAATCACAATATGAAAGCATGCACAATATTTACGCTATCGCCTCGATACCTGACAACTAAATGTGGGTCAAAAGGCAAATCCGTTATAAAAAATCTGCCTGCCTTGCGGGCACGCGCGACTGTTGGATCTCGCGCTTTGCGCTCTATTACGTATTTTCACCTTGCGCTCGGGCGATTTTATTTGAGACTGAAAAGGAACTTTATTTACTCAAGGTTCTATCGACCTTAAGAAACACATTCTCATCCAGACACTCACGCTTCGCGCTCGATATTTGATTTAAAAATGATTTGAACCTTGCGTTCCACGCTCGGTTCTGTGCACCGTATGATAGAAACAAAAATGTTTGTGCGCACTTACGGCGCGCGAACTGGTCGTCGCGCTTCGCGCTCCGAAATACACTGATCGCGCACTTTTTGCTTCGTGTTATATGTTCTCCATACTGGGAACCGAACTGATGGCGCTGCGATCGCAAGATGGCGGAGGTAGACGGGAGGTTTTGAATATCAAAATAGTGTTATGTGTGACAAAAAACTTAAATAATTTAAAAAATGAAGCTCTCCCTTGGTGAAATTTGTGTTTTCGCGAATTCTTCGCCAACGAAGAGAAATTTTATCGAAGGCGAACGTGTTTGAAACGCTGGACATATTATTTATTGTGGGAAAAAGTCGGTGACCGATTTGTTTGCTCTTGCAGCATATTGTATACAAACCTCGGATTTATAAAACAATCCTCACGAAATAAGAGGTGAAATTGCTTCAAATGGCAAAATATTAAAAATAGAATGCAGTTGCAAAGCTGGTCTAAGTGAACACTGCAAGCACATCGTTGCAGTTTCGATTTATTGTAGCAAGTGAGTTGCTGATGTCAATACGACGTGGGTTTGTTTACGTACATATTATAATATAAATGATCTTGAATCATTATTTCTTTTATCCCCAGAACATACATTATAAGATTTAATTGATAACACCGGCACACAAAAAAAAGTGGTCTGCCCGGCGGACTACACCGCCATATCTATATGTTTTTGGGGTCGCCGAATCCGAATCCGGGATCCAAATACCCAAGTTAGCTCGTATTTTTCAAAAAAACGCAAAAATAGACGTAAAATTGACGAAAACTGCGATTTTTCTTGTATATTTTTACAAAAAACAAAGTATTTTCATGCCCGGTGGACTTAACCAGCATATCTATATGTTTTTGGGGTCGCTGAATCCGAATCCGGGGTCCAAATAACCCAGTTGGCTTATATTTTTCCGAAAAACGCAAAGATAGACGTAAAATCGACGAAAACAGCGATTTTTCTTGTATATTTTTACAAAAAAAAAAAAATATCTTCATGCCCGGTGGACTTAACCAGCATATTTCTATATGTTTTTGGGGTCGCTGAATCAGAGTCCGGGGTCCAAATAACCCAGTTGGCTCATATTTTTCCGAAAAACACAAAAATAGACGATTTTACGTTTATTTTTGCATTTTCTGGAAAAATAGGAGCTAACTTGGATATTTTAACCCCGGATTCGAATTCAGCGACCCCGAAAACATAAAGATATGCTGGTTAAGTCCACCGGGCATGAAAATACTTTGTTTTTTGTGGAAAAAAAGGTCTATTTAAAGAAAGTCAGGCTGGTTTCAGAAAGGGTAGGGCAACAAGAGATCATATTTTTGCGCTGAACTCGATGATAAACAACAAATTAAAAAGGGAAGGGGGAAAACTGTACGTAGCTTTTGTAGATTTTAAGAAAGCCTTTGATTTGGTGGACAGAGATACTCTTTTTGTTAAATTGGAAAAGATTGGGATAAAGGGTAGAATGTTGAGAATGATAAAAACTATATACAGGGAAACTAAAAATGAGGTAATCACGGATCAAGGCGTAACTGAGAGCTTTATGACCAACAGGGGGGTCAGGCAAGGGTGTCCACTGAGCCCAACGCTTTTTAACGTGTTTGTAGAAGATTTAGAGGAAGAATGGGAAAGGAAAAAAGAAGGAGGTACAGTAATAGGAAACACTAAGGTTTATGCATTGAAATTTGCTGACGATCTCAGTCTGGTAGCGGATTTTGGTGACGGCTTATCCGAAATGCTCAGAACCTTAGAAAGATATCTCACTAAAAATAAACTCCAAGTTAATGTAAATAAGACAAAAATCATGATATTTAGGAAAGGAGGCAGGAGAAAGAAAGGGAAAAAATGGAAGATATTTGGAGAAGAACTAGAAGTAGTGGATCGATATAAGTACTTGGGTTTTTGGTTTTCTACAGCGGGGACTTTTAGTAAGCATCTGAAAACTTTAGCAGGAAAAGCACAGAAAGCTATCAACGCAGCATGGGGGTGATGAAAAGGGCAAGAATAAATAATTTAGGAAGAAGGCTCTACTTGTTAGACACTTTGGCAAAGTCAGGCGCCCTATACGGGGTTGAAGTATGGGGATGGGAAAGGTCAGAGGTTATGGAAAAAGTGCAATGCAGATATATAAAAATGATAATGGGGTTAGATAGAAACACGCCAAATTATATTTGGAGAATGGAAGCAGGGAGAAGAAGTCTAGAAATTGAGGCGAGAAAAAGGGCAAGTAGATACGTTTTAGAAATTCTGAGAATGGGGCGAGATAGACTACCTAGGATTTGTCTAATGGAGGAATTAAGAGCGATTGATAATAATGACGCATCCAAATGGGGAGAAGTATTGAAAAAAGCGATGGCCGAAGTAGGAGACGGAGAAACATTACGCTTAATGAGGAACGAAGGAAATGAAGGCAAAATACAAAGTAATTTAGAACGAGGGGTTATAAGAAAGTCTGAACAAGAAATTCAATCTGATTGGGGACGGATCGACAAATCCAAATACTGTCAATTATACCAAAATTACAAAGAGGGATTTCAAAGGGCAAAATACTGGGATTTAAAGAAGGTAAATGGGGAGTTTAAGGAACAGTGGGCAAGACTGAGATGTGGGAACGTAGGTTTGTCAGGCAATAAAGGGTACAGCAATACATTATGTAGACTGTGTGGAGTATCGGAAGAAAATTTGGCTCACATTTGGATTTGCGAAGAAGCAAGAAGACTAATTAAAAGGGACCTGGTCGGGGAGGTTGATTCTCGGTTACAAAAAGATCCGCATATCGAAATTGAACAGAAACTAATAAATATTCTGAAAGAAGAATTGAGCTCTGAGCTCTGCAGATATGCAAAAGAATTCGAAAGACTTGCGAGAGAGAGTGTAATCAACAATCTAGATGTTGGGGTTGAGTTGGAAGAAAATAGTGATATAGGGGAGTAACATAGCCTAAGGCCAGGAGGAACTGTAATATAGATATAGAAATAGGTAATTACTTAATTGTTATCTGTTCAGGTTCAAATTCTAAGACAGAAAATATGTACCTTCGTTTTATTTGATAATTTAAGAGGGCAAAGGAATATTGTAAAAACTGTAAAAGTATACAATGAAGACAATAAATATTATATTATTAATGTTTTAAAGTACAGTGTTTTAAAAATATAAAAAGTTTAAGGTCTTGTTTTTACAAGAGATATTTTTGTTATGTGCACGTTATTCGAAATGTGTACAAGGTTTTTAAAATGTAAATATTGATGCACTTGTTTTTAAAAAATTCCCATCTATGCGAGATTTGGTGACTAAGAATTTTCAAAAAAAGGATAAAAAATGTATGAAATTCTTCTTACAAAATCCCTAATCGCACCAGAAATTATAAGTTTAAAAATGTTATAAAATGGCATTTTTTAAGCTCTTTTATTTCAGGAATGATCTTTTATTAAAATTTGACCAATTCTGTCATATTATAAGCTCTCTGGAATATTATTGTTTCGAAATTTGCCAATTCGAAATTGCCAGAAATATTCTTATTTCGAGAATTTTCTATTTTGCATATTTTGTGTTTCGCAATTTCCGAATTTAATTTATTAAATTTTTTCTATAATTCGCGAAAAAGTGCCAGTTTTTCCACCTGTTTTTGGTGTAAAAAGTGATAGATTTTTGGTCGATGACGTAGCGCATGCGCAGTGCCGAACTTTCCGGGCAACAGTGACAAAAGTGGACAGATGCAGTGGAAAAAGTAAATGGACAGTGATAAAAGTGAGGCACAGTGACAAAAGCGACAAAAGTAAATGTTATTTCGGGTGGGTTCGTGCTGCCTCGGGTGTACTCGTGCGTCGTGCGCAGCCAACTTCATTCTATTTTCCGACTGTCGTCCCTAACCTAAAATCAATTTCCTGAAAAGTCTCGAGTTGTGTATTTTGTATGTACTTTTGTCACTTGGCAAAAGAAAAAAAACATCGTCAGTTTCTCCGAAAATACCATGCTTGGTTTTCTTCACGAAAAATCGGAAATTTTGAAGCCCTCAACTTTATGGGCCAACCATTCAATTGTGAGAACCAGCTTATTATTACTGCCATATTATTGCCATGGTTTTGATAATTGCCATTGTCATTGTTGCGTCAATCGACAAAAAATCGCCTTCTTTTTACACAAAAAACAGGTAAACAAAAACTAGCACTTTTGCACAAATTATAGAAAAAGTATCGTGTCCCACACATTGAAAAAGCGACGATTTAAAACTCGTGTGATACCCACCCTCGCTCCGCTCGGGTAGCTAACTTCACACTCGTTTTAAATCTCTCGCTTTTTCAACTTGTAGCACAATATACTATTAATTCCTAATCTCTCCCGAAGTTGTGATATTAATAATTTTCTTAATTTGAGATTGAGAAATTTTTGAATTGCTAGGTTTTTTGTTCAAAAATGTAGTAAATAATATAACTATGTATTTATACCTCTGAAAAAATGTTTGTGAACTAAGCATTATTTTCTAATCTCTTCCGTGAAGTCATTTAAAAATGTGTTCATTAAATGAAAGTATTTTATTTTTGTGTATAATATTTTATCTTTTAGAAATTTTTATATATAATCCGGTTCATAATTTTAAAAAATTCTAATTGTCTGACTAAAACTGTTTAATGCCAGCCAAAGAAGTGAGCAAATAGTTTTTCATTCGCATACCATTTTTACAGTTATATGTATAGTTTTATTATCTACTCAATTTTATCGGAAAAAAGACACAATTTGAAAAATTATCAATCTCACGACTACAAAATAGATTGGCAATTTTGTTACAAACTAGTTCGCGAATATTTTATATTTTCAAAAATTCGTTAATATTTTGAATAAGGCAGAAATACAGAGAACAGTAAAAAAAATCCGAAAAATTTTCGAAAAATTTTCGAAAAATTTTTAAAAAATTTTCAAAATTGTGTCAGAATAATCTGCAATATTTCAAGGCAATTTCTTTAATTTTGCAGCATTCTTTAAATACTTATAAAATTCAGATGATTTGAAAGATATTTTAAAAGTTTAGAAGTTTTAAAAATATTAAAAAATAATTTTAAATTTGTGAAAATTTGAAAAATTTGGAACCAAATCTATATATCTAAAGATGTAAAAAAAATACATAGAATTTAAAAAAATTTCAAAACACTCCAAAAGGTTTCTAAAATTCTTTTAAAATTATTTGTTTTAATTGAATTTAATTATTCGTTTTGAAATTCTTTTTAAAATTGGTAAAATAAAGCCAGGCAAGGCAGGCAAGGGCAAAGGAAAACAAAACAAAATAAAAGTATGAATTTTCAAAAAACTATTTGAGTCCTGAACGAAAGCAGACTCATTTTCAAACCAAGAACAGAAATTTTCAGCAAAAGAGTTCAGTTTTCATAGGTATCCAGAGCTTTTGCCTCGGAGCACAATAGATAGAGGCAA
>CAKNYM010053933.1:13383-41280 GCA_932195095.1 Andricus curvator | reverse complement strand
AAAAAAAAAACCCTGTATATAAGGAGCGAAATTTAACTCCAACTAGATTGAGTCTAGCTAACTCCAATGGGGTCAGCTTCGTCGCTCCATCCTATGGAGTCATGAAACTAGCTCCAAGTTGGACAGGCACGATCGCTCTAATGGCAACGGCATTCACCTCCTTCGTGGCGACCAGCCGCTGCAATTTCGAGAGTTACTCTTCGCTCCAACGGAAAGTCGCGCTCCATTCCACAGGGAGAAGCTCACTTCTGGCTTCAAGTTGGAGTTACAATTAATGCCATTGGAGTGCGCGCTCGCTCCAAGAAATTTAGAAGGTTTATTCATAGTTTCTCGATTTCATTATACATTGATTAGGCAGAGTTATTGAAAATTTTATTAATTTGATAAATATCACATTCCGAGAAAAGTAATATCTTTGATTTGCACCAAAACTTTTATAATTAAAAATAAAAATAAAATCATTATTATATTAATGCAGGTACTTTAAACTACAAACTCTAAAACCCTTCATATTCGTCGAAGAGAAATTCATTCTGAATTTAATATCTGTAACAGATTCATTCAAGAAATTGCATTTAGTATTTAATATTAGTTTTCCCATATGTGGAGCCAAAAAGTCTTCATTACAATTCTTTTTTCGCATTATGATTACATGAAAGAAAACACATACAGAAATGAAAGTTTTATCAATTTACTGCCTAACCAAATAAGTCTCAAAACTATTGGGAAATGTTTTTTTTTCACTGAATACGATGAAAATTCTATATGCAACACTTACTTTCCAAAAATCATCATTTCTTGTAATCACTTATTGTTTTAAACTAGTAAGAACAATGGAAACTTTGTTTTTTTTTTTTAAACCCAATTCAAAATGAAAATTATAAATGCTACCTTGTTTCACGAGTTCGCGACATAGCGCACCCAAGACTTCAGATCCCAATAGTAGTTTTCGTTTGTAAGAAAGATGATAACAAAGTTTGAGGATGCCTATTTCCTCGAAAATTGCTTAAATAGTTCAATAGTTGGACTTGGAATCTAAAAAATATTAAACTCGAGTCTTTATATAATGAAATGAGTCGATTTATTTTTGAGGTGAGAGATTCAGACCAACAGCCTTTAGATTGTGAAAATTGTCTGCAATTGTCGTAAGAATTTGTGCCTTGCAGTATAAGCTATTTCTGTATGTTGTGCGTTCGATTTTTTATTTTTTAATCAAACAGAAATGTTTGCTTTAATGTGTGGATAAGCCGGATTTTCTAGCTTGTGATTCTTCATATTTAAAATTAAGGGAGAATTTTGAAGCAGGCCAATTTGAAATTAGTTTTCTTACTTTACTTTTCCATTACTTGCATACTTACTTACTTCCCTCTAAATTTCGACCTCAAATCTCATATTTCATTCCAGTCAAATAAAAAATCATCATGTTCAACTTAATAATTGCCATAACGTAATTCTAAGAATGGGGAGATTACGATGTTTTATATGCAGTCAGTGTTCTGATGGTGGTTTGAATGGATTAGCTCAAAATTTCCAAATTCTGCATGGGCCCACGATGAACAGAGGATATGGTCCTTCTGGTTTTGAATGTGGACAGGATGGTTGCAAACGGCGTTTTGCACTTTTTAACTCAATGAGGCAACACATTCGAAGAACGCATTTATCTGATGAAGGAGCGGTAATCAACCCTGGAGCACATCTACCACCGAATTATGAAGATGGGCTTCATCGTGAACCAATTGATATAAATTAAATGGAAAATGCGGACTACGAAGGCGATGATGAATTTGACGCTGCGATGCCTCATCAGGGTGCGGAAAATGAGGCCGAAGAATTCGATTTGCGTTCCTCGGTCGTAAGAATGATTGGCAGAATGCAGGCAAAGCCATCCATGACGGGAAGTACTTTGTCTGATATGATAGATGAGTGTGACGAACTGCTATCAAGTACAGTATATCTCACTGCCAATACATTGACTCCAAAGAAATTCCTCTTGACAAACGTACAGACAGCTTGCTTGACAAAGAAAGTCAGACGTTCGTTCCAAAAGGCGTAATGAATAGTTGTCAGTCTATGTCAGTCATAAATGTGTTAAACCTAGTTTTATCAAACGATAATGTTAAAGAAGCCATTTTAGCAGAGCAGCCATCAGAAGTCGGTGTTCTTGCTATATGGATGGACGGGACAAATTATAAATCTCATCCGTTTTTCCAAAGCTATCCAAAGACCCTTCGACTTGAGTTATACTACGACGACATCGAGGTTACAAACGCAAACGAATCCAAAACAGTCGTGCATAAGCTGGGGGTTTGGCTCTATAGAATAAAAAAAATACCACCCCATATGAATTCTGACTTAGGTAGTATTCACGTTTTGTGTTTATGTTTTACGAAAGATTTTAAAAAGTACTGTGTTGAAGAAGTTTTAAAAGGGGTTTTCCCGGAACTAGAAAAACTGGAGCGCGACGAAGGTGTACTCATTAAATTAGGAGGCGACGATTTTGTTCTTCGAGCAACGATTACAGCTTTCTGCGGGGATACCTTAGCTGTTCATGAGGTGTTTTGCTTGCTTGGACCTTCAGCAAATAAATTTGGTAGAATGTGCTTAATAAGTGGGGCAGAACTGCACGAAGGAAACTGCCACGCAGGATTAGAAAGAACAAAAGAAATATTTGAAGGACATCTTGCAGTGCTTAGACACCCTGATGCTGATATCCAAACGATATGTACTGAAACCGGTGTTCGCAGTGATTGTGATTTGCATGCGTCAAAATATTTTCACATTTCGAAAAACAAAATATTTGACGTAATGCACGAAATTTTTCCTGGTGTAGGTCCAATGATGCTGAAGCTAGTAATTAATAATTTTGTATTAGAGGAACACTTCTTCGACGTCGATTATTTCAATGGACAAATTGCAGCTTTTAATTATGGACCTTCAGGAAAAAAGAAGAATCCTTCAGCTAACTTCACTACAGCTGGAGTTCGCAATGTGAATGACCATACATTAAACCAAAACCCAATGCAAATGTGGTGCTTATTACGCGTCTTTCCATTTTCAGTGGCTGCAAAGGTACCTCGAGATGATAGGCACATGAATTTCATTCTACTATTATTGCGTATCCTCAAAATCGTCATGGCTCCAAAACTCACTAACAGTCTTATGCCATACCTGTGACACACAATTAGATAATTTTTTCAGGTATTCAAGAAGCTTTTACCTGACATAAACTTCATTGATAAATTTTACCATATGGACCACTACCCGGAATGTATAGAAGCCATGGGACCTCTGGTAAATAACTGGTGCATGAGATACGAAGCAAAGCATGCTCCAACTGAAGAACGTGCTCATGTTGTGCATAAATTTCAGAACATTCCGAAAACTCTAATAAGAGTATCACAATGCGCACAAAGTGCAAAGTGGGGTGCTGGTGATGTTGAGTTGGATGTCGTAAAAAGCGAAGGCGGAAAAGTTGTGCTGATGGAAGAAACCTTGAGCCAATTAGAGTTGAAAAATTTCGGGTACGTGGTAGAAGACAAGGTTTTCCGAAAAAATGCAGTGCGAGTGAATATCGTTCTTTTCAAGATAAATTTTTTTGTTTGCTTGGATGCAAAAGGAGAGCCAGGAATCGACCTTCCTTGATTCGGAATTATTTCCGAGATACTAATTTTGGGGAAGTTTGAAGTCTATCTTCGAACGATAACTTGTGACACGCTTCACTTCGACCCGGACATTAACGATCATTCAATCGAACTTGGGATGGAGGATGACCGAATAATTTTTTTCCCAACAAAAGATCTTGCCCACTACAAAACAATGAATTCCTGGACACAGCCAACGTCTCATGAGATATTCTGCAGTCTGCAACACATATTATTACAATGACTTTGCATATGTATAGTATACTAAATATTACATATATGTATAGATAAATCAAATTATTATTTAATCAACGTCTACATGTTTTCAACAAATTCATCATCAACATCCGCTCTCTAAAAATTTTTTGCAGTAAACAAACTAGATGGAGCTGGCTTCCTCGAACTGACGAAGGACGATTTGAAGGACATGGATGTTGAAATTGGACCGCAAAAAACAATCTTTCGCTTGATCAAAAAATTGCGAGAACAGACGCTGGCGAGTTTTTAAATCGTATTTTAAAAATAGTCGCAGATAAAATTGATATATACAACGTCTTTAAATAAGGAGATACTTATGTAAATCCATACTTATATAATTGAGCGGTTGGGTGCCAGAACAACCTACTTGCATTTTACGTAAGGTCGAAAATCTAGTCCAGTCTAGTCACGTGACTAAGCTGCTCGAGAGATAAAACAGTGCGATATGGGATTAGCAATGACAGCCGAATGGAAATCCTAATTCTTAGATTCATGAAATTCGTAAACGCAAAAGCTGGGTTGGGAGAAGAGTCAAGTGTTGGAACATCGTGAGTTTTTTCTCGATTAACAGAGCATGAGACTTTTTAATAAGGTAAAATTTGGTAGTGCTTTTTAAAAGTGGTTAAAGGCACAAAAGTATTAGGACTGTCAGGATGTAGTCATTAAGTAGGTGTAATTTGATGCGGTATTGTGTATTTTTACAGTTTCATATTTATCTCTTTAAAAATATATTATTTGGTGAACTTTGTCAAATGTATGAAATCAATTTTCACTAACTGTTGCTAATTTAGTTGCTTGTTTTTTGTTGAAAAACACAAGGAAAATAGCATTTTTTCAAATAGAAAGTTGAGGTTCAATACAGGATTTAAACAAGCCGATTCCATCCTCACGTTCAGTTAATTAGGAATCAAAAATTAAAATGAACTATTTTATTGGGCTATTGCCCGTGCACATGCAAATATAGTGCGGTAAATTATAGTAGTACCAATAGTGAATAAAAATGCAGTTCCCACTTCTTTGTCTATCCAAAAGCCGACGCAAACTTTCGAGGAATTTTTGGAGGATACGAAAAAATGGATAGAATCCGCTTAATTTCTAATATTAATGCAGAAGCCTACAATCTAATTGTACAATATAATCATAGTTCGTTAAAATAACAGATAGAGCGAACATTTCATTTAAACACTTTCAAACCCAGAGGCGAGGTTTTGTATTAAATTAGATCAAAACTTGCACCCTTATGGCGTGTCAATTGCGCCCTCGCGGTAGTTTTTTCTAGTTTAACCCTTTTTCGCCCTCGTGGCGTGGAAGGAAATTAATTTAAAATTTACCTTTGAGAAATTTCGAGATTGATTGAAAAAACAATTCTTAACATTCCATTAGCTTCCGCTCTCGAGGTGAAATTCTCAAGGGAATTAGCTAGAAATTAAACTCAGCATTAGGTTGAAGTTAATTGAAATTTTGGTTTGAAATTTTGAAGTGAGAATTTCATTTTAACTTTCGCCCTCGAGGCGAACTTCTTTAAAATACATTCACCTTGGTCTTGTGTGGGGCTTTTTCAAATTCTATTCACCTTCACCCCCGAGGTGGGGTCATGAAATTTAGACAGGAAACGAAAATTCAAATTGAATTAAACTTCCTGAAATGACATGTATTTCCAAAATGCTAATGGTCAAGATCCAAATGCGGTTCCTGGAACAGATAACGTAGCGATTAGCGTAGCTCGAGCAATCGCCGACACTATGTCAATCTAGCAGGCAGCCAGTCTCATCATAATGTTTGATGGCAGAAATATTCCTGTGCAAGATCTTATACAGGACATCGTGAACGCCGCAATATACGTTCGAGCAGCATGTGAATCCTCCCTCATCATCGTCGCGTTAAGTAAGCTCACTGGCCTAGCTAGAGAGTTTACAAGAAACAAGAGATTTGCAACTGAGTTAATCGATGTACTAAGAGAACGCTCCGCAACCAGGAATTTTGAATTTGGGTAACAGTGAGCTAATCGGAATTACTGCATCTGTACGTGTGGCTACGAAAAGTAGAAAGATAATTGAACCTGGATTAAAATTAAAACTGGCCAAAGTATCTCACTCTGTCGACGATTATTTTAGTTTCAATGAGTTGCAATTTGTTAATATTGAAGCTAAGAAATCTTTTGATGTCGCTAACACAGTAGTTTATTGTACAGATATCAGTGCTTTTATCGATGATGTTAAAGAACAACAGCAAGTATCGCTAGCTTATTTGAAATTAGGCATAGATGGACAAGGTGGATTTTTGAAGATCTGCCTTTCGATACAATCACAAACTCATTTGAAGAACGATCATAGAGCCAAACTTTCTCCGTATGAGGACGGTATAGCTGCTGAGGGAATGTAGAATTCTGGAGTTAAAAAAATACTTTTATTAGCATTAGCTCATTGTTCTCAAGGGAAATACAAACATTTTTCGAAACTGTGGTCTGTATTAAATGTTCATGCTTGAGAATAGACATGCCCAACTCGGGCAAGTTTCCTTCGGGAGCACATGTTCCGCGTCCCCCACTATTTCTCCTGGATAGCGGGAGTAGTGGTAGATGCGTGCGAGAATCTCTTCTCGGTGACGTACGCTGCACCGTGGATAGGAAATATTTGTCGGGGTGCTTGGGGCGACTGACTTTTCAACATAAAATTTTAATAGTAACTAGAGCCTTAATTATTTTATTTCAGTATGTTTACATTTTTTTTCAATGATTGTAATTGGAAAGAGAAGTTTACACTTTTTTTTCATTGTATATTATTGAATAATCAATTATCACTGTTTTTTACATTGTATGTACATTGTACAATGTACACAAATGTTGGCTGATACTTTTTGCAGTATAACAATCTATCAACATTATGCTCAAATTAGGAAGATAAGTTATAGAATTGAAGTATAGCTATAACATCTTAATCCTAATTAGTATTAATGAATTCTGATATGTTTTATCAAATCTTATATTTAATAAATATAATATTTAATTAAACATGTCTGAATTTTTTGCTACTGAGTAGGATTGCGATTGTATAATTATATTTTATTTATATAACTGTCGTTCCTACCATATGCATAATATTAATAGATTCTTATACTGCTTTTTGAGAATTGCCAGGGATTAAAAATTATAATATTTCAGTTCAATTATTATAACTATTTTAATATCTCAAGCAGAAGAAAATTTATTATATATCTATACATAACTCTTTTTCAAATTAAAAAAATAAAAAAAATAAAAAAAAATATATAAAAAAATTAAAATTAAAAAAAAAATTAAAAAAAGAGTTATTGGTTCCTCGTTTAGAGGTAGGCCGCGATTCGACAGATGAGCACAGATTATCTTCTATCTAATACAACGCTGCTGTAGTAATATATTGTATAATTATATTTTATTTATATAACTGTCGTTCCTACCTTATGCATAATATTAATAGATTGTTATACTGCAAAAAGTATGCTATACGAGCATCGCGCGTCTAAATCTAACTCAAATACTATGATAAAATCAAATTCTAAAGGAAAAATAAAAATTAATTCAAATTTTATGATACATCAAAAGAGTCAAAATAGAAATATTAATTCAGTTTTGAAAAGAAAACTATAAAATAATAAATCCCGCTGGAAAAAATCATGAGATACAATATATGTAAAAACAAATATCTTCATCTGAAATCCGCGGATTGTAATAATGATGTAAATGAATTTTAGATCAACTATTTTCATGGATCATCAAATATAAGAGAATTCCAACAGTAATTGAAAAACAAAGTAATTTTTTTTACGAAAAAACGGCAGATTGAGATGTTTGTTCATAGAATATGTTCCTGAAAATTACGGTAATTGTTATTTAATTTCTTGCATGCACTTATAAAATTACTATAAAGTTCTTCTCGGATAATACTCATTGAAAAAACACCTTTTTTGTATTTTGAAATGCTAAATGTACGTTTTTCTTTATAAAAATGTTTATATTGAATCATGTGAATAATTTGTTGAATGATTCTGGTTGTTAATTAGTACAAATAATGTAATTCCAATAATAATTCGAGAAAAAAGTTTCTTTTATAAGAAATTTGAAACTGAGACATTTGCTTATAGAAATTATTTTTAACAATGACGAAAATTGTTATTTAATGCCTTCTATACAGTTTAAAAACCCCACTTAATTAATTGTCGATAATTGTAGTAAGAAATACCTTTTTTGTATTCAACTTTTTTGATCATTACAAATAAGGTAATTTTAATAATAATTGAAGAAAAAATAATTTTTTTCAGAAGGAAACGGAGGATTGAAATGTAGTAATAACTCTTCATTGAATGCTACATATCTTTTTATTATTACAGTCCATTGCACTAGATTCACACATTTACCCTTAAATAAAAACTCTAATGATTCCACACTTCAGCAATTGTGCCTGTCATTAAAATGTCTGTACTAGTATTGCCTAACATTTTTTTTGTATTTTTTTTTGTACACGAGGAATATTTGAGAAAAACACATTTACAGTACAGCAAACTTAAGTAAGACTATAGGCTAGAGGCGAGCATGCCAATTTTTTTTTAGGTTTTTTTTTTTAATCTGATATTAGATTACAGTGACAGTTTATAATAACAATAATATATAATTAGATTGTAAAAAGATCAGAAGTCGTCATATGTGTATCATCCTTTGGTTCACTTGCCATTCTCTTTATCCACTTTATGCTCCAGTTTTCTTTCCTCTGAAAATGAAACGATATTGAGTTTGCACATTAGCATCATAAATTGCGCGCTATGCGTGCATTTCGTATTTCAATTTAAGGGGAAACATGATTTTTCATGTGAAGAGATTTAATACATAATTGGCATGTCAATCAAAAACAATTTTAATTTTCAAACAAAAACAGTTGAAAAAAATTCTTTTTCGTTTCAATAGAAATTTGTATTTAACTTATAATGATTTTCTTTATTTCCTAAGGTTTCGTCGTCCTGGGCAGAAACTACTGTAGTTTCAGTCAGGTGCCCAACGTACCTTTTTACAGGAAGGGGTAGAAGGGTTAGTAGGAAGGGGCAGTAGGAGAGGGAAAAGGAGGTCAAGTAAGGAGTGGGTGGAAGAGGGTAATTATGTATGGATTGGAAAAGTAGGGGTGGGGAAGTATGCAAAAAAAGGTATGAGTGGGGTAGTAGGACAGAAGTACTAGCGGTAGTAGGGTTAGTAGAGAAAAGGCTGTAGGAAAGGGGAGGGTGAGTGCGGGGTAGACATAAGAGAATTATGGGAGGAACTGCACTAGAAGGGAAGTTATGGGTGGAGCAGTGATGGGGATGTGGAAGGGCACATACAAGATTTTTGTGGTAGGGAGTCATGAGATGGGAGAGCAAGTGAGGGATGAACGGAGGGAAAATTAGGTGAGGGCCGGTATTGGTTGGAAGGGCATGTAGAAGGCATGTGGGGGTGAGGAAGTATTGCATGGGTTAGTGTGGCAAGGATGCTAGGAGTGGGAACGACAGTAGGATTAGAAAGGGAAAAAGAGTGGTGGGTAAAGAAGAGTTAGGTAGGGGAAGTATGAAATGTTAGTGAGCCGTGGAAAAATATTCAAGAAAGTAGGGGGAAGTGTGCGAAGGAATTTGAATTCAAGGGAGTAGGGAAGGCGTTATAGGGGTATTTGGAATGGACCGGTAGGTGAGGGGTATGAGTAAAAGGTAGGAAAAGCAATAGAGGAGTGAGCAAGTTAGGGGTGGGGTGAAAGTGTGAGAAGGAGCAAAACTTTATCTGAAAAAATAGTTTGAAATTCATATACAAAACATTGAACAAACTTACTGATTCATATGTTGTTTTACTTTTTCTTTCACTTGATCTGGTGTCAAGCATGGTAACGCTGCTGCGATGACATTTCCTACTAACTGCTCTTCAACAGCTTCTGTCGGGAGAGTTTGTTTACTATTATAATCTTGCAGAGTTTTTAGTTGGTATCCAACGTTGTCAATTCTAATTTCGTTGCAAGCAACTTTACAGTTCTTCAAATCATCAGCCGTTACAAAAAAATATTTTCTTAAAGCTTCTTCTGCGTTTTTTGCGGAACCTCCTGGGGGATCAACAGTTTTGCTTGCTGAAAATCCTAAGAATTGAAAAAAGTATATTAGTAATAGAAACGTCGGATACACTATTAAAAAAAGATTTTAAATAAGTGATCATTCGAAATTATGTAGGACAATTTTTGGGAAAACCCAGCAGAGATTTGATTGGTTAAAGTAAAAGTGGAATTTTCGATTTAATAATGTACATTTCCAACCAAAAATGAAATTTCCATATTTTGAGTGAAACTGAGACTGCATATTTATAATCAAAACTGGAAAACTTTTCTCAGTTGAAAAATTAACTTTTAACAAAGAAAGGAAAATCAATGTTTCAACAACATAGTTCAATTTCCAAACAAAGAAGTGAATCTTCAACCCGGAAGAGTGTTATGTGACCAAAAATTGAAAAATAACATTTTTAGTCGAAACAATTAATCTTTAATCTTTAACAAAAAAAATATAGTACTTCAACTTTCAAGCACGTGGTTGAACTGCCAATTAAAAAAAAAAAGAATCATTCAAAAATGGATTAGGTACATTTTTAGTTGTAGAAATTAACTTTTAACCAAAAAAGACCACATTTTCAATAAACTGGTTTAATATTCACAAAAAGAAAGGAATGTTCAATCACGAATTATAATTATCAACTAAATACGATAAATTTTAAAACTGAAAATGGAACCGCTAAACTTTTAGTGAAAAACTTGTACCGCCTATTGCAATTTGTGGACGACCCTAAAAAAGAAATTATTTCAATTAGTTTAATTCCTTCACTTATACTCACCAACACAAAGTGCCACCAAAGTAAGTATTGCGATTTTCATGATGGATGTAATTAAGAGTTTACCCAAAAAAATCAGCGAGTAAGACTTTTACTAGAAACAGTAATTTTACTTCTTTCTGTTCCTGATGATGTCGAGACAATGATTTTGGGCCGCTTATATACTGAAATTTTTGAGAAAATTACCCTGGTGGGGCAGTGCAGGGAAAGTGGAAGGGCATAAAAAATACTGTTGTGGTAGGGAGGCATGATATGGGAGGGCAAGTGTGGATGAACGGAGGAAAATTTGGGTGAGGGGGGCGGTATTGAATGGGAGGGCGTGTAGAAGGAATATAGGGGTGAGGATGTATGGCATTATGAAACTCATAGGAAAGACGCGTGTGAAACGCAATCTTTCTTATCAAGGTTTTATTTACCAGAGATCGAACTCATTCCGAATAACATGTTTTTCAAATAGAATTAAAATTCTACGCATTTTTTAATTCGATTGTTTTTCAACCTTTTTTTTTTAATTTTCAGACTGACAATTGAATGATTTTGCAGAAAATGTATTCTCTTGGTTAAAAATTCAATTCCTTCTTTTAAAATGACACATTCTAAAAAAAAAAAAATTATTGTATGAATGTAGAAAATTCAATTGTTTCGTAGATCGTTCGTCTTTTTGATTTCGAAATTCAACATTTTTCATGACAATTGTTTCCTTTATTGTCTGATAATTCATTCTTGGTTAAAGATTCATCTATTTTGTTTGAATTTGTTGTAGTTGAAAATTACGTTTGTTGATTGAAAACGGAACTGTTAAATTTGTAGTTGAGAATTAATTATTTTTTCTGAAAAATTCAACTATTTTGCTAGGAAATTAATCTTCTTGGTTGAACATTTATTTTCTTTAAATAAAATATTTTTATTGAAGATTCGATATTTTTTTATTGGAATTTCATCTTTCTTCGTAAAAATTCAACTACTAAGTTACAAATGTACCTTTTTCGTTGAAGATTTATAATTTTATTAGAACATTCATTTCCATCGCTAAAAATTTAACTACTTTGGTAAAAATTCGTCAATGTTTTTTGGTAGAAAATTTCTCTTTTCCGTCAGAATTTCAACTACTATTTATTTAAAAATAATGTTGTCGTTGAAGATTCATCATATTATTGAAAAATTCATCTTCATGATTGAAATACAATTGGTTTTTAATTTAATATTCATCATTATAATTCAAAAATTACCTGGATTAACAAATCAACTATTTTGTTGAAATTTCTTTTTTTTTTTAATTTAACTACAATGTTAAAAATTTACTTCCTTGGTTAAAGAATCATCATTTTCATCAAAATGTCATGTACTTGGTAAGGAATTCAACTATTTGGGTAAAATTCATGTATTTTGTTACAAATTATACTTTTTTGTCAAAAGTTCATTTTTTTTTAATTCGTCACTTTAGTTTAAAATTATTTTCTTTGGTTAAAAATTTAACTATCTTTTTGAAACTTTTTTTCGGATAATTCAACTTCCTTTTTTAGAAAATCAGTCTTCTTGGTTAAATATTCATATCTTTTTTTTGGAAAATCGAATTTTTTTTTTTTTTTTTGTTTGTAAACATTCAACTTTTTCGCAGAAAATTAATTTTCCTATTCAAACATTGATATTTTAACGATTCAAGTTGTGCTGAAAATTCATGTTTTTTCTTTTTTTGAAATAAAACTTATCAAAATTTCTAGAAATTCATGAAATTTCTGGAAATTTATGAAACTTACGACAATTTGCGGAAAATTATGACGTTATTAAAAATATGCAGGATCCGTGTCAACTACGCTTAAAATAACACTAATTGAAAAAATAAATTTTTGGATGAGAATTTGTTTCTGTTATTCTGACTTTAAATTGAAATAATAAATCTAGAGACTGTAAACATTTAAAAAAGTTTTTTCATAAAAATACATGACTGTTATATTTTTAATCAATGAATAATATTTATGTAAAAAAATTACTTGTTTAAATTAAGGAATTTTCTAGATCGGATATATTATAATTTGGCAATTTTCTGTCGGGAATTCTATTATTCAGGAATTTTCCCATTCGGGAATTTCACGGTGTTGGGAATTATATTTTCGAGATTTTTCAGTAGCCATTTTTGGGTAAAAATTTATCTTTTTTGGTTAAAAAGAAAAAAAAAATTCGCACATTCAAAGAAATTCTGAATTTTGCAAATATTATAATAAATATCGTCACTATAATATTATTATAATATAATTATAATGATATATTAATACTATATCCATTATTATAATAATTATTATCATAATAATGACAATTATCGAATAATTTGAAGCATAAGAAATAACGAGAAGATAAAACTAGACGATAAGAAATGATTTCACATTCGTTTTCTAAAAATATGATGTTGTTTTCTAGAATGTTGCGTTTCTTCAGAAACATTTATTATCAGCGAATCTGAATTATCTTGTATCAAGCGAATGTGAAACAAATACTTACCGCATTGAATTTTTTTCAATGGATGAACAATGAAATATGAAATAATACATTAAATAACAAATTTCTTTTATAATTTAACAATTTTGTAATTGTTCCGGAATTTTCTTCTATCGAGAATTTTGAAATTCGGTCATTTTGAGATATTTTATTATTCTAGAATTTCAAATTGTCGGCAATTTTTTAACTTCGTGAATTCTATATTATGTATTTTTGTTCTAAATATTTAAATAGTTTAATTAATCAATTATTAGTTTCATGAGATATTTACTTAGAAAAAAAATGAATTGTTCTTAAATCCCTTCAAAATTCTTGGAAAGCTTGATTTCAAGCTTCTTTTTAAAATGATCCGAAGTTTTCCAAGAGTTTTTTTTAAATATTCCCAAACTGAAAAAATTGCCTAAAAACCTTCCAAATTGCTTTTTGACAATTAAAAGAATTTTTAAATGTTTCAAAATCTTCTTAAATATACCCTTTGAATTAATTGAAAAAAAATCATTTAAAATATCTCGGTGAATCTTGAAACAGTTGTAATTCTCTTAAAATCTCTCAAAATTCATCAAAAACTACAAACTTTAAAAAAATAGGTGAATCCTCAACTTTAAAAAGTAGTTCAATTTTTAAACAAATAGTCAATTTTTAACGAAACAGAAAGTATTTCTCAACAAAAAATATAATAGGTTGGTATTTGAATATCCAATAAAATTATACTTTTAGCTGGAAAATAATTTTTTATATGGACAAAGTAAAAATTTCAAATAAGAGCATATTTATTAGATTTATTTTTTCTTGAGTTTATATGAGTATAATGTAAGATTTTTCAGAAAATTTGAAAGTAGAAATTAAAAAATATCTACTAAACTTTCGGAAGTCTTTCAGACTTCAAAAATATTTGTAATCTCTTCAGGGAGAATAATTGTGTCTCAAATTTTACATAATTTAGTTCAGTAAACCGAGGACGTTACGGCATTTCATCAAAATTGTACTTCCAGTCATATAAAATGAATAGGGTACCATTTAATGTGAAAATATGAATAATTATTAATCGAAATTCATTATAATTTAATTCACAGGCTTACAAATTTATATTAATAAACAAAAACATATTCCTGCAAAAAATATATAAGATTTGGAATCAAAATATTAATTCAATTTAATTTCTTCTTTTGATATTGAACAGTGTTTCGTATTGTGATTTGATGATAATAAAAATAAAAAAGACGAAAGAAATTAAAAAAGATAATGAAGGGTATTTGGTTGGTTGCCTTCTCATTTCTCTTTCCTCTTTTTTATTTTTGTCCAGAAAGATATTTTAATTTTTTTATTTATTTTTTTTTTATTTACGATTATAGCATTTTATGGTGGTTATTCAAATTTAGTCGTTGGATTCTTGTTTTTATTTTCAGGAATTCTAATCTATAGATTAACTTGAGTATTGGACATTAAATAGGATTTTTAATTTAATTTAAAATTCTTGAATTTCTAAACAATTTATTTGCTAATTTTGTAGATTTGAAGGACATCGTCGTCAGTGATGAAATTGCTAACGACTCAATCGCGAAACTAAACCTGAAAGATAAGTCAATTCTGTTATAAATATCATATTATATTATTATTAAGTTATATTATGATTAGGTTATAAATATTTGGTATTTCGCAAAAACAATTAAGTAATTTATTTTTCAAATCAAAGTGTCTCGTCGCCCGAAATTCGGGATGACTAGTCCCATATTTTTCATAAGCTTGGCTAGTCTTCCCGAATTTTCGGGACAAAAATATTCATCCCCTTTGCCAACTCCCTATTTTTTCGGAATGCCGAGTCACAGCCTTTTCAAATACTGCATAAAATTCTTAACATTATTTCTGAGATATCTGAGATAATATTTTTCCTAAATAGAGTGTCGAAAACCCTATTCCAACAGTTGTTTGATTTTCACACGTCACATACGAAAAACAGTCAGGATTTTTACTAATTTATGTTTCACAGAAAAAACAGAAATCGAATTTTGTCGTGTGTGATTTTCAAGTAGATAAAGTTGAATTTTTTCGCATCGAAACATAAAAAGATTCAATAGAGTTAACATGGTAAAGATTTCCAATGTGGTGGGTAATCCTCATACGTGAAGTTAATTTTTGTTGCAGTTAAATATTACTCTGAAATCGCTATAAAGATTAAATTTTGCTTTTTCTGTGTTGCTTGGAACACTGTTTGGCTAAGTATTACTTCTGGTGTGCTAGCCAAACAGCAATGCCTAACTTTTCCCGCAAGAAATTCAAAAAAGGTAGTTTAAAAAATAAATATTTAAACTGCAGTTTCAAAAAATTATTTTCTCAATTCAGAGTTTCAAATTTAAAGTAAAAGTTAGAGTTTTTGGTTGTAATAAAGCAGAAAAAGAATCTTGTCTCTTGGAATAAAAAAAAAGTTTGATTGAGCTGATAGCATGAAGAGCTTTCTACCAGCAGTATTTATAGTCTTTTCGCACTTTTCTGATTAACCATTACAGTTTCTTGTGAATGTACCAAAATTGAAAATATCCCGTTGATTTAGTTATTTTCTATACTTTCGAAATTAAAAATCAAAGTTTTACTAATCACTACTGAACATTTTCTGATTCAGTTAGAGAAAATTGAGCCTCTAAAAATTAGTAGAAAATTACTCATTCAATTAGTAAAAATATTTTCTAATTCCATAATGGAAAACTAATTTTGTAAATATATATTAATTTATTCAGAACATTATACAATAATTAAAAGAAGATTATAAAAATTAGAGATGTGACAAATAGAAAAGTTTTATAAAAGAACGCAATTATGTAAAATTGTCATCTTTATTGAAACAATGAGATTGGAATATTGTGAAACTTGTAAATAGCCTACGTCATCTCTTCTCACATAACGTATTTACAAATTTCATGGCGTTGAAATTCAACGATTTTGAATTATTTACACACTCTACCTATTTTATCTTCCACAGAATCACCAGGAAATTTTTGATTAAAATGTCTTAAGAATTAGGTATTTTGAAAAAAAACTAGGTAATTTTTTAGCTTTATCTAAATAATTCATCATTTTTCTAGCTTTATTCAAATGATTATGAAAAAAATTTGGTCAATTAGTGAAATACGTGTCCCTTTATTTCCGCTTTAGAATGATATATACGAAGACTAAATTATTCTGAAACAATGACCTAGAATTTACTTAAAATTGTGCTCAATTCGAAATTTTATTATTGGTCCACAGCACATTTTCTGCAATTTAGTGACCGGTCTTAGTCAGTTTTAAATTTTCATTTGAATTTATTTGGGGATCATCCACATATTCCGTGAGCCGTTTTTCTAAAACTTCCAAACCTCCCTTTCTCTATTTTAGATACCATAAGATTTTCTCTGGACCCCCCCCCCTTAACGTTAAAATTTTAATGCGATTTTAAAAACTTAGAATTTTGCTATTTTCATTTAAACTATTATTCTTTAGTTTAAAAACTATCAAAATTCCTATTTATTTATCGTAGGCTTTTTCCACTTAACCCATCTTTTCCCCATTTTCTCGATTTTCCACTTGAATGTAAACTGAATTAATAGAAGCCGTTAAGAAAATCTAACTCTTATTGGTATAAAGTTAATTCTTCCTGGTTGAGAATTCATCTTTTGTGGTTGAAAATTTAATCATTTTGTTTGTTATTTATTTTTTTCATGTTTTGAAATTATATATTCTTTCACAGTTTCTGCTTATATCAGGAAGGCATCCTATCAGCTTCATGTAAGCTCAATCATGTAAGCTAAACCATTTTTGAGGTCAAGATTTTTTTTTTGCCTAGAATATAATTTTCAAGTTTTTCCCCTAATGGTGAAGATATCACAAAAGATGAACACATATTTTTATAGAACTTTTTCAGATGAGCAAACTTTTATGGTAACATTTCTGCGTACATACCTGACGGGTTTTGCAAAAAATAAGGACTTTCGATTTTAGTAACAAACTTTTTTTTAAATTTTCAGAAAACGCTATCAGAATTTGAAAAGAAATCTCAAATATTCGAGTTTTTAACTGAAAAACATAAATTTAGAACCAAAAATGGAAGAATTACATCTTCAATTACAATAATTGACTTTCAACCAAGAAAGAGGGAGTTTTCGATAAAACTTTTACATTTTTAACTGAAGTGATGAATCTTCGATAAACAAATTAATTCTGAACGAGAACTTTACTATCTGGTATTTTCTCCAAAAAATATTATAATTTTCAATGAAAAACAGTTGAGTGAAACCAAAGAATACGAATTTTTAACAATTTATTGGAATTTTCAACAAAAACAGATTAATTTTCAAATTAAAAAGAGGAATTTTCAACAAAAGAGTTGAGTTTTCAACCAAGAAAGCTTTTTCAGTAGATTGAGAAAAAAAATTTCATCCAAAATGTCAAGTTTTCAAGACGTAAAGACGAATTATTAACAAAAATGTTGAATTTACAACCCAAAAATATCCATTTTCTACGAAAATAATTCAATTTTCAACCCAAAAAAGAAGAGTTTTCAACAAAATAAGTGAATTTTCAATTAATAGAAGATCTTTTTTTTTTTTAATGAAATATCTACATTTTCATTTAAAAAAATTCATTTTTATAAAAAAAAAAAATTCATCAAAATAGTTTAAACTTCAAGCAAAAGAAAAGAGAATTTTTAACTAAAATGATGAATCTTCAACCAAAAAAAATAATTTTGAAACAAATAGTCAACAAGCCTACCTTTTGAAATTTTAATTAAAAGTCAGCGGAAATAAATTTATTTGTTAAAGAGGATTATCATGTAATTTATTTTTCTTAAATGTAACATCATATTTTTTTAAAAGAAATTGACCCCGAAGTTTCAAGAATGATGTAGCATTTATATAAGCTAGAACTATTGAATTCGTTTGCTTTTTATATCTGTATTCAAGATTTAACTAGAAAAATTTCTTCCATAATCCTTAAATTGCTACTAATTTATTGATATAATATTAAACCTAAAGAGGTCCAACAATAACAATGACAACAAGTTAAAAATTTCAGAAAAAACGGCAACTATCTAGCATTACTATAGGAGAAGAAAGTTGTTGACAATAATAATTTATTTAAATGAATATTTTCGCTTCAAGTGAAAAGAAGACAAACAGTGGATAATTTCAGAAACAACCGCAACTTTCTGGCATTATTCAAATTGAATATTATCAATGATAATAAAGCGTTTAAACAGCTGTTATTGTTGACATTAATTATGACCTCACCGTATTTGAAAATTGCACGAAAAGTGGAAAATGTTTGAAAAAACCTTGACTTTCTAACTCTATTCTCAAAAAATCATAATTAGCGCCAAAAACTTTCAAACCCCATTTTTTCACGTACGGGTTTTTTTGGGACCCATATTAAACAGACTTATGGGGGTGGTATTCGAAAAGTAATATTTCATTCGTATCCTATGGATAATTTGTGAAAAGGAATGTTGAGTTTCAACTCGATTCACCTAATATTGACGATTCTGAATTAAATTTACAAAAACGTCTATTTTCTTACTTCTTACATAAAAAAAATTTATTTATTTTTGTGCTGATTCGAACAAATTTCCTGGCGATATGCATAAAAATTAGAAGAAAAAAAAATTCTAATGCACTTTTGGACCACCTTAATATAGATACACATACAGATTCATACGCGTATTATTTAAAAAATAACTTTATTTTTTAAAATCATAATTTTCTCTTTGTTAAAATAAATGTTTCTGTTCGAATGATTTGCAAACGGTCGTGGCTTAGTCGTCCAGCTTTTTAGGATGAATTTAAAGCTTATTGATTAAATATAATGAGAAATATAAAAATTCTTTTCGGATAAAGTTAAAGCATGATGTTATCTAAACGTTTGATTTTTTTGACAATTTGTATGATGTATGAAATTGTTTGTCCTTTTTCACGTTCTAGACGAGTGGAGAAAAATAGAGTTTGCGTAATCGGAAAGACTTTTTTATTTATCAGAAATTGTACAAGTGTTGGTAGTGGATTTAAATTTGAACACGTGTTCTCCAACAACTGCTTATTAGTTTCTTCACATTTCACAATATGTACATATTAATATGCAAATATCATTCATACGTGGAGCAAAGAAAATGTAGTCTTCTGGAAATTGTTTCAACTTTTAAGACGAATTTGAACATATGATACATATATATTATTTAAAAAATAATTACTATTCTAAAAATCGAAACTTTTTAATTCTCCTTTCCTTTCTCAAAAATCGTGTTCACGAGGTCTGGCATTACATTCTTGTCGAAAACTTGATCAGTTGCATACTGCATTAATATGACTTTTAGAGGCTGTTTTCAGTTTATTCTTTTAATTTTTCTGGAATTTTTCCAACTACCGTTTCCAAAGGAGCAACAATTTTCTTCTCAACTGTTTGACCACATGTTTTAAAAATGACAAAAGGAGTCTATACATAAACCCTTGACCACATTAAATTAGGTTACATGTATTTATTATTTATCTACTAATAAAGATTACGAATCTTCCGCAACATCAATTTAGTAAACACAAATTTCCACATAAATAAAAAAATAAAGAAATGGGCTTTCACAAATCTCTCTGAAATGTAGCGACCTTCCATTTTTTTAACGCACAAACGAGATAATTGTAAGCGCTACACATAATAATTTTTTGGAATCATTCACAGCAACTGATATAGAAAGAAAAAAGTGGACTAATAATTAATTCATCAATGACAAAACTCGTTTGCAGTTATGAATGAATATAATTTATAGAAATAAAAAAAAAATGAATTTTTAATGAAAAAAGTTCGAATGAAGTGGTTCAAAATGGAAGTCGTCCCGAATTTCCAAAAGGGACAACAATATTCATCCTCTTTTCCAACTCCCCTGGTTTTTCAGAACGACTAGTCACAGCCGTTTCAAATACTGCATGAAATTCTTAACATTATAGTAAATTTCAAAAAAGTTTTAAATATTTCAGTTTTGAAAAAATATTTTTTTAATAGAGAGTCGAAGACCCTATTCCAACAGTAGTTTGATTTTTACACGTCACATACGAAAAACAATATTTCAACCAAACCTGATAGAATTCTCTCTAAATTTGAATCAGTGAGAAGTGAATCACTCTTTCAAAACAGTCGGGATTTTAACTAATTAATTAGTGAAAACTCACTAAATAAGTAGTCAAATCCACTCATTAATCAGAGAAAATCCTTATTGATTTGACTCATGTCAGTGATGTACTTCTCACCGGAACATTTTAATTTTTAATTAGAGAGTTGAGTTTTCTTAAATAAAAAAACATTTCTACAAGAAAAAATAAATATTCAAAGCAAACAGGAAAAAATGTAATTAAAATTGAAAAAATAAATGAATTTTCAACAAAATATTTGAATTTTCATCAGAAGAAAGATAAATTTTTCACCATACGTAGAACAGGTCAATTTTCAGTTAAAATATTAATTTTTAACGAAAGAAAAAAACTAACTTTTACAAAAACAGTTGATTTACAAGAAAATAATTAACTTTTAAAACAATGAATAAAGTTTGTAGTCAAAAAAAGATGAATTCTTAAACGGAAATTTAATAGAAGACTTTCGAAACTCATAAATTAATTTTTTTAGTTAAAACTATGATATTTGGCTTTCTCACAAATGACTCTTTGTAATTATAACAATTACGAGAAAAAATTTAATTTTTTCAATTAAACGTTTCTAAATTAAAAAATATCGAATAGAATGTTCTAGGAAATTGATAAGATGCGTGTGTGTGTGTGCTTGAATGATTGTTTAATTAATTCTAATTTTTCGTTAAATCAGTGATTTGTCAAACTTTATGCTGGTGACGTAGCCTTTTCACAAGTTTCACAGTATGACATTGTTCTTGTTTAAATAAAGCTGAAAATTTTACGTAATCACGTTCTTTGATTAAACTTCTCCACTTGTCACGTATTTCTAGAAAATTCTTTTAATTAATATTTACAGCCCCAGATAAATTAATATTTTTTCATTAAGCAATAGGGTCGTTGCAACAAGAAATTTTATTTGTTTTTAAAGTGTCACTCAAAATATAAGGAAATATTACTATTTTTATTATAAAAAAATCAATTTTTGTAAAGTCTATTTTTTATTTTATTCTAAAATCTGTATATTTTTAAATATACAAATACAGCTGCGCCAAGAAATCTTTCATGTGTTTCGACATTTTTTTTTATTTCAGATTCAGAAATCAGCTAACAAGGCTATTGAAATCAACCTTCGCTTTTCTTGTCTGAATGGTAAAAGCGATTTCACCTTAATGAAATTAATTTTAGGAAATAGAATGTGTTAGTAACAATGAGTTTTTTTTTATGTATGCAAAATTTCGAGATTTCTCCCCTAATGTTTTAAAAAGATTCAAAATAAGCTTAAATATCACTGTCTTCTATTTAATTTCTAATTTAAAATTGATCATTGTTGCATCAAAATTGATTTATATTGTTGAAAGCTCAACAATTTGATTGAAAATTTTTCCTTTTTTTGTTTGAAAATTTATCTTGTCTTTTAGAATAATCATCTTTTTTTGTTTTCGTTGAACAATTTTGGTAAAAAATCATTTTTTTTTAGTTCAAGATTTACCACTTTATTTAAAAATTCATTGCTTTGTTTGAAAATTTAAATTCTTCGTTTGATTTTTGTTTTCTTTTTCATTTGCAAAGTTTACTCATTATTTCCAAATTTAATTATTCTGTTGTAGATTCAAAAATTTTCTTAAAAAGCGTCTTTCCTAATTAAAAAATTGGACTGCTATCTTGAAAGTTCAAATTTTTGGCTTGAAAATTCAACAATTTTAATTAAATGTGTTTGCCTTTTTGGTTTAAAAATTCATTTCTTTTTGTGTAAATGTGACTTTTTATTCAAAATGCAACTGTCTAATTAAAAATTCAAATGTTTTGGAAGAAAATTAACTTTTTCGTGATAATTAGAAGGTTTTGTAGGAAAAAATCTTTTTAGGCTAGAAATTTATTTATTTTGTTGACAACTAGTTTCTTTCTCTTTAGTTGAAAATTATCATTTTTTAACTAAAAATTTAACTTTTCCATAATACTTACTAATTTATCTTTTCTAGTTGAAAATTTAACTATTTAATTGAAAATTCATGTTTTTTTTTAAACTATTATTTTTTGGTATTAAATCAATTCTCTTCGTTAGAAATGTAACTACTTAGTTGCAAATTTATGTATTTCGTTAAAAAATTACTTTTTTTGTTTAAAAATACATCTATCTTGGTAGAAATGTTATTTTTTCATTCAAAATGCAATTGTCTAATTAAAAATTAAAAAGTCTCGGTAAAAAATTTGTTTTTTGCTGAAAATTCAATGGTTTAGTGGAAAATTTTTATTTATTTTGCTTGATTAAAAATTAATTTTTCTAATTTAAATTTGAACTATTCCCTATTTAATTAAGAATTTATATTTTTAGTCGAAAATTCAACTATTTGGTTGAAAATTTCTCATATTGGGTTAAAAAATCGTCTTTTTCGTATGAAATCAATCCTCTTCGTTAGAAATTTAACTACTTAATTAAAAATTTATTTATTTCGTTTAAAATTCAGGAAATTGAAGTTTGCCACAGACATGGATTTGAAACTTTTGTAATTAATTAAAAAAAAACTAAGAGTTAAGAATCGTATTTTTAATTCAAAATTCATCCATCTGACTAGAAAATTCAATAATTTTAATTAAGTATTTTTTCCTTTTTTGTTTGAAAATTTATACATTTTTGTAGAAATGTTATTTTTTTTGTAACTGCAACTGTCTAAATTGCATTAAAAATTTTTCGGTTAAAAATTAAATTTTTCTCTGAAAATTTAGAGTTTTTATGGAAAATTTGTATTTTCAGCTGAAAAATATCTCGAAATACAACTTAAACGTTTTTCTATTTATAGCTAAAATCTTTTTTGGTTTGAAATACATTTTTTCTATTGAAAATTTAATTATTAGATTAGAAATTCAACTCGTTTGCAGACACCTCATCTTTTTGCCTTGGCAATTCAATATTTTGGATTAAATTTTATTTTTTTGTTAACTGAAACTTTTTTTTTCTCGAAAATTTCCTCTTTCAAGTCAGAAGTCAGAATTCTTTTGAAAAATTCCTTACTTCATATCTGAATTATAAATTTTTCTTACAATTCTGAATTATAAATCTTTTCGCAAAATTCTTGTTTTAGATCTGAATTTTTATTCTTTTTTTTAAATCCCCTGTTTCAAGCCAGAATCATAAATCTTTGACAAAATTTGTCGTTCTCAGTCCAAATTGTAGATCTTAGAAAAAATTCCTTATTTCAGATCTGAATTATGATTTTTTTTAAGTCTCTGTTCCAAACCAGAATCAGAATTATTTTCGAAAATTCCTTGTTCCAAAGTAAAATTATTCTTATTTCGGAAGGTTTCTTGTTACAACTCAAAATTCTGTAACGCTTTAGAAAAATTTCAACATTTATTTTCCAAAGTTTTCTAGAAATTCTTTGAAATCTTTTGTAATTTCTAGGCTGAATAAAAATCCTATTCGATAGAAGAAATATTCTACGAAATATTGTATTATTACGAACCGAATTTTATAATGCAATTTTAGCTTTAATGAAAAATTGTACTCATTTTGGAAGATATATATGGAAGTTTTGCAAAAATTTCAACAATGATGGAAAATTTTTAAAGATTTAAAAAAATTAAAAATAAAAGTAGATTTTTGAAGATTTCTAACAAAAAATGTAGAAGCTTTTTAAGAATTTTGAAAAGTGTCAACAGAATAAAATTTTTTTTAAGATTCTTAGGAAAATTTTAAATTATTTTATTCAAAAAAAAATTAATTTTATCAGGATAATCAAAAAGATTTCGAAAGATTTTCAAGATTCTCAAAAACATTTCTTGGAGATTTTCAGGTCATTTTTTTAGGGTTGAAAAATTTTAACAAATTTTTAGGAATGATTCGAATCAGTTTAACAAATATTTAGGAATTGAAGAACTTTTTAAGAGATTACAAATACCTTCAAACTTTGAAAGATTTCCGAAATTTAGCAAAATGATAATAATATAACCGTAAAAACAAATAAAATGTTGTATGAAAAATTATTTTCCCCTGAAATTATAATTTTGTTGAATTTTTTTCCTTGTGGAAATTTTATTTATTGTTTTATTAGAAAATACAAGTTCTACTGTTGAAAGTTAATCTGTTTTCCTTGAAAATTCAACTGTTTTGTGGAAAATTCCTCCCTTTTGAATGAATTCAACTCTTTTCGATATAAAATACAAAAAAAAACTTATATTTTTATAAATAACTTTATAAAATAAACGTATGTGGGCTAAATAACTTTTGTGGCCAGGAGAATTTTTTTTCATGAAATCGAATTTTCGAATTCTTCTTGCAAACTATAACAAATACGAAAAAATGTGGACAAAATAATTGGCACAGTTAGAAAAGTTCTACAAAAAACTTTTATACTCATTTATGATATCTTGTACCATTTCCGAGAAAAATAAGAAAATTCAATATTTCTTTCGAAAACTAAAGATGCAGCAGGGTAGCCATTTATTTTATCTGTAAAAATATATTATTAACTATATTATAAATTGCTTGATAGAAAACAATGAAAAAAGACATTTTCGAATTTCAGTTGTTCATTTATATATAGAATTTGAAAAACAAGTTGAAGGATTAGAAACATATCGGCAATTTCTGTAAAAGGGGACAAACCCCACCTTTTTTATTTTTAAAAATATTTTTACAAATTTTTATTTATATAAAAAAGATATTCTATAAGTTTTATGCAGGCTAACATTGTTTTGTGGCCAAGAGAATTTTTTTCTTTATGAAAACTGAATTTTTTTATTTCTCTCGGAAATGGTACAAGATATCATAAATGAGTGAAGAAACTTTTTGTAGAACTCTTCTAACTGTGCCAATTATTTTCTTCACATTTTTTCGTATTTGTTATAGTTTGCAAGAAAAATGCGAAAATTCGATTTCATGAAAAAAAATTCTCCTGGCCACAAAAGTTATTTAGCCTACATAAAATTCGCAAGGTATTTTCCTTATGATAGTACAAATTTTAAAAAAACTTGGCAAAAAACATAAGTCAAAAGTTGGATAGATTTAAAGAAAAAATTGGGACTTTTTTGAAAAACAAAGAAAAAAATTTAAATACGCATAACTTCGTAAACAATTTTTTTCAAAAATCGCAAAAATACGTATAGCCTAATTTCCTCTAAAAAACAACATATTTCCCCCCCGAGAGATTCTGCGACTTCAAGTGTAGAACCTGCCTGATTTGAAATGGATTCAGTCAAAGGATTTTTAAAATAAATTTAAAAATATTTAAATAGTAATTTTAATTCTTGAAATTAATTTTCTTCTTTAAAAAAGACCTCTTTTCCCATGATTTGAAACATGGCCGTGAATAGTCCAGCTTTTCAGAACGAATTTAAAACCTATTTATGAAATATAATTGATAAATATCACAATCCTCATCGAATACAATTCAAACGTGATGGTATACAAATTTTTATTGTTGTCATCTAACAATTATTTATATAGCAGTTTCGTAATAATACAATATTTCGTTTATGAATCTTAAGAAAATTTTAATTTCTTACCCAAAAAAATGATTTTTTAGAAAAAAAGTTATTTAACCAAATAGTTGAATTTTCAATTGGAAAGATGAATTTTCAACAGTTTCAGAAAAAATTTAATTTTCAACCGAAACATTCTAATTGCAATGTAGACAGTTGCATTCACAATAAAAAAAAAACATTTCTACCAAAATGTATAAATTTTCAAACCAAAAAGGAAAAAATACTTAATTAAAATTATTGAATTTTCTAGTCAGATGGATGAATTTTAAATAAAAAATACGATTCTTAACTCTTAGTTTTTTTTAAATTGATTACAAAAGTTTTAAATTCATGTCTGTGGCGAACTTCCATGTCCTGAATTTTCAACAAAATTAATAAATTTTTAATTACGTCGTTAAATTTCTAACAAAGAGGATTGATTTCATACGAAAAAAAAAGAATTTTTTACCCAATATGACGAATTTTCAACCAAATAGTTGAATTTTCGAATAAAAAGTTAAATTCTTAACTAAATATAGGATAGTTCAATTTTGAATTAGAAAAATTAATTTTTAATCAAGCAAAATAAACAAATTGTCCACTAAACCATTGAATTTTCAGCAAAAAATTAATTTTTCACCATTACTTTTTAATTTTTATTCAGACAATTGCATTTTGAATGAAAAAATAACATTTCCACCAAGAGAGATGAATTTTTAAACAAAAAAAGAAATTTTTTAATGAAATTTCAACTAGAAAAGATAAATTATTGGGTAAATATGGAATAGTTAAATTTTTTGTCAAAAAATAATAATTTTCAACTAAAGAGAAAGGAACTAATTGTCAACAAACTAAATTAATTTTTAATTATCACCAAAAAGTTAATTTTCATCCAAAACGTTTTAATTTTTAATTATATAGTCTAATTTTGAATAAAAAGTAACATTTATACGAAAAGAAATGAATGTTGAAACCAAAACGGCAAACACATTTAATCAAAATTGTTGAATTTTCAAGACAAAAAGTTGAACTTTCAAGAAAGCAGTCCAACTTTTTTATTAGAAAAGACGCTTTTTGAGACAATTGTTGAATCTCCAACAGATTAATTGAATTTGGAAATAATGAGTAAACTTTGCAAACGAAAATGAAAACAAAACTCAACCGAAGAAGTTAAATTTTCAAGCAAAGAAATCAATTTTTAAGTAAAGTGGTAAATCTTGAACTAAAAAAAATTATTTTTCACCAAACTACTTCAAACGAAACAGAAAAGGATGATTATTCTAAAAGACAAGATAAATTTCCAAACAAAAAAAGAAAAAATTTACAATCAAATTGTTGAACTTTCAACAATATAAATCAATTTTGATGCGAAAATGATTAATTTTTAATTAGAAATTAAATAGTAGACTTTTCAATCAAAAAGAATAAACTTTTGACCAAAAATAGTTTTGTAAAATCTGCCTGATTTGAAATGGATTCGGTCCTTATATACCTAAGAAAAAAAACATAATTTACGAAAAATTAGAAACATGGTTCTCCCCACGTCTTCATGGAATTAATTTTTAATTTGAAAGCCCTTGAACACATACAAAGTTTTTCCTTCCATATAAGACAAAAATGGGAATTTGTATTCAATTTTAATTAACAATGGATTATTTTATTCTCTGATCGGTTCTTTTCTATCTGCAACGTTTTAATGGAAATTTTCTTTATTTGGGAATTAGTAAAGTTCTTCTAAAATGTTCAGTTGACAAATTAAAATTTAATTTAGTTTAATTACAATCTCCTAAATAATATTAAATCCAATGATGACGAATTATATCCTGGGAGTAAATTACGGAATACAATGATCTGCTTTTAATCAAAATTGATTGAAAAGTAAGCAAATATTTTCGGCGAATCCAGACACGACACGTGAATGAAGGAAAATAAAACACATTGAGAGCGTAAATGATTCAATGTCGCATTCGGCTTCTAATTGTGTGAATAAAGCTAAGAATCTAACACAATCGCCTTCTTTCATTAAACTTGTCTATTTATCACTATTCAC
>CAKNYM010053933.1:0-13373 GCA_932195095.1 Andricus curvator | reverse complement strand
TATTTAGAGGTGGCGCAAGCCTTGTGAAGTTTAACACGTATTTTCCATAAGGATCCTTTTGAAATATTACCCCCATAAGTCTCATTTATAGGATCCCAAAAAACCCCATACATTGTTCAAACAATTTATCATTGTAATAATGCTAGAAATTGTGGTTTTTTCTGAATATTTCAACTTTTTATTCACTTTTCACTTGGAATGAGTTGATATTTAATAATAATTGTTTAAAAAAATTATTATTGCCCATAGCTACCTTCTTCCATATGAATACTAGATAGTTGTGGTTTTTTCTGAATTTGTAACTTTTGTCCATTTTTCAATTAGAGAGAAGTAATAATTGAATCAAGTTAACAAAATAAATGTTTAAACAATTTATTATTATTGTGAATAATATCCTCTTACGCTAATGCTAGAAATTTGCGTTTTTTTTTTAATTTTCAACTATTTGTTTATTTTTCACTTGCTAATGATTAATGTAAGTTTATAAAAATAGTTGTTCAAACAATTTCTTATTGTTTATAATAATTTTTTTTGGATAAGTTGTAGAAAGTAGCGGTTCTTTCGGAAATGTTTAACTATGCTCTTCCTTTTTAGTTATGAACAAATGATGAATAAACATTAGAGAGAAAGATATTTTAAACAATCTCATTCTTTTTCATGAATATATTTTGCTTTTGCTTTCCATTCTTTGTTTTTGTCTTTTGTGTAAGATAGCTTCTTTGTTTCAATTAATTTTGTTAAACATTGCGAAAAAAGCAAAAATAATTTACCTAAAAAAGTAAAATACTACTCAAAAAATGATTTGAATGATTTGAATAAAGCTAAAAAAATGATGAATTATTTAGATAAGGGTGAAAAATGACCTAATTTTGTTTCAAAATATCAAATTATCAAATAATTTTAATCAAAAATGTCGTGGTGATTAAGTGGATAAAATAGATAAGGTGTGAAAATAATTATCATCGTTCCATTTCAACGCAATAAAATCTGTAAGCACGTTATGTGAGAAAATGTGACGTAGGCTATTTACAAGTTTCACAATATTCCAATCTCATTGTTTCAATAAAGATGACAATTTTACATAATTTCGTTTTTTTATAAAACTTCTCTATTTGTTACGTCTGCCATTCTTATAATCTTCTTTTATTTAATGTATAAAGTTCTGAATTAATTAATATATATTTACAAAAGTAGTTGTCCACTATCGAATTAGTGAATATTAAGATTGAAATGGTAGAGTTTTGAAAGTTATGATAAAAAATTTGAAAATTGTTGATTTTTATATGTTTTAAAGTTACCTGAAGTATTTTGAAGTTTTCAAGGGTCATTTAAAATTACTTAATTTTGAACATTTTTTTGAATAATTCAATGATAAAGGCTTATAATAATTTTTTTTTCCATTTTGAACGGTGAAATGACGGTGAATTTATTTTTTAACCTTAGACAAATTTTTCTTATCAATCCTAATATTACATTCTAATTTTATTATGTATTAAGAATTAAAAATTCCAAAAATTCAAGAGCTTTGGCTTGATAAAGATTTCATCAAGTTCTCAATTTAAAATTGTTAAATTTTAATTTTTTCGAATCGACACTTATGTAAATTCATAAGATCTTCAATTTTTAATCATTCAATTTGCAGAACCTTCAGTTAGAAATAATACAAAGCTCCGATTCCTTTGAATTTCAAATGATCTAATTTTAAAAATTATAAACTGAAATTATTTAATTTTGAAATGGTCCTATTTTCGGAATTTTAATTCGTATTCATTCAATTTTGAGATTCTTTAATTCAAAATTGAACTGTTGATGACTTTGTTCAATTTTGAAAATCTTAAACTGAAATTTTATTTCAAACACTTTCCATTTCAAATTATTCAATTTTTAAGTTTTTTTAAATAATACAAGTTCAGTTCTTTTTCATTCAATTCCAAATATTGGCATTCATCTTTTTTGGAACACAAATTTAATTCCTTTGTTAAAAGTTGAACTCTTTCCTTAAAAATGAATTTTTTTGTTTGAAGATTCATAATTTTAATTGAAAATTCATCTCTTTGTTTGAAAAATATTTTTGTTAACGAAAAGTTTAACTATTCAATTTTTAATCTTTTTTTTTGAACATTCAGCTATCTTGTTGAAAATGCAATATTTTCACTTGAAAATTCAAGAATTTGGATTAGTTTAAATTGAATTCAAAATAGTACCCACATTAAGTTTACCTAATTATGCACTGAATTTTTAGTATGAGAAAATAAAATAAAAATTGGTTTGAATTATTATTTAAAATCATGGACTTTAGAGACAAATTTAAAAAATGATTAATTATGTTTTTAGTATTATTTAATTGATGGATGACGTTAATATATTTAAGAATATCTTCTAATATAATTTGCCAAAGCTTTATGAATTAAATATTTAAATTGAATCCCTAGAAACTAAAAAAAAAACATTATTTGTAATAAAATCGCGAAACTTTATAGATATTCCGAGTCGACTATTTCAAAAATGCAAAATATTTGAATGGCTCCGTACTGCGAAAAATTATTACTGGAGAAAGTTTGAGATACCTAAAAAAATCCTAGAATTTTCAGGGAATTTTTTCAATGACTTGAGTAGATATCCTATTCGTAAAAATTTACAAAACTAAAACGCTCGGGAATATTATTCAGATTATGACAAAAGATTGACATTGAAATTTTGTTCAAAATTGTGCAATCAAAGATATGGAATATTCTTATAGATGCTTATACATTTCTGCTCAGAGAAGAATAAGATTAAATATTTTTATCATCATAGGATTGAACTTATTTTTTTTTAATTGATTAAGCACATTAAAAATAAATTTATAGGTATAAAATTATGATATAAATTTATCGCGTTTGAAAAAACCTCAAATTGAAAATTACCAATCAAAGGAGGTATTAAGAATGATTTTAAACGAACATTCATCATTCGAAATTGCAATGGAACTATCTGAGGTAGATATACAAATTTTATTTTGGATTCCTGGTGGACATTTTGAAATAATTCATCCAATAGCTTAAGAATGTTCCAAAAACAAAATTATAAAGTGTAATTAAAGTTAAATAATTTAAAAGTTTTTAAAAAACCTAATAAATTACTATCAGATATTCAGTTGAATTTATAGAGGAAAAAAGAACAACTAACTTACTAAAGATTTAACTGCAAAAATCTCTTTCATAATCTTGAAATTGTTATAAATTTTTCTATACAAAGATAAACCCAAAAATATCCAACATTGAAATCAAAATTAACTTCAAGTTACCATTATTATTATATTATTATAGATTAGCAGTTCGAACTCGAAAGTTCATTGCCTCATCTACCCGAGACCGCCACACATCTCTGTCTTGTGCATTCTCCATCCAGTTTAGGTAATCATGTCCTAGTTCTTTTAGATCATCCCTTACATTTTTCTCCCATCTGTTTCTCGGTCTGCCTAGGGGTCTCTTACCAGTCGGCCTCCCTCTTAAAACTTGCGCCACTGTTCTTTCATTGCCCATTCTTGCTACATGCCCCGCCCATCTTAATTTACGCGCTTTCATTACTCTATTAATATTTGCTGACCCGTAGAGAGCGTGCAGCTCATTATTATGCAGTTTTCTCCACTCGCCGGTCTCTTCGTCCCTTTTTGGACCATAGATTTTTCTAAGTACTTTATTCTCGAAAACTCTAAACCTATTCTCTTCTCCTTTCGTCAGCGCCCACGTTTCACACCCGTACATGACGACCGGCATTATTATCGTTTTGTAAATTCTTACTTTGATGTTTCTAGATAGCGATCGCGATTTTAGTAGCGTGTTTGCTGCATAATAGCACCCATTGCCAGCGTGTAGCCGCGCATTGATTTCCGTTTTAATCTTATTTTCGCTAGTTATAATAGACCCGAGGTATTTAAACTCGTTAACCCTTTCGAATTTCATATTTCCGGCCATTAGATCCCCGTCTTGATTACTTTGTCCGGACCTGACGACGGTCATATATTTTGTCTTCGATTCGCTAACTTCCAAGCCAATCTCTTTGGCTTTTGCGATCAAGATTTCTGCATTTCAAGTTACCATTAACTAACATTAAATTAACATTTAAAATTATAATAAATTTTAGATTATTTTGAACAATTTAGGAAAACTTAGTTTTAAATTTTGTAATTTTCAGTTACAATTAGGGGACAAGGGGGTCAAACGGACCTCGGCCTGCATGTGTATGGATATGGAGATGGAGGAAAGGATCCCCATAAACGGGCTCTCCTGGGTGAGATGAAAGGATCCCTATAAACGGTGTGATTGCAGTATGGTAGAAGGGTGAAAAAACCTAGCTTACACGGGCCGATAATATAACATAATATAATGTAACATAAGATAACATAACACGGGTCTAGGTTCCTCCCGGACCGATATCCAGTTTTGGAATCGGGATGGGAATGACCTACGGCCCGCACAGCGACCAAGAAAAAGCCCTTTATTGCGTTGGTATGGTGGCCTACGAACGGGTATTGATTGTGTGTGTACATACAGTGTGTCACTCAATGTGACCACCTCCCTAAGCCGTGGATGTAGAGTGATCGTGCCCGTGGTACTTTGGCATCTAGGGGTATCTGAGTTTGAACCTAACTATGGTAACTGCACTACGGCCGGTATGATAGAAACCACAAGGTACTTAAAGTATTACCATGGAGGGATAAGAACTCAGAGAATACCGATAAGTTAGCATATGCTCGATCATTGAGAGACTGTCATTGCAGACTCTACTGCTATGAGATAATTATAATTACATCCATTATCATGCGTAAGTACTAATAATCTTAACAATTTAAACCATAACAAGTTCAAGGTTGAAGTCAAATACAGGGAATATAAGTACACACGTGTGACTAAACTAAGGCAATAATTTTAATGATAGATTATACAATATGAATGTAAAAACTAAATAGTAAGTGAAAGAACATGTGTATAGTCAGAAAATGCAGTAATCAACAGCATCTGACTCGATATATGAAAATACAGATAAGTAGTATTTAGAATCTTTATTCGCCAAAGGTCAAGAGTAGAGATCCGCGATCACTGGCCGTCGCGGAGGACGGAACTTATTTGTCACTCGCGTGAGCCATACGAAACTCAATATCGAGAGTCAGGCGTATGAAATGACATCTCGCTGATTTATAGAGGAACGTGCTACACGGAGAAAAAAATATGCCTATAATAGTAAGAACACTAGTCATGCTTTTGTCGCAGGTTTCATTCTTGCTATCCTGGTACAAAATTCATTCATTTTAAGCAAGAATCCCTTTATCCTAAAAAAGTACAAAGCTTCATGCTTTTAAAGCCGTTATCCCTTGCGATAATAGCTCGAAGTTTGCCTTGCTACGGTTGTAAGAAAACTCATCCTATTAGAGTATGAGTACTCTTACAAAAGAGATATTAGGCCACGTGCAAGCGCCGGTAGGCGTGGCCTAATATCTCTTTTGTAAGAGTACTCATACTCTAATAGGATGAGTGTTCTTACAACCGTAGCAAGGCAAAGTTGGAGCTATTTCCGCAAGGCACAACTGCTCTAAGGGCATGTGACTCTAGCAATAACGGCATGAGCTTGATTCTTTTATAGTATAGGACATTTAATGCTAAAAATGTCTAACTTGATGCCAATATTGGTAGAAATTCATACCAATTTCGCACATGAAGTTCCGTGCTGTAATATTAAGAGCTCAGCCTACTATAACAGTGCGATTTTTTTCTCCGTGTATAACACGTTTTTATCATCGAGTGTGTCATACCCCATTTTTTCAAGGAACGTGCCATACCAAATTTTTGTTACCGCGCGTGCCAAACCACGTTTTTGTCACGGTACGTAACTTCTGGCTTGTACCGAGCGTACATAAACCCCAGAGCCACCCTTGACAATAGTCTTACGTTCCTGGCAGTCTCACTGACAACTTCGATCTAAAAGTCGCGTACTTTTGGTCTTACGTTCCCAGCAGTCAGACTGACAACTTCGATCTACAAGTCGCTCTGTACAAGTCGCGTACTTTTAACTTTTCGTGAACCAAGTAACAAGTCATCGACTTTTGAACTAAGTTTCTTCGGTTTCGGTCATCGTATGAGTCTAGTTCCGGGTAAAATCCGCGGTGTTATACATCCGTGAAAAGAACTCAGAGTGGATTCGGTAGCTGTTTAGGACCGTGTATCGCTGTGTGGGTGAATTATGATCGTGAATTCCTTCGCTATCACCTTAAACCAACTCTGCAAGAGGATCTTGTCGCCCGCGAACAATAATATTATTTTCCTTTTCTTCAAAACATTCCGCTGCCATAAACATGTATACTTAGATTTCCTTGAAATGTAATCTTTGGATTTATGTTAATTAATAAATAAAGTCCGCGACTCTACTCTGTGGCGGTATTCGTCAAACCCCAGCAGTAGCGGTGGGCTGACTCCGCGCTGCCCACTTCTACTGACGGTCCTCGGGCGCGGAGGAAGGCCGACGCAGTACAGTCAGACAGCCGGTCCTTCTCCCGCGTCCGCGCTGGTAGTACCTCAGTAGCCCCAAACGCCATGTAAAACAACGTCTTTCGAGTTCGTTAACGCGACCGCCTGCCTACAGAGTAGTGTCCGAACGAGACTAAAAAGAAAAAACGAACGCTGGAGTTGATTTCTTGCCCACCCCAGTAATTTAAGCGTATACCTAAATCTCGTTACTATAGAAACGACTTAAATAAATATAGAGGAAAGAAAAAAAAGAATTTAAGATTCGACTACAACTTCGAGTTCCTGTGCGATCGAAGCAGCCTAAGTGTTCAACGCCATCCTTTTGAGGGCCAAGGTAACTCAAACGAATTTGAACAATTACGATTTTCGTTCTTTCTCCCGAATCGAGGATTGTGGTCCTGAACTCCGGCGTGGACAGTTGGCTTCCCTTTCCAAAGTGAAAGTTGGCTGTTAGAGCTGGTATTCGGTCACATCCCCTCCTCGTGAGCTCGAACCATTGCAATCGAGGCCTTGGGGGAGCTCAATGGGTACTGGCGATCACAGCCCTGGCCGGGGTCTGGAAGTTGGGCGTGACTGAGACTGCTGGCCGAAGTTACGGCCGGAAGTGGATGGTCGTACGGACTTCCAATTACCCTGTGAGCTAGGGGTGGATCGGTCCAGTGGTCATGGGCCCCACGGTTCATACCCGGTTCTATACTCGAGATTTCTTTCTTTCCTTTCGATAGATGCCAAGGTAGCATCCGAACGCTCGACAGCGAGCCAAACAGAAGGAGCAGCGGAATAAAGATGAAAGGCGCGAACTCGCTCTATTAGAGGATGCCCGGAGGGTCGTCGAAGAAGCCCTACTGGAGCCCTTACCAGAGACAGGTCCCGTGTTTCCTGGAATTAAATGTTCAGCTAAGGTAGCTCCTGGAAGTTCCTGTCCGGTAGCCTCTGGTTGTGGACTGTCAGCAAAGGCTTCGAAAACACACACAGGGCATAAGAAACCTCGAACTGAGGTCTCCGATCTATTCCAGGAGCCCGGACAGGCCCCGAAGATCGGAAACGCTCCAACGAAACCTGGATTGACCCCCGAGCAGGAGGAACGTTTGGTTTTAATCCGCGTGGAGAGGTATCGAGTGACCTGGCCACTACCCCCGTTCGTTCACCATTTATACTGGCCGCCTCCATCATCTCCAACCTCCCGCCCAGCTTCCGAGGTCTTCTATGAACCCCGAATAACAGATGCCAGCACCCAATACGAAGATCCAGGGCTGCCACAAACCGCAGATTCATCAACCCAAACTGATTCAGCCAAGGAAAGCCAGCTAGACAAGACCCCTGCCGAGGAAACCCATGAGGAAGTCGAGTCCGTAGTTGCCTGCGGGGAGATAGCCACACCTCGATCAGCCACCCCTGACAGTGATTGGTTACTGGGACATGACCTTGCGCTGAGCCCAAGCCCGTTGGGAACGCCTGAAAAAAATCCTGAAACCCAAACATCTCCTACCGACAGCATTCTTCTCTCAACTTCATCGTTGGAACCAAGTCCGCGGACAACCCCGGACAACTTAGCCAAAACTTGCAGACAACTCTTTGAAACAGACTCAGATGGGACCCCACCGAAACCTGCTCCGAAGAAAGCTCGAATGTCAAAGAGCTTCGACGTGGCCGACGAATCACGGGCAGCTCCCTCTGTACCCAACCTTAAAATCAAGCCAAGGAAGGTACCTTTCGAGAAGGTGCGAAGAAGGAGGCAGCTTTCTCAGAAAGTGTCGCCGAAGAAAGCGAGCTCCCCGAGGGAGGTATTTCGAAGTTTGCTCCGCGCCCGGAGAGCCCAACGGAAGGAACTGTTTCCAGGGAAGGAGACCCTGGATATACAAGAAGAACAAGTCGCCCCGAAGAAGACGTCATCCTCAGCGAAACCGGGTCCATCTACAGAGCAGGATCCAATTGACGAACCAGGAACTTCGCCAGAGGCCAGCCCGCCCAGACGCACCGGTCGCCTACGTTCAGTGGAAGTACTACCTGATACCAAACCGCGACTAATTGACTCCCAGCCAATCCAAAAACCTAACCAATCGGCCCTTCTCAGGGCCACCAATGGTTTAAAGAAGGTGGTTCTCTGTCCATACAAACAGAAAACAAGTTAACATAATTGTACCTTGCCTCTGCATTACGAGTGCTTGGTTAACAATCTTGCCATTGTCCTCCGATTATAGAGACGCAAGCGACAAACTACTACTCTCTCTTGCCCTTCTACGAGTAAGAAGGTACATGTAAGTTTAGATTTATGTAACTGTCTATCTTATCCATTATCTTTATAATAAATCATCTACTATCGTAACTATCTTTTCTTTGTTTTGATCACCGGTTTAACGCAGTTCGCATACAGCTGACAAGTGACAAACGTACCCACAAACAAATAAATAAGTGGTCAGGTCTTACCAGCCTGACATAATCAGCTCACTAGCCTCCCTCATTTTAACTCTTTTCGAACCTGACCCCGCCTTTAGCTCGGGACGTAACAGCTGATTTAGTGGCTGCGGTGGGAAATCCTAGAATAGATTCAATCGTTACAAATTCAGTCAATTTTAATAAAAAAATAAAAGCTAAAATTATAACTTCAATCCATCAAACAGAAGAACTAGCTATAACATTTTTCCAAAATTTAATTTAAAATCAGTGTTTTCAATTACACGCGATTCTGAAATTATAATTCACATCATTAATTTATCCAGTCTATGACAACTGGAGTTGTCGTTACAGAGCTAGTTGCAACCATAGACATCGAATCTATACATTCGAAATGTTTTTCTTAGTTCTTAAACGAAAAGTAAGTGTCTAACATTGACTACCTTTTCTACTGAACCACGGCGCGGCGACGGCCGCTTGCCAGTGATAGGTACGCGTTACGATCAGACCGTTTATTTATGTTATAGGGACGCTTTCAAACACTCGCGGTTAATAGAATTTGCAGTATTTGATTAAAGTGATTACTCAAGGTCAATCAGATATTAAAAAGAATTGACACACATCGACCATTAAAAAGATTCCTTGAGCAACAGCGAGAATAAATTCATCCAAACTCTTTTATTCGTTCTTTGGCTAAGCGCAAATGTCTAACTTTTACCGCTTTCTCTACTGAACGATAGAGTCAGTAATCAACGTGCGATTATAGTCAGACAATCCATTTGTATAGCAACGAACGTTATTTTACATAAATGAAAGCAATTATAACATCACACCCTACAGCAAAATTCATTCCTAGGGTTGTTTCATGAATTGAATATTTTCACAATTGTTGCGCTAACTGTTTTTATTAAAACCACCCGTTTTATAATTGAATTATAAAGTCACAGCAAAATTTCACAAAATACCCGACGAAAGTCCAGCATTAAATCAATCCACTTTTGGCGTCGACATCAATCGCACACTCAGTGAAGCCATGATGAAATCCACCCGTGTGGGGTTGCTGGTCCTCCATCGGGCGCCTCCCCAGGTTGCGGATGAGGGAACGCCTCCCAGATATGGGTGGTACCGGGGAAATCAAATACCAGGGGCGGACAAAAACCAACTAGGGGAATTAACCCCGAATTAAAACCAGAAATGAGTAGGTATGTTAAAAACAATATACCCCAAGGGAGTAGAAATTTCCCCACTGATTCCGATCGGGTGAAAGCCCCGGTGGTCAGTGCCGGTCCCATGGATTTTGGGGAGGGGGAAAACAAACATACTTGGAGAGGAGTGTTTGTGAGGAGTTAGGAAGTCAATTAGATGTCACGGAGGAGCCCAGTTACATATAGAAACAGAAGCAGTGGTCAGGTGCAAAGAGGACTGAGTCAGACTTCTACACCAAGTACCATCAAACCAAGGAGAAGCTGATGTGTCTCCAAGAGATCATCAGGAAGCCGGAGGTTTTCTGCGAAAAAGGAGAAACATGTGGCTCGAAATCCGCGACGGTGTGGGGGATGCGAAGGACCGTCTTACGCGTCTCCGCCGCAACGTGTAGGCGCTCGAGACGTGTTTCTACTGTCACTCCAGCTATATGAATAAGAGGGTAGGCCATAGAGTTACCGAAGTCAGAAAGAAGGCACGGCGCGAACCTGTAGCCAGTAGAGGAATTCAGATGGAAAAAGATGCCGTGAAAACTCCCTCAACCCAATATGGGAAGAGAGCGAGGGAGCCCATCCTGAGCCCCTTAGAGGCGAGCGCCACGAGGCCAAGAAAGAAGAAGAAGTCGAGGACCCGTGGTGTAGCGGCGACCTCGAAACCCAAAAAGGAAGATGGAGAGGTACCGACACCTTTACCGAAGGTGACGAGAAGAAAAAAGAAGAGGAAACGGAGACGATCACGACCCGAAGCAGTTTTATTCAAACCGGCTGAGGGCTCGAATTACGCAGAGGTTCTCAAGGACCTCAAGCGAAAGGTAAGACCTGACTCCCTTGGCGTAACAATCAAGGGTGTCAGGGGAACCAGGAGTGGAGAGGTCCTCATAGAAGTAGGGCCCGCAGAGAATGGCAGATCCAGGCTTTCTGCTGCAATCAAAAAGGTTGTGGGTGAAGGTGGCAGTATGAGGGAGCTTGTCCCTCTCACGGAAGTTAAGGTCTTCGACCTTGACACCACAGCAGATGCGAAGGAGGTTGAAGCTGCCGTCAGAAGTCATTTTGGCGAGCAGCCTGCAGGCGAGATCAGGGTCTGTCTCACGCAGAAGGCCTTCAGAGGAACTCTGAAGGCTTTTGTGGAACTGCCTGAAGAAACCGTGTCGAAGTTGGTACGAGCAGGACACCTGAAGGTGAGATGGGTGTCCTGTCGCGTACGCCAGAAGATAGAGGTCACCAGAAGCTACCGCCGCCTCGGCTACGGCCACATGGCAGCGAGTTGCAAAGGTCCTGATAGGACTAAAGCACTGACCATCTTCCGGGGTCGTTGAGATGCGGGTCATTCAGGGAGGACGATGCGTACATCTTGGTTGGGACATGATGGTGGCAGAAAATAGGCAAAAAAGAAGAAAGAAATTAGAAGAAGCTCCTAGAAAGCAAGAAAACGGCACCCCCCGAAGTAATGCGAAAGCGGTTTCCGCGGGGACATCTGCCAAGTAGGAAAGGGTGGTGGTTTTTAGTCGGTAGTTGGTAGCATCAATATAATGATCGAATTAAGATCTTTGTGTATATTTATATATATTAAGATCATTGTAGTGATGATGTCAATATCCCGACACTACCGAGAAGTGCAGACCCTTCTCGGTATATGTTAGCTCATTTTCCACCTGCCCTCGTAAAAAAAAAAAGATTACACCCATGGCCGAGTGTTTCGCCATACAACAAGGGGTTGCGAGAAACAATACCTTAGAGCTGTTTTAGCCCGATTGAAGGGTGCGGCTAGAGATATCATTCATGGGGAAAACTTCACACACATCAGTGATTTAGTCAAGCATCTAAAACAACGTTTTGCCCCAGGAAAAACATATTCGTGTGACTTGCATGAAATTTCTATCATTAGAATGAAAAGAGAAGAAAATGTCAGTGAGTTCTTTGATCGCGTGATACTTTTGAAATCAGGTGCGCAAGCTGCACTTGAAGATAAATATCCCAATGTGGAGCAACTATTAGCCCCCTTAAACGATTGCGCTCTCAAAACCTTGAAACGCGGTCTGTCAGATAGTATTTCAGGGTTGGTGGAAGTACGCAACCCCTCAAATCAAGACGCTCCCTGAAAGTCGCTCTTGAATATGAATCAAGGCAGCAATTGAACACGCGTTACAACACAAGTTATCATCATGATTCTAGATATCCTCAACCCAGTTATTTAGGATCAAGAGATCGTAGCCCTAGCCCACATGTTCGTTTCGAAAAACAACTCCTGATTCCAGTAAAAATTGGGATCACAAGCAGCACCCACCAGGGATAATAAAGCGTTCTGATTCGCCAGTAGGTTCAAACTACCCTAATGACAGTAACCCTCAGTAACTCCACCTTACCAGTACCCTTATAAACCCTGTAACCCGTATCTCTATTATTATTCTTCACCCAGTTACTACGGATATGCCAATCATTACAAGGGAGGAAACAATACACAATCCCAATCACACTCTCCTAATCCAACAAACAACGAAACTTTAAACTACCACTCCGCTCGCCGGACAGAGTCTTCTGGGTGAAGTTAAACGCGAGTTGCAAGACGAGCGTCAGACGAGCGTACGAATCATAATGAAACAAAAAGAATTGTCCATACCAAACTCAGCCGAGAATCCCCAGTTGTGAAATTTTTATTCTCAAATTTCATAAAGAAAGCAGCATCCTTTTTCATCGATACAGGAGCCGACGTTAACATTGTAAAAATAAATTTACTAAATGAGGATTTATTAATAATCGAAAATGAATCCATAGACATAACAGGAATTACATCCATCAGAATTTCCACCATAGATACCATAAAACTACCTATGGAATAAAAAAGAAATGGATACAACAATCTGAACAGACTGCTATCTGAAATTCAGCACCATAAACCGAAAAGTAAATCTCTGCCTAGATCGATGAGTAAACACCGAGTACCAATGTCAGAATTCATAGGATCAATTCTAGGACCAGTGACTGGACTCCTGACATCAGAAGATGGAGAAGAGTATGCAGATAAAATTGACCAGCTCTACAACAGACAGAATAATCTGAGTCGGATATTAAGCAAGCAAACGCACATAGTCAAAGCAGAGATTGACGAAATACATGAAGAATTACACGTAAGAATCAATGAAATTCAAAAAATGCAATCAATATTGAAAAGAAAACGAAGAATGACGTGAAAAATCAAGAAAAGGACATAAAAGATCTAATATATCTTAAATAATAGATTTAAGACTTTCACGATGATCCATTATAATAAATTTAA
>CAKNYM010053931.1:0-74451 GCA_932195095.1 Andricus curvator | reverse complement strand
GTAATTTTTAATCGTTCTATATCTCATTGCTCTCATTTATTGATTTAAAACGTAGATCAAGAAACAGATATTTTGTTTGGTTCATTAATTTTAATATAAATTTGCAGTGTATTTGTCTTGAAAATATAACTTATAGTCAGACTATATACGAGCGAAGTTCGTTTACAAATAACTACGTATATATCTATGTTTATATAAAATACTCAATGAATCAAATCTAAAAAAAAACTTCTCATCATAAAAGATAGTTTTTTAAGAAGCTTCAAAAATAATTAATCCAAGGCTGATGGAACCGTTAAAAATGGAAAAATTCCAAACTTTGTTTAAAATTAAAGTATTCTAAAATTAGGTTCGTGAAACTAAATCGTTAAAAATTAATAATTTTCAAATTAAATATCACGCTTTTTAAAATCTAAAGTGCAAAAGTAATAAGGTAAAGGTACCTATCATCAGACAAATTTTGAGGGGGTTTCAAGATTTTCATTAATTTTGGAACGATAGTAAAATATATTTTCAAAATATTTATATCAATAAATGGGCTGATCTGTTGTGAATGCGAAACGCCGATTAAAAGTTTAATTTAGTCTCAGCAAAGTTATTATATTTTTTGCCGTATTTTAATTTTGTAGTCTGGCATTTTTGGCCGTGTCTTAATTTTGTAGTCCGGTATTTGTTGCCGGATTTAAATTTACTAGTACGGCAAATTTTGACGAATTTGAATTTTCTAGTACGGAAAACTTTGACATGAACAAAATTTCTTTTCACATTTCAACTTTTTTGGCAGTAAGCATTGGTTTAAAAAATATTGAAAACTTTATTGGTTAACGTCTCGTGATCTATCATATCTCGAAGCATTTTCCAGCTCTCCCTTCAAAAAATACTTGTTAGAATATGGTTACAGAAGAGTGATCTGTCACATCTCGAACCCCTTTTCCAAGTCTCCCTTTAAAAAATACGAGTGTTAGTGACCGGTCACAGAAGAGTGATCTGTCACATTTCCAACCTCTTTTTGGATAATTTGAAGATCATAAATCAAATTCTTAACTGTAAAACTTAAAACTTATTGTATCATTTTCATTGTATAGATCACGAGACGTTAACCAATAAAGTTTTCAATATTTTTTAAAGCAATGCTTACTGCCGAAAAAGTTAAAATGCGAAAATAAAAATTTCGTTGATGTCAAAATTTTCCCTACTAGAAAATTCAAGTCCAGAAAAATTTGCCGTACTAGAAAATTTAAATCCGGCAAAAATTTCGTTACTTCCAGTTAAAGAAAATAATTGTGATCCAATCATTAACGTAATTTCAGATAATATATAATTTCGACCAAATCAAGAGATAACAGATGAAAGTTTCGTAAAAACTTATTTTTTTCTATCGATAACGAAATGGAACGAAAGTTTCGGTCGAGTCCCTGCATGATTATATGGCACTTTCTGTGTATTTATAACTTGATATTCCTTATTTTAGGATAAAATATTTTACTATTTTTCCAAAGTAGCAAAAAATATTATCGGAACAATAAGTTCCGTATTGACAGAAAAATTTGCCGGACTAGAAACTTTATATACGGTAAAATTTGCCGGAGCTCAATACTCGACCTTTTTTATATTAATATCTATGGTTTATTTTATATTATTTTCTATATCAAATCGAACGAAATAGTACAACGAAATTTTATTTCAATCGTTGATAGAGGTGAATAAATTGAATACAAGTTTTCGTTTGGTTTTTTACATTCTCATTCTAATGCGAAGGTATTGGTTTTATGTAAAACTTGACATAGTCGGTTTTCATCAAATCTCCACGTTTTGAGACCCCCTGAACTAGAAAAAACGACTTTTAACAAGGTGTCTGTCTGTCTGTAGTCTGTCTGTCTGTCTGTAGCCACGATAACTTTCGAAAAAATGATCAGATTTGATTGAGCTTTGGCACACTTTTTTATGGCCTAAAAAGAGAGAACGAGTTCGTTAACCAGCTATTTTGGATGAAAATTCAAAAAGTGAGCACATTTTGAAAATTTTTGAGACCACTTTTTTTGAAGATTTGAAAATTCTATGTACGGTTATTAGTAGTACGCAAAATGACGAACAAAATATTCTTATGACTTTTTGTGATAAAAAAAAATTACTGGAGTTATAGCATTTTCAAAATTCCAAAAAACAAACGAAAATGAACATTTTAAGCCGAAAAACGCACGATATGAAAAAAAGTCAAGAGGAGAAAAACGTTGCTTCATGAACACCCTATAATATTTTCATAACAACTTTTTGAATTTTTTGAAAAATAAAAAATTCAAATTTTGATCGCACAAAAAAATAATGAAAAATCAAAAATTCCATTTTGCTGTCAAACTATGGAAGATACGAGAAAAGATCATCTCACCAAATTGTGCACCTAAAAAAGATCTACAAATTTCTTATTATTCACTTTTTGATATGACGCGTAGTTTTTGTTTTCTTTGTAAAAAACAGCATTGAAAATAGAAAAATCAAATTTTTAGATGAATAACACCAGCTACAATGCAAGGTACGAAAACAGATAAATGAACAAAAATTGTGCATTCAAAAAAGACTTACAAACCTGTAATCAATTTTTGTTGTAAGAATATATTCAAAATGAAAAAAAATTAACTTTTTTGATAAACTTTTTTGTTTCTATCATACGGTGCACAGAACCGAGCGTGGAAAGCAAGGTTCAAATGATTCTCAAATCAAATATCGTGCGCGAAGCGCGAATGTCTGGATGAGAATGTGTTCCTTAAGGTCGATAGAACCTTGAGTGAATAAACTTCCTTTTCAGTCTGAAATAAAAACAAATTTAACAATCACTTAATATGTAGAGGTCTTGATAATTTTATAATATTTGCAAACAAACTTTTTCTTTTCATCCAAGTCGAACACGAAGTTCAAAAATCTAGAGGAGCCGAGCGTAAAGCGCGATGTAAATACGCCCGAGCGCGTAGCGCGAGGTGAATACATAATCGAGCGCGAAGCGCGAGATCCAAAAGTCGCGCGCCGTAGGCGCGCTCAAACTTGCCAGCGTTTTGTTGAATATTCGTCCTTTTTTGTAGAAAATTAATCTTCTTGGCTAAAAATTCATATTTTTCCTTGAAAATTCAACAGTTTGTTTTCGTTTAGTGTTCTCTGTTGACTGAGAAGTATTTTTTAATTGAAAACTCAACTATTCTTGAAAACTTGTCTTTTTTGGTTGCAATTTCAATTATATTACATTGTTTGTTGAAAATGCATATTTTTTAGTTGAAAATTCAACTCCTTGGTTAAAAGTATAATTCTTTTGTTAAAAATTAATTTTTTTTTCGTTGAACATTCAGCATTTTAATTGAAAATTCATCTCTGATTGAAAATTTAACTAACTTGTTGAAAATCAATTTTTCTAACTGAAAATTTAATTATTCCAGTTGAAAATCTAACTATTTTGTTGCAAATTCGTTTTTTTAGTTGCTGGAAATTATTTTTTTTTAAAAGAAAATGTAAATATTCTATTTTTAGAGCAAAACGTATTTTTTGGACGAAAATTTGACTATTTTGTGATAACTGATCTTTTTTATTTAAAACTTGAACTATTTGGTGAACAATTTTTTTGTATACACCTTTAATGAATTGTAATGAAATATAACACGCTTTTGGTATAAAATTCAACTATTCCAGTTGAAGATTCATCATTTTAGTTAAAAATTCATCTGTTACGAGCGAATCTCCATTCTTTTTATTTTATAATCAGTGTGTCTCGAAATATTATTTCAAGCCACATTGATTCAAAACTCTATATGAGTTTCAGGGGACTCTCTGCTCGCTCGTAACCTGAGAGCTTACTGTCAGCATGCTGACGCAGCATTCCAAGCTCCCGGGGACTGACAGCGAGCCAACTTGCGAATGAGGAGAGTAATGACCTGAGAGAATAATTTTAATCAAGGATTAAAATTATTCTCTGTTGCTTTTTATTTTTACACAGGAATTTAAATTTTGTTTCCTCTTCCCCAAACCACTCAATAAAATGAGGGTGAATTGCGGAAGGGAATTGTATGAATGTACGGAATGATTAGTGTGTACCTGGGCCTAGGTGAAGGAGAAAATGAAACACTGTACCTAGAATATAAGATCAAAAGATAATAAGAAATAGAATTAAGGGAAAGGAAAATTAATTCCAAGGCATCAGCCTCGAGGACCTAAATTAGAAACATGTAAGAGAACTTAAAAGGAACGAAGGTGTGGTTGCCCTCGTTATGCTGGGCAGTCACACACACACACGCGAGGCACTCATTCCATCTCTGTCTCTTCGACGCTCTAAACATCGCCGTCTCATTCCTTGCATGTAGCTACGCTGCCGCGACGATTGCAAGCCTCCGCGCTCTACACGTTGTCCGCGCCTTCTTCCTCCCTATATTCTTACCATAAGCGCGTCTCCTTCTTGCGTATAGCCGCACCATACATTATGACTATAGCAGTTCGATGCACCTCGACTCTCTTTTCCTCTCTTCCTCTTTCCACGCTATCCTCCCATAGGCCATATTCACTCCTCACCCTACATACTTCCCACCGTAGCCGGACAGTACGAGCACGTGGAAATACCAAAACAACACCACGTGCTCACTCAGCGAAAATTTGTAACGCTAAAATGCTCGTTTGATTTATGATGAAGGGGTTGGAATTAATATATACTTATATTTAAGTTTAAAATTCCCACCTGCACCAATTTCGATGCAAATTGAAATTAAAAAGTTCTTTTAGAAATATAAAGAAAGACTTGAATGCACCTCACTTCTGTAAGGTGCTGACGAGGTTCCTGTCTCGCAGGTGCAGAAATTCAAACGAAAGCATTTGGCAATACAATTCTCGCACACTTAGAAACCAAGCTACCTGGCTCGTCAATTTTGCAAACGTTGCTTTGAATCTCACGGTGTATCCCTACCTCCCTAATCTAAATTCCGCAACTCCGCAAAAATCCCTACCTGAATCACATCAATTGTAAACCATCGGACAGAAGTCAGAAATTGCAGTAACTTGGGCAACCTGGCACGGGCCGGAACTACCCAGACTTTTGTCCGTCCGTACGTCGGGATTTCGAGTCAATCGGTAATTTTCTACGGCAACACGAAACCCCGTAAGTCCCAACGAGTCCTATCCCGGTTTAGCGGAACTATACTTTTTCCGGACCGGTAACGGGAGTCAGCCGCCGGGACGAATGGTTAGACTGATTAAATTCTGATTAGAAATTCGGACGTAAAATTAAAAACAGAAAATCTCTATCCGACGGGAGTAAAGGCAGTCTTCTCAGTGATCTGATGTGACGCAGATCAACTCCAGTTTTTGCCCGTCCGTACGTCGCGATTCAAATTCCGACGTGACATTGGGAGACAAATTCTCGGTACGTAATTCGTCGCGTCCTATTCCGGTTTAGTCGGGACTATACTTTTCTCGGATCGGCAATAGGGATAAGTCGCAGCTACCGATTGAGTGGTCGATCAACGGAATTCGCAATCCGGACGAAAAATTTAAACTCTGTGCGACGGGAGGCAGGGCCGTAACGGGAACGGGTCTTCATCGCGTCCTATCCCGGTTCAGCGGGTCTATACTTTTCCCGGACCGGTAACGGGAGTGACGTTGTTTTCGTGCCCTATCCGCGCTGCTTAAAACAAAATTAAGTCGGTCTAGAGAATTTTACTCTTTCTCGAATCTCAAAACGAGACAGAGTAATTTTCTCGCAAGGCTGCAATTCACTTTCATGAGGAATAGAAACATATTCTATTCTTCATCAAGGTGAATTCAGAGAAGCGACGGGTGCTTGCGTGTTATGTGGCTCTCGCGAGTGACCTGGATAATAAAAGACTAGAGTGGGTTAATCAACCCACGGAAATCAAAAGTTTTCGCCCGCTCCGTTGAGGGCAGGAAAAATTAAAAAGGCACCTTGGTTCCTTTTAAATCCAGTTTCCATCCGACGAGCGGTAGTTTTAGTGCAACGAATTGGAACTTTTATTTTGTCTGATACTTTTCTTTCCTCTACCTGTCGACACATTCTACACATTGTAGAATGTGCCCTATTATTTGAATCTTGTTATAATGTTCTCTGTGCCTTTTCTCGAATAAATACTAGAATTGTTATAATAAATTCGGAACACAAATTCATTTCTAATTCGGTAAACCTGTAAAACCCTAATTTCTCACGATTTTTCGGGACAACAACTCTCAGTCCGAGAGTAGGGGTACAAACCCACATAAAAATAAAAATAGGAAAGTCGAGTCTCTCGCCCTTCCTTCAGTTTTGGGGAAGCCTCCCCCCAGCGTATTGATACTAGGCAGCTTTTGTTTGCGGGTCCTTTTCTCATGGAATTAAAAACAAGCTTTAATTAGATCGTACGTGACACATCACATTGGTTAAAAATTGAACTGTTCGATTGAAAATCCGTTTCTTTTTTGTTAAAAATTAATTTGTTTAACTTACCATTCAACTATTCCATTTTTGTTGAAAATTCTCTTTATTTTTTTTGTAACATTTAACTATTGGTTAAAAATGTATCATTATCAGTTGCAACTTGGTTGCAAATTCATATATTTGTGTTGAAAATTCTTATTTTTTCGTAGAAAATTAATCTTCATGGTTAAATATTAATCTTTTTAGTTGAAAATTCAACCATTCGAGTTAGAGATTCATCATTTTAGTTGCAAATTTATCTGTTTGGTTTAAAATTCAATTATTCTATTTGAAGATTCATCATTTTATTTGGCACTTTCGTTGAAAATTCAACTATTTTGCTGAAAGCTCGTTTTTTTTGTTGTGAACGGGATATGATATGTCCCCGACCGACTACTTTGATTTCGCATTGAAAATACAGGCTGTTCATTAAGGGAGCGTTCACATATTACGTAACATTATTCTCGACCTTTTTAACCATCCTCCCCCATATAACAGACCGTAACATTTTCTTTTTACACCCCCCCCCCCCCTAACCACCGTTACGGAACATTTTTTGTATTATGTTTAAAACATGATAGACGTTTTCTAAATAAAAAAAAGGTTTTTTAAGATGAAGTATTGTCTAGACATAAATAAAACAATATTTTCATGTAACACTGAATACTTTTTCAATATTTTTTTAATAATACAAATATTGAAGTTGCTTAATGTAAGTACTAAATGAAATTCACCAATTTAAAACTTTTTTTCAATACCATGAAGAATACAAAACTATCCTAATAATAACACAATATACAAATTTAAAATAATTATTTATTTGTTAAAAGTTTTTGAACACTTAAATTCGAGCTGAAATTAAATTCTGAGAATTGAGAACAAGAAAATAAGTATTAACAGTTTGTTTTAGAATTTATATAAATGCAATTTTTATACGATTCTTGAGAAAATTAAAAAAACATTTTTGAATATTTCCGATGTGTCAGGAAAGAATCTAGAAGATTCAAAAAAATTTATTTTTTTATTTTCTAGGTTTTTACAAAATATTAGAAAAAATTAGAGTCGTTTTAAATTAAAAGATGTCTGGGACATTTAGATTTGAAAGAAATCGAGAAATATTTCATCAATTTTCGGAAACCTGGTGGGCACGAAATTTAAGAACGTAATTAGAGCGTTCTAAAAACGTTTCTGGGACGTACAAGTCAAAAGACGTTATTTGAACGTTTCAAAAACTGTGCTAAGTCAGACAAAATAATATTCTGAAAACGTTTCATGTTCCAAGTATGTCCTTAAAACGTCTCTGGAACATTGTATGTTTAAGGAACGTTATTTGGACTGACTTAGGACGTTTTTGAGCTGTTATAATGATGTTCTTTAACGTTTGTGCCCACTGGGAATGTTTCCAAGTTTTTAAATATTTCTAATCTATTGAAAACGTCTCAAATTCCTAAAAATATTTTTAACTGATCGAATTTTTCTTAAAATTTTGAAAAATGATTCAAAATGTAAAAAATTGACTTATAATCTTTTAAATTTTCCCAGGAATTTTAAGAAAATTTTTTTGTTCTCTTGAAACCTTTCGAAATTCCTCTAAAGCATCTAAAGCTTCCTTTTGAAGTCTTTAAGAATCTGCATTTCTAAAAAATTTTAAGTTTGAAATTCTTTTTGAATCTCTTCAATTCTTCTAACTATTTCTTGAATTTACTCGACTTTTTTTTGGTGATTTTTCAATCATACCAAATTGAAACATTTTGCTTTAAAATCTTCTACACTCTTTTTCGGAATATTAGGAAATTTTTTAATAATTAATGGGAATGTTAAGAAAATTCCATTTTTAATCTTGTCAGACCTTCTGAACCTTCTAATCTTTAAAAATTATTCAAATTTTTCCTGATTTTGTTTTAATTCTGCAAAATTAAAAAAATTGCCTGAACATCATTCAGATTCTTTATTGGCAATTTTTTAAATCTTTTTAAATCTTTTGAAATTATTTTTTCAGAATAAAAAATTACTTTCATTTTTCCTAGGAACATAACAATTTTCTTTTGCTTTTCGTGAAACATTACCAAATTCTTCAAAAATCTTTACAAGTTTCAATTATTTTCGAATCATTTCCAAACTTCCGATTATCTCTGAAACTTACTCAAATTGTTTCTAAAATTATTTAATATGGAAAAATTGCAAAATTTTGCTTTAAAACCTTTTACGCTCTTTTTAAAAATTTTAGGAAATAATTAAAAATGTTTTGTAATTTTTTTTTCAACTTTTTCTTAGAATTCATTACAAAAAAATCATTTAAAAGTTTCCCATGAATCTTAAGAACATTTTCCCCGCAAGCCCCATGAAGTTTAAAACGTATTTCCCATAAGAGAGCCCTGCAAATTTTTTTCAGAATTGGGCACAGAATACGAATAAGAAACCCCATAAGCATAAGGCATAAGTGAAAAATTGGGTATTGCGAGTTTCTGGCGCTATTTTTTTTGAGATTTCTATTAGTAAAAATTGTTTCTCGTACATAAAATATTAATTGATACTGATAGTTCGATGTATTTTTTATTGTTCAAACATTGTGTTATAGTTTTATAACCATTTTCTCGTAGAATAGAGTTAGGAAGTCATGGTTTTATCTGGATTTTTCAACTGATTTTCAACTTTTCAGTTAGACCGAGACAGTAATCAATATTGCATTTAATCGAAATAAATGTTGAAATAATTTATCATTTATAATAATATTCTCCTCGAATAATGTTACAAAGTTGCAGTTTTTTCTAATATTTTCCATAGTTTTGCTCCACTTTCAAATTCTAGTGAGGCAATAATTAAGCGAAAATAACAAACACAATTGATTAAACACTTTTATTATTTCTTCTAATATTATCTTTGGATAGTGTTACAAAGTTACGTTTTTTTCTGAAATTTTTAACTTTTTGTCCATTTTATACTTAGTGAAATAGTTATTGTTGCAAGTTCACAAAAATAATTGATTTATAAAATGATCTATCCACCTATACTGAAGAATAAAGATGACGTTTTTTTCGGTTGTTGAGGGGAAGTATAAGAAAAATTTCGTGTAGGAGATAAAAAATGAAAGTTTAAAAATCGAAACTTTTTTTGCTGTTTGCCGTAATATGAAAATTAAATAAGAAAACAAATACAAAATTTACTTTCACCATTTTCTGAAAAATGTATTCCTGAATTTTTCAAGAAAAAAATTTAAAAAAAACCTAAAGACTTGATTCATGTGTGGACAAATTAATTAATTGAAATGCGTCCTAGTGAATTAAAAGAATTGAACTCATTGAATCAAATAAATATTTCTTTGAACGACGAATTAGATTTCAATGCATGTAGACCTTTTGAGTCAAGGAAATCATTTCTTTGAATGTAAGAATTATTTCTTTGAATAAAGAAAATAGAGCCAAAGAATTTATTTCTTTAGATAAACAAAAGACATGTGTCTGGTTCAAATCACAGTTACTACCGTTAAAGAATATTTTCGTGATGCTAAGAAATAGGATTCAAGCAAATACATGTACTCTCGAGCGACTGATTTTGAGAAGAAAGAGCACCACGTGTCCAGGGTCAGTTTACAATAAAGTCGTACTTTAAAGTTAACCGCTGAAAATATTGAGTGCTTTAAAAGGATTTTTCTGAGGTATTCTCGAATATGTAAGAAGAAAATCTCTGAAATACTGTGCAGGTCTTGATTTATTGTGAGCAATAATACTTTTAAAAAAATCAGTGAAAATCATTAAATTAATCTCTGGAATCTGTCAAGAACTTGAAAATTCTCTCAAATTAAGAAATATCTCTATATACTTGAAAACCTTTGAAACACCGTGAAATCTCTCATAAAGTATCATAAAATGCCGCGAAAATTTCATGGAATTCTATATTTCCTGAAATTTCAGATTTAAAACGCCCCAAAATCCCTTAAAAATATCTTGAAATTATTTTAAATCATTTCATTCAATTGAAATAAAAAGTCAGATTTTCCATTAAATTCATCCCATTGAAGCAAAATTAAATTGGTTCCTGGAAGCTGTCAAAAAGCCCTAATATGCCAGGATTTTTAAAAGAATAACAATTTTGAAATTCCTTTCAAACTTATTAAAATCAATTGAGAATTCCCTCGAATACACCAAAATAATTTCAAATCACTATAAATGGATATCTTTAAATTCCTGAAAGAGAAAACAAATTCTGAAATTCTATGAAGCAACTAGTTTTCCTGAATAAATTTGTTGAAATTTGATAAAGAATTATGTATGCATATGTGATGCTAAGAAATAGGATTCAAGCAATTACATGTACTTCGTTAAAAAAAAAATTTCAGTGTAAGACAAGTACATAAGTTGGAGAGAGAGTAACTTACTATTTTTTCGAGGGAGAGAAAAGTGAGACTGTTTCATTCGACCATGCGTTCCTTGAAACTGGAATCGTGCTGGTACAGAAATTTCCAGGGAAATTATGAGAGCGGGGAAACTGAGATCTGAGGGTGGCGACGACAGGACGCCCTGCCGCTAAGGCTAACTTGCCGTGACATAAGATATTAGATTCTACCAAAAGAAAACACCAGAAAAAAGGGCAAACTCTGCGTGAGTGATGGGTGTGCGACGGGGCGAGTATTATTCTTGTAGGTGTACGTGTGACGTTAAGGCCATTTATTTAACTTATAAGAATATACGATGATATATATATATATATATATATATATATGATATATATATCAAAATATACGTACTTAAAGTACGTAACTGGTAACAGATTGTAGGTCCTCTCCAGGACCTCCTCTACCCCTCCCCCTGTAACGAATCGTAAGAAGAAAAAAACTACCTCACCCTCTTACTGTACGTAATTTATCATTTCCAGAAATAAAAAAATATGGTTCTTGGAAGCAATGGACATTTATTCTTGTATTTAAGATAATACATGCTTTGCAGGATGGAAGTTTCAGTTTTAGAATTTTATGTTTTTCCCTTGACTGATTTTTTATTTTTCCTGACCATCAACATTCAAATACTAGCATTTTAATCTTGTAATATTTTTAACATATAATCTTTTATTAAGGGATTAAAACAATATTCCAGATCCAAATTTAAAATTTGCAAATTTATGTATTTATTTAAAAAAAAAGACTTTTCTACTGTAAAAAATGACTTTTTAAAAAAATACTTGAATTTTGAAGAGAAAAATTAAATTTGCAAACAAACTAATTGAATTTTCAACCTACAAAGGTTTTCAACCAAAAAAGATGAAATTTTATTCAAAAAATGAATTTTAAATTAAAAAGCCGATTTTTCAAAAAATAATTTTTTTTCGGTCATGAAAGAAAACGAAGTTCACCTATATTGTTGAACCTTCAGGCCAAGTGACGAATCTTCTGTACAAAAATTTAATTTTCATCCAGAATGGGAATTGTAGATCAATTTAAAAATCTATAACCCCTCCCGCAGATTACTCCCTTCCTTACCGAGTGAATCACGCTTGCCCTGAAAGAGATTTGGGTTAATGGTATAATAATAATTATAATAAATACTACTGATTTCTGTTGGAAATAAAATTTTTTATCTGGAAATGAAAGTTTTGCATTCTTGTTTGAAAACTGGCCCTTCTTAGTTGAAATTTCAACAATTTGATGGAGAATGCATGTATTATGTTGAAAATTCATATTTGCTTTAGGAAATAAGTCTTTTTCGTTTTGAAGTGCATCTCTTCTAGCAGCAATGTAATCTGTTTTGATTAAAATGTCACCAACATTTTTTTACTACGAATTTGTGTTTAAAGGTATCTAACGTCCCGTTTTGCATAATACTTTCTACATAAGAAAATGCGACCACTCGGACAGTAAATTCAGGTAAAAGTGAACCTGCGTTTAATTTATTTCAGCATTGCGACGCCTGTGCACTGGCATGCACTGTGATATATTAAGCACAGTACAGTCAATACTTAGGACTCGTACTTGCCAGCAAGCTCTTCACCTTCTACCTAGTGCGGAAACGACACAGTATGCATGATGGATTAAGGAGAAGCATTTGGTTAATAATTCGTGGCAAAAGTTGAGGTACCACAAGCATGCCTATAATTATTAGCGCAAGCAATGTATAAGTACGAACTTTCTGCTTTTGCTTTACAGGACGCAATAAAACTGTAAGGAGTACATATGTTTGGAACAAGGCTGTTTTTTTATAAATTTGTATGGACATTGACTGTCACATCTTGCAGATGTTAAAAAAAGGTATGAAATAGCATCGAAGAATAAGAAATAATTACCGTGATAAAAGTTACAGGACAAAATCATTGTGGCATGTAGCCACATATATATGAATATATTGCACATAGCGTCGTAACATACCATAATCTCGATAATCAGTAAAAGTTACATGGACGACATTTTACTTTCAATATTACACGACTCAAAGGGTTATCTGTCAATCCAAAAATACCGAAAGTCACTCATCATTCTGCAAACGTTACTTTTTATCGTTTGTTGAATGTTGTATTTTGACGAGTTGGTGAGCGCACACGGACGAGTGGATCAGCCAATACTGGACAGTTGACTTACTGTTTTGGCATTCGTTAGACTCAGCACGCCCCCACTGCGGATTCCTTCGCTGGCAAATTGGTCTTTGAGCTGAACTTTTTCGTTACTGTAGACTGCTGCCCTGTTTGTAACTGGAATACGCTTGCGATCGATGTATCATTATTTGAATGGATTTAAATTTTGAAGAAAAAGTATGCGGTACATGCACAAATGTGTTGGAGACAAATGCAAAAAGTACCTTTTTCAAAAATAATTTCGTTCATGCTAATGTAGGCTTGTGTAATGTATAACCTTTGAATGATGCGAATGAATGTGTAATTTATTGAGTTTGAATGTTTTATGAATGCATGTAACATTAGGGTGGTCCACAAATGTTTACCACGTATTTCCCATAAGAAAAAAAAGACGTTTCTGTAAATTTTAATCAGAATCGTCAACATTAGCTGAATCGAGTTGAAATTCAACATTTATCTTTACAAATAGCCGTGTAATATGAACAAAGTATTACTTTTCAACTATCCCCCCCCCCCCCAAGTATGTTTGATAGGGTCCCAAAAAAACCATAAGTTATAAAGATGGTTTTTGCGAGTTTTCGTTGCCAGCTAGGACTTTTTCACGTTTTCTTGTAATGCGAAACTGATAATTAGATGTATAATGGATTATTCAAACAGTTTGTCGTTGATTTTAGCAATTTCCTCTTAAAATAGAGACACAAAGTCGCGGTTTTTTCAACAAGTTCTCTGTTTTCGTTCAATTTCCAAGTAAAGTGAAGTAATAGCTTATCAACTCGAACAAAAATAATGGTTTAAACAATTTATTCTCATTATTAATCATATTGTGTTTAAAAAACGATAGACATCGCGATTTTTTCGAAATTTTTTACTTTTTGTGCACATTTCACTTGGAGTAAGTTGATATTAAATTTATTTTAGCAATAATAATTGTTTAAACAAATGATCATTGTTTTTTAGCTATCTTGTTCGGTGGTAATAGTGGATAGTGTTGGTTTTTTCTGAAACTTTTAACTCTTTTTCCACTTTTCAATCGCAGAAAAGTAATAATTAATTCAATTTAACAATAATAATTAATCAAACCATTTTTTATCATTGTTAAGAATACTTTCTTTACTTAACGTTACAAGGTTCCAGTTTTTTGCGATATTTTTAATTGTTTGTCTATTTTTCAATTGGAATGACTTAATACTTAATGATATTGAGCAACAATAATTGTTTTCAAAAATTATTACAAAGTGAGGTAATAATAAAAGCTATAAATAAATTATAAATAACCAACATAGAGAAACATATTTTAAACAATCTCTTTCTTTCTCGTGGATATATTTTGCTGGAGGAAAGTCTGATGTCAAAATATCTGCAATTCGAAATTTTTCTTTTACGCTTTGCAATAAGCTTCTAGCTGTAATTCAAATATAACTTTTACAAGTAAAACTGAAAACTTCAGAAAAAAACAACTACCTGACATTAACACAAGAGAAGATAGTTCCAAACAGTAATCAATTGTTCAAGTAAGCACGTTCGTTAACTCGCATCAATTTTACGGCCCCACCAAGTGACACGTGGACAAAAAGTTTACGAGTTCAGAAAAAAACCGCAACTTTTTAGCACTGATATAAGAGAAGATAGTTATAAACAATACTGAATTGTTTAAGCAACTGTGTTTGTTAACTTGCTTCGTTTATTACTTCATGAAGTAAAAAGTGGGCAACAGGTTGAAAATTTCAGAAGAAACCGCAACTATCTTGCATTAACAACGAAGAAGATAGATGTAGACACTAATAAGTTATTTAAATAATTATTTTTGCTCAATGTAATTAATTGTTAATTCACTCCAAGCGAGCAGTGGACAAATAGTTGAAAAAATCAGAAAACCCGCAACTTTCTAGCATTATTGAAATTGAATATCATGAAAAGTAATAATAAATTTTTTAAACAATTACTTTTTTGAACATCACTCAATCATTCAGCTCACTTTTATTGAAAATTGGATAACAAGTGGAAAATTTTCGACAAAACTTCATTTTTCTAGCATTCTTCTAATAGAATATCATTAACAATAATGATAATTTGTGTAGGCAATTATGTTTGTTAACGGTAATCAATCAAGTATCACCCCATTCTAATTGGAAATTGGACAAGAAGTCGAAAATTTTTGAAAAAACCAACACTCTTCCTATCTCTATTTTAAGAGGAAATTGCTGTTCGCAATGAAAAAAGCAAAACAGTCATAACTGGCGCCGAAAACTCGCAAAACCCATTTTTCACCTGTGGGGGTTTTTCGGGACCCTATCAAACAGACTTATGGGGGTGATAGTTGAAAAGTAATACTTAATTCATATTCCATGGCTATATGTAAAGACAAATGTTGACCTAAGACCTAAGGAAATTCATTCAAATGTAGACTAATTTTGAGTTTCAACTCGACTCAACTCATATCGACGATTTTGTGTGAAATTGACAAAAGGGTCCTTGTTTCTTATTGGAAATACGCGTTAAACTTCATGGGGCTGGCGCCACCTCTAAATATCATTCTTTCTAAAACAAACAAAAAATGAATTTATTTTTTTGTGGATCTGAACAAATTTCCGGGAGATATGCATCAAAATCCGATTAAAAAATATTTGGACCACCCTAATGTAACATGTATACGCTGTCAAAATAAATTGATCAATAAATAAAATTTTCTTAATTCATTGAAATAGCACATTCTTGAGACAGTAATACATAGTGATCACATTATGTAAGTAGCATAAGAATCTTAGTACATGAATCCAGTTGAATCCATGTTGAATCCAGTCCAGTTATAACAGATCAAAATTGCATTTCTTACACAAAAGATAAAGTAATCATGGGCAAAGGCCCAATTGCTCATTTTGTTTCTTCCAACGGTTTATTAGAATCAGAAAGTAATAATGAGTTAATTAAAAATCAATTATTTGATGCAAATAAATTTAAAGATGAAAAGGCAAAATTGCGCGATGTCGTGGTATATTCGAGAAGAGGTCGATACATTTTCAGTATGGTCGTTGTGGATAAAAAGGATGATACAATCTTTCTGAACCATGTGTCCAGCGCTATTTTAGCACTAAGGAATGCCATGGAAAATTTAGATACCAAAGTAATCAAAATTTCTGATAAGGGCCACAACTTGAATTTCATAACTTGGCTCTCAATTGAGCAAATATTTCAGCAAAATTTAAAAAATTCTGGTCTTGACGTGGTGATTTGTTCTGGTGAAATTATTATTCCTCCTATTCATGAACAAGATAAAATAATAAATGAATTCCATGAATCCGTGGTAGGTGGTCATAAGGGAATTAATAAAACTTATTGGCGTATTAGGAAAAAGTATTTTTGGAAAAATATGAAGTCAGACGTAGAGAGAATATTAGGAACTTGTAAAAAATGCATGCATAATAAAGTTCTTAGGAAAGGTACGCGAATGCCAATGATCATTACCGACATACCGAGAGAGCCATTCGAAAAAATTCAAATTGATTTCGTCGGACCACTTCCGGTAACGCCGCGGGGAAATCAATATATTTTAACAATCCAATGTGTATTTTCAAAATACTCGGATGCAATACCTTTAAAAACAACGGACTCTGTCACAATTGCTCAAGCAATAGCAGAAAATTTCATATCGAGATACGGTTGTCCAAGGATTATACAATCGGACCAGGGAGCAAATCTAACGAGCAAGATTATTCAAAATTTTTGTAAAATATTTAAAATCAGGAAAATTCAATTTGTTGTTTACCATCCTCAAAGTCTTGGATCCCTTGAACGAAGTCATCATACTCTAATTGAGTATTTGCGCCATTTCGAACACAGAAAAAACTGGGGGTAACGAATGTTGCAGGTAATCATTATTTCTGGGTAAAGTCGTCCAGGGTACAGGGTAATGTCGCGCTGGGTAATTGATAAGTGGGTAAAGTATACCCGACTTTACCCTGGAGGAGAGTAACGTGGGCGAAGTGTCACTTGCTGACTTTATGTTTAGAGAAGCGGCTATAAATAATTAATCCTCACATATTTCCGCGTACAAGGCACTCCAAAAGGATGATACTTAACATTAATTAGCGAATTAATCGCCACATTTTCGACTTACCACACTTTATACACCAAAATAAATTTGACAGCAGACACAGGGTTTGAAAGTCGCCATGGTCTTTAAAGTTAATAGGTGCATTGAAAAAAACAACGTGAAGTTTCGGCTTGAGAATTTTTGAAGATGACATTTTTACAGCGGGAACTTTTCGGTAGATCTTTGAAACAAATTATTTCACGTTTATTTACAGAAATCTTTGCATGCCAATGGTTAATTAACAATTATGCGATAATGGGCAGGTACATATTTATTGAAAGTGCTGGATCGGTGCTTGGGATTTCTACGATATTCTTGAAGAAGATTACGTTACCGATTGAGCAGAGTAGCACTATTGGCACATTGATCAAATGGTGATTTTTGAAAATAAGATAAGTGATAAGTCTTGAATTTAGAAAAGTTACAAATATACAAAATTTTAGGTTATGTTTTGGTTTTTTATCACCCGGAAACGATATTTTCAAGGCTAATGCTATAGTTAGGCGACGATACTCACATTCCCTTCTACTCTTTGCTTTAACAGTGGGTTTCAACTCTAGTTTCCTTTTGGTAACTTTTGGTCATTTGGTGGCAAAATGAGATTATGACAAACTGAGATTATGGACAAATAAATACCTACTACGTGCAGCGTCATTGGTGCAGTGATACTAGGGATGGGCGACATCAATGTTTATTAATTTCATTCTATTATTTTTATTTTATTAATTACTAGTAACGTTTCTTTCGTTGCGGACTTGCGGCACACATTGAGACAAAGGACAAATCCCTGTGACTAAATGAAAATGTAGAACTGTTAACAATGTTAGGTTATGTTTGTGTTTTTCACAGAAGCGGATATTTAAAAAATAAATGTCGATTTGAAAAAATGAAATTATGTTTATAGTATATTCCTTGGTAGATACTCAGTAGTCCATAATTAAAAAAAAATAGATTTGAAAACCACTGTTAAAGCAAAGACTAGAAGGAAATGTGAGTTGCCGAAAATAACAGCTTTCAAATAGGTTTAAGAGGTTCATATTTTCTTTTTGCGCATTTCCATCTAGTATCAAAATGATCCCGGTTTTCAAATTTAGTGATTTTGTGGAAAAATCAGATTATGAAAAACTGAGAGTATGGACCCATGAATACCTACCGCATATTTCACTGGTTACACTTTTCTGAAATTTAGTGCAGCTTTTTCAACAATTCTAAATCTCTTTTTTGGCAATCTAACCAAAAAAAAAAAAATCAAATTCCTATACAGGATTTTCGAAGGACCAATGACTACAGATTTCGCTACATGAGCTCATATAGGTTGTGTAGCAGAAGCCTGCAAAATAGACTTCTTCACAAATTCGGTGCATAAATTTGATTCTTTTAGGTTAAATTGGTTCGGGATTAGTGCAAAGTGTAAAAGCTATACTAAGTGTGCAAATAAAGTGTAACTGGTGGAAAATGCTATTATCTTTCTCCACTCGTTCCGGATATATTATAAAACAAAAATTTCGTAGATATGTTCACTTAATCACCAGCTAACTTCACTTCGGCGATTGCTGGGGGATAATCAATGGACCAAATGCATGGTAGTAATCCTTCTTTGTTAATATCTTCGTAAAAAATGTTTTCCCTGTAAGTATGTCTGAAAATTATTTCATATTTTTCAAAACCTATATAATGAAGTAATTATAATTATTAATTATTATTAAAAAGGTATTATCAAAATAAAGTTTAGTACCATGCATTTGGTCCATTAATTTTCGCTCAGCAATCGACGCAGTGAAGTCAGCTGGTGAATAAGTGAAAATACTTAATAAACTTCTTCATCCAAGTTTGCGGTAAACTTCCCGCGTGGGGAATTTAACATTTAAGTACTCGGAAAAGGACAAGTTAGTTTGCCTATTTTTTCTATTTCCTGTGATGTATGAACGTGGACATCTCTGATATGCTTAGTAGTGATTGCTGTATCTTTTTAGGTTACGTTAACCCATCTGTCATCAGCGTCAACCTAAAAATACACAGGGATCACTACTGCACAGGTGAGAGATATCCGCGTTCACACATCACTAAATAGCAGCCCGGTAAAGTAGGATGAGAGTTGACCGCGGCCACCAGGCGAAGTGAAGGCGCTGTTTGCTTCTAGGGCCGACTGCTAAATAGTGTACAAATTTGAAAATAAATGAGATTAAAGAAATTTAAAATGGCGGAAATTGAAAAAAAAATAAGTTCTAAAAATTTAAATATTGTTAGTATTATTTTTGTGCTATTAAAATATAAAAGTATTTTTTTGGGAACAAACAACCAATCACGTTTAAATTTCATAACGAAAAGAATAACATTAACAATATTTACATTTTACAAATTAATTTATTAATTTGGTTTTCAATTTCCCGCTCTTTTCAATTTCTTCAATCGCATTTATTTTCAAATCTTCATAATATTTTATCATTTATTTTTCCTCATTAGATTAGAAAACTATTTATGTTTATATTTTCGGCAAAAAAAAACGAAGAAAAGCACAGTAGAACTGTTGAAAAATATCACTTTTCTCATTTTCACCATGCATTTTGTAGCAAGTCGGCCCAATAGGTAAACAGCGTCGCACGCGCCCATATTAAGTACTAATTTTCTCCGGTCAAGAGTCATCCCACTTTTAGCTTTGAGTGGCACGGTGCTGCTAAATAGTTGAAATTTGAGGTTATGTTCACTTTCAATCATACTCGTAAACAGCCCTATCCGACTACTGACAAAAATTGTTGTCGCTTACAAGTTTAACTTCACGGGTGAACTAATCCGTCGGGCGGCGCGTCGATCGTCCTGTTCCAGAAAAGCATTGGTCTTATGGAAACGTCAATAATTAATATTAAATAAAAACATTCCCGATCATTTCAGTTTGCAAAATTAAGACCAACAACTCTTTGATGGGTAATTGATATTTGAAAAATATAAAAGTCATTGAAATCTAAAAGGATTATTGAAAAAACATTGTTTTAAAAGTGCTATATATCGCAGTATTCTCAAAATTTCATATAATGCAAGCAACATTTAAAAACGTTAAACAATTTATATTCATAATATTTTGATTTATTCTAATGGCACTTTAATATAAAATTATTAAAATTATAACTTTACATATGTTTCTTAATAACAATAGGTATTTAACATGTGGAAGTAAGTATGTGTTTTTTGATGAAATGTTTAATAGGTACTATATATTAAGAATAGCATTTATTAATAACAAATATAAATTAATTTTATAATAAATTGGAAGTCAGAACCCTATTGACAAAATAAAAATCCTAAGAGAAAACGAAATATTATAATAAAAAATGTAACAAGAAAAAATTATAATATAAAAATATTATAGAAACTTGAATAATGAAATTAGCAAATGTAATAGTATCTTGATATTTTTTAGTATAATAAATTAGGAATTAAAAAATTCTAAATTTTAATAATTCAATTTTTAAGAACGAGAAAATTGTTTTTGGCTAAATATAACAAGCCAATTAAAATTTGTGTGTAGAAATATTTCTATAATTCAAACACATATTTATTGTATCATATTTTGTTAGTAAGGAATAAAATCAACTTTCTTTTACAAAATATACGTTGAAAAAGAGGGGGAGGGGAATAAATGAATTAAACGAATAAGTAAATATTCGCAAAATCAACAAATTCAGTATATTTTTCTAAAATGCACAACTAAATAACATACAATATTAGTACTATCATACACCTGGGACTAAGTAAGGTCTCTTTAAACCCACCTGCAACAAATAACAAATCGTAATATTATAAGTAATAATAACCTAATCGAGATATTCATCGTTTTCTTTTGGATTATGATAGCGTTTATTGTCTTACTTTGAAACCCATAGAAAAATATAAAAAAGCTTCAAAATTAATAAAATGGCGGTGGCTCTTCCACAAAATATGAAAAGCTGCTATAAAAAAAATCCACACTTATATTTTCTGCCAATTTTTTGTTGAATGTTTAGTTTCATAATAAAGATATTTTGTGGGTTTTATGCGGGCTAAATAACTTTTGTCGCTAGCAGAATTTTTTGTATATAATCAAATTTTCTAATTTTTCTTTTAAACAACGACAGATATGAAAAAAATTTGAGATAAAACTTTGTACGTCTAAAAAAGTTCTATGCGATAGCCCCTTGCTCTTTTACGATATTTTGCATCATTTGCGAGAATAATTCAACAATTACATTTTTAGGAAAAAAATAATTATCCCATCCTGAAGAATGGTTTAGCCCGCATAAAACTGATATGATGCCTTTCTTCTATTAGCAGAAACTTTGTTTAAATATGGGGAAGAATGAAAAGGTGCCGTTTTCCAGAAAATCTTTTATTCATTTCATAAAATTTTGAGAACATGAAGAAAATATTTTCTGGAAAATCCCAGCTTTTTATTCTTCGCAATCTTTTTGAAAAGTTTCTGCAAAAATATCGCAAAAGAGCAAGGGGCTATTTGCATATAACTTTTTTAGACGTTCAAAGTTTTATGTCAACATTTTTTCATATCTGTCGTTGTTTGCGAGAAAAATTCGAAAATTCGATTTTATCAAAAAAAAAATTCTCCTGTCGTCAAAAGTTATTTATCCCCCATAAAACTCACAAGATATCTTCCTTATGAAAGTTGTAAGAGTAAGAGAGATAGAGTGTTTTTTGTGCAATTTTGCGCTCTCTATCTCTTTTACTCTTACAACTTTTCTGCCTGCCCCAGGAGGGCAGGCAGAAGTGTGAAAGCACCATTATTATATTCTCAATACACGAAAACAATCGACGTTTAGTTGATCTTTAACTAAATTTCTAAGCAAATTTTTGGAACATTGGTGCGGTTTCCTAAGGAGCGTCGCACTAACGGGGGCGTGGATGGAATCGCACCCTAAAGGTGCAGTCCCATGTGGCAACAAAACGTCGGCGTAAAGCAGAAACTCATAAGAGTGAAAGAGACGGATAGATCGATTTGTCTCTTTTACTCTTATGAGTTTCTGCTTTATGCCGACGTTTCGTGCTCACATGGGACTCCATTAGATGGAATTAGATGTTTGATCGTTTTAAAACGATCAACAGCAACAATCTCTTTATGGTGCTTTTATACCACTGTCCGTCCAACCGGTGCAGGCAGAAAAATCTATAAGAGTAAGAGAGATAGAGAGTAGTTATTGTCCAGGTTTGCGCTCTATCTCTTTTATTCTTATGGACTTCCTGCCCGCACCGGTCAGACGGACATTGGTATAAATGTACCATAAAGAGATTGTTGCATTTGATCGTTTTAAAACGATCAAACATCTAATTCCATCTAATGACACCTGGGGTGGGACTCCGATGCCTTAATCTAACGGACCTCTCTTTCTACCATGTGCGATAGACAACGAGGCGCGATCGAAACCGAAACGATGGTTTCGAAAGCTCTCTTTCTATCATATATGGTAGACAGAGAGGATCTCATAGTTATGAAACAAATACGACTTGTCGTTGGCAACTATCGGACCCTCTCTGTTCAGCATATACGATAGAAAGAGAGTTTTCGAAACGATCGTTTCAACTTTGATTGCACCTCGTTGTCTATCTCACATGGTAGAAAGAGAGGTCCGTTCGATTTGAGGCATCGGAGTCCCACCTCGAACATAGAGGCGACAATGCAGCGGGCAGCTTGATGCACGCTAAGGGGTGCAAGACGCCAGGGGAACTATTAGTTAGGTTTAGTTTGAGAACCAGAAACGCGTGGCGCTAGTGCCACGAACCAGTGCTTTATGCTTAACGTGTGTGAGTGGGGTAGGTGAAGAGAGTGTGCCGTGTACATGAGTCGAACTGCAAAAAATTTAGAACCCTTATACCTGAACTGGTCTTTCCGAACTCTATTCTGGCTATTCACTTTCTTTCAATATTTTCGTGAATGGAAATATCCACCGATACGTTTGTCATTTGAAACTTTGTATTTTAATATTTTAAGTTAAAATTTAAGAACAAAAGAATTTTTATTTGAACAACCCCATTAGAAATTTTTAGATTCGCCCATGAGAGGAATAATTCTTTTCTTAGAATGATTAATTACAATAGTCATTGTTATTGCAATATGTGAGCATTTAATGAATAATATTTGCTTTCAAATTGTAACAATAGCAAACACGTGAACTTATTAATAAATACACAAATAAGAATGTACAGACCATGTCCTTCGCATACAATAATTATTTTCTTAGAATTATAATAAAATGTGGGAACATTTTTTACATTATTTGATTTTGCACTTATACATTCTCTACTCTCATACTTGCCTTTCTGCACTCGTGAAAAAAATCTGAATAATGTAGGCACAACTTAGAAAAAAAAACTTATAAATAAAAAACATTTTATCATTATCGTAGGTACAGTTGAGCTCTCCCTGCCGATGGAACAGCACCAGGGATGTGCAGTTACGCGTAACTGGAGGTTTTTGACGTAAAATACCTAAGTGAAGTATTTTACGTCAAAAACAGGTAAAATACCTAGTAAATTACGTACCAAGATGGCGGACCTGTAGAACTGTGCATAATCTCACTTTTTTGGATTTCTGGTATCGGCATTCGTAAGGGGTTGTTTTTAATGCCTATATTGTTAATTAAAAAATAATAATGTCAACCAGTGATGTGCAGTTACGCGTAACTGGAAGTTTTTTACGTGTAATACCTAAAGGAGTTATTTGACGTAAAATACCTCGAATGTGTAAAATACATGTAGAAAACCTCTGATTGGCTGTCTGATTCAAGTTTTCAATTTCCCGCCTCAGAGGTGGCGCCCTCGTATATAGAACAAGACGTAATTTACATCATGTAGAAAACTGATGACGTAAAATACCAGGTAAATTACCGTAGAAAACCAAGTAAATTACCACGAGTATTTTACTTACCCATCACTGAACAGCACTGAAAAAGCACTGCCCAGTGCCGTTTCAGTGCTGCTCGTTTAAAGCTACTCAGATTACAGTTTTAAATGCCTGCAGAAGTTCCCTTTATACCTGCGAATAGGCTACCAAGTAGACCAGCTGAAAGGGATTAAAAATGCAAAATTAAAATTTGTAAAATTTTGAAATTACCTTTGCGAAAGTTAGAAATTCAGAATTTACGGGTTTCGATGATTTCAGATATCTAACTTTTTTTTGAAAAGTTTAAAATTCGAATGAACATAATGTATCTCGTAAATGGAATGAGATACGCCAAAACAGACAACATTTTCGAATTCAACTTCAGAATAGTATATTAGTATATAATTTATAAGTATAAAATATATATAATGAGAAAATTCATAAATTAAAAAAAAGTGTTAATAATTTGAAGAAAATTTTAAAAAGGGATTCCGGTTGGTAGCGGCCAACTGCTGTAAACCACTCTGCCTGTCCGGTACGTGACGAATACAATAGAACCATTATATGACCGACGCATCACCTTCAGTGCGGTTTAGGTGCCGAAATCAGCAGAAACAGTCACTGAAAAAGCACTGGCGGCCCAGTGCCGTTCGCCAGTGCTTTTTCAGTGCTGTTTCATCGGCAGGGCTCGGATCCAATAACTCACCCGACTCTCGTACTATTTTAAAAAGTACACATTTCAGTCAATTTTTAATGAATTTATCTAAAATATTCCAGACATTTTCTTTGAACTATACAGAACAACTTTCTCGCTGGAAGTTTGTATATGTACACAATTTCAAACAGTTTCAATACAATTTGTAAAAGTTTTGATGATTTATGTTTTAATCACTTATTGAATATTAGAAAAAAAAGTTTCATTTCAGTTTTTAATTTTTATTCTTAAAACTAATTTTAGGTCATAAGAAATTTTAAATTATTATTATTGAAATTTTGTCTGAACTTGTAAACATTTTTTTACATAATTAGAATTATACCTATATTTTTTCCAAAAATTTTGTTTCAATTCCTGCACAATAAAACAATTTTCCTAAAATCTTCCACATTCATTTCTCACAATTTCAGAAATCTTCTCAAATCTTTGTAAATATTCTGTTAAATTAATGTATTAAAGTAAAAAATCATTTTCTATTTTCGTAGGAATCTTACAAAACAAAGTCTTACACATACATTATACATTATTTTTGTTTTTGTCTTTGACAATATCAGCAGGTAAATTTGACATTTCAGCAACATGATTTTTTTATCTCAGACAGAATCACTGAAACTGAAATGGGGCGTAAGATCACATCCAATATTTTCAATAAGAAAGTTTCATTAAGGGGACCCTTTTGACATATCAAACCTGTTAGAATAGATCCATTGCCAAACCGTTTTTTGTTTTGTTTTTTGTTTTAACAGTTCCGAAAGTTACTTTTGCGTTGATGACTAACTTCCATTGGATTTTAGAGTAAAATATCGAACAGGAAAAAGGAAGAGGACAAAATTATCAGAAAATTACGTTGAGAAAATAATCCGCCATATCTTCCACAGGTTTTGAGTTATAATATATATTGAAAAATCGCCACTTTTTTGGATTTTCAGCGAAAAATCACTGTCTTAAAGAATACTGTGTACCTTTGCACCTAATTACTGTACTGAAAAGTATTCCACAGGTGAGTGAAAGTATACTCAATTTGCTGTGATTACAAAGAAAGAACAATATCTTATCTATAATAGGTAATAATTTAAGAAACCTCAAAGTTGACCATTTTTGCCGGTTTTTACGGGCAAAAAATGGAGTTTATTTGTTTCAAAATAAATCGTGTCAAGTTTTTTTTCCATTGATGATGCGAGAGGATAAAACAGTCTACAAAAATATGCGTGCATCTAAAAAAAGTCTATTAGTCCTATTAATTTGGGGAACTGCAAGGTTTCAAAAATGCCATTTTTTGTTGCATTTCTGACTGAAAACGGAGAAGTTGTGTTTTTGGAAAATACCTCATATCCTGTAAATCCCATGACAAATTTCCTGCAGGATAAATGAAAGTGAAGTCAATTTAGCGTAAATTTTTGTCCCAAAGAAGTGTATATAATTCATTTCTCATGTCTAATACGTCTGTTTCCATTAATAAATAAAAAAATGTTTATAACAAAATCTTGTTATCACCACTTATGATTACTTTTTGTCCAGTTTTTAGTACTTTCGTGGCTTTTTTTAGTACTTTTGCGGCTTTTTACTACTTTTTGTATCAACCAAAAATATTTTTATTATTAATTGTTAATAACAAAATCTTGTCATAACCCCTGTTGAGTTCTTTCGAGTACTTTTGTGGCAAAAACGTAATTGTAATTGATTTGAAATCTGTGATCATTTGTTTGCATTAAAAATAAGTAAGTAATTGATTAGTTGAAAGTAATTACATATCAAATGTAATTCATCATTGTAAAAAAGAATAAATAAAGAAGGAATTAAATTAATTGATTGTATCTTAAAGTTCTGCAAATAATTGTTTGAAATAGTCAAATACGTTAAAATTAAGAAATTGACAAATGAAATAGTTAATCAATTAACTAATTAATTCATGGATGAAGGAATTATGTATTATTGAATTTATTTTGAATGAATCACTGACTTCATGCATGAGTTTAAAATTGTTTATCATTTTTTTTAATAAACACGCATTCGCACAAGGTCGCTTATAGTAAATTTGTCTGCTTTTACACAAAAATTCGTCTTTTTGAAAACAGCTGATCATACTGGCAAATTATGCAGGATGTAAAAGATGCAGCTTATTAAAAAGAATATTTTTCGATCTTCAGTCTCTTTATAAATTATGCATACTTCAAGACCTATCAATAAGCGGGATAGATAATTCACACTACTTTATAACAATTTCCTTCGCATATCTCCCTCAGAATGCATAATTACAAAAATAATTACGATAAAAAATCATTTTAATGAGTCGCGTCTTTTATATTCTATATATCATTTTGCGTTATGATCTGCCTTTTTCGAGAAAAATCCATTTTTTCTGTAAAAACAGACCAATTTATTTCTCCCTCAACGTGGTTCATTTTTAACCCACAAGGAACAAAAAAATCGAAAATTCACGTTGAGATTCGGACATGCTTTTGTTTAAGCACCCCTAATATTCATATGCTGTTCATTTATAAATAAACAAACGCTTTTTGCTACGTCCATGAAAGTATTATACTATTAGTGATATATTATCACAAAATCTTCAGAATAAATACTCATAGTCATTATTAGAAACTGTTAAAAATATTATCAAACATTGTCTGTAAAAATGAGAGATCTTTTTTTCGGTATCATATTTTTCGAGTCCTTTAATGAAATATGATAACTTCTGGCTGTTATTATTTTCAATGTAGAAAAAAACTCTGGAATCCCACGAGTGGTTTCATTTTAGTATGATTGGAGACAGGTTTTTTCGCCGTATTTCAATGCCTGGAATCAGCTCTGAAATAATAGTATTTTTACAGTGTTAACAAGAATGTTGATTTTCAGTGAATCTCATACCTACTAAAAAATCTTGTAACTGACTAAATTTTCATGTGAAAATTTCAAAAACTTGGCAGAGTACAATTAACTTAATTTGCACAATTAATTGAATTTGCGAAATCGAAGATGGTGAAGTAATTACAAAATGAAATTGGATTAAAATAGCACCGTAAAAGTATAAGGAATTTATTTTGTGAAAGTATATTTAAAAAATTTCAATTTGAAAGCTCCTAGTCACCAAGAAACTTTATCTACGTTTCTGTAGTGGAGAAAGACTTGCAATTCCGATAATTTTTTAGAACCAAGAAGTTTTAATGTGCTTATTTTTAATTAATATATGTCCTGCTTACAAAATTGTATATCTACATTTTTCAATACTCTATTTTTCCGGCGGATTACTATACTGACTCAGAATTAAATAAGTATAAAATGCTACCATAGGGAAATTCTGAATGATTATTTTCATTTATTTCTTCTAGCTGAGATAATTAATACACTATTCTATACATTTTGTGGGGAAACCTTCCTTCGTCTTCCTTTATCTTGCATATTTCCCTACTTTTCTATTTGCAGCTGTGTGTACCTGCCAGTGACGTCAATGACCATTGTCTACGCAGGGTAAGAATGAGAAGAGAGGGTGTAGGCATTTTTAGGATAAATACCCGACACCATGTACATCGACGACAGTAATCGTTCAGTAACCATTCGACACTTATAGAATAAAGACGTTTTACCAAAGTTATTCCTAGCCTCTCCATTTATTTCAACGCCCTACTGACTACAGTTTCAGAAGTGGGATGAGGCTCGCGAACTTTTGATTTTTCGGGTCGCTGTGTGCATCCGGAATTTTTTCTCTCATTGCTGTGTGCATTTATTAAACCTTTTCTTATGTGAAGCATCCGCTTTGGTGAAACTTTTGCGCTGTGTGCGATCAAGTGAACACCTACTGCTTACTGTCAAGTGTATTCAAGGCCCCTTTTTTTCGAAATCTTTGTGCTGTGTGCCGAAATTGTTGTGCTGTGTGTCGAAATTTTGTGCTGTGTGCCGAAATTTCTGTGCTGTGTGCCAAAATTTATTGTTTTTAGTGCAGAACCCTAAATTATGTCTGAAAAAGCTCCCAATAATTATACTGTGCTGCAGTTGAAGGAGTTTTTACGGCTGAAGAATCTGGAGATAACCGGAACAAAAGCCGAAATTATCCAGAGATTAACCGACTTTGATCCAACTTTTTGGGAAACAGTGCCAGATCCGACGGCGGAAGAAGAAATTCAGCAGAGGGTTGACAGAGAATCAGTGGCCCCTCCTGTTTATAGAACCGAATTTCCGGGAGTCCCACTAGCAACAAATTCGGAAGTTATGAATTTTAATATTCCCGGGAATTACTCAGTTTCATTCGAAACATCACAGATGCAGCGCGAAATGGAACTTTTACGAAGGGAGAAAGAACTTTTAGAAAGAGAAGTGGAGTTTTTGAGGAGATCGACGCCGACAAGTGTCCACAGTAGTGATCGTGCGCGGTCAACAAATTCGAACATTAATTTGAAAGGAATCGGTGAATTATTAAATGAATTTTCGGGCGACGATTCATTCGAAACTTGGGTCAAAAAATTGGAACTAGTGCGCACGAGTTATTCGCTTGAAGACCCCGCGTTGAAAATTTTAATTAGTTCGAAATTGAAGGGGCGGGCGCTTCAATGGTTTCATTCGAAACCAGAGCACATCATACTGAGTGTGAATGAACTTACTGAAAAAATGAAAACCATGTTCGATCAACGTCCGAATAAACTATTATTACGCCGTGAATTTGAAAAACGGAAGTGGAATTCTAGTGAAGTTTTTAGTGATTACCTCCACGACAAAGTGATTTTAGCAAACCGAGTGCCGATAACGGAAGAAGAAATGGTGGACTATATAGTGGATGGTATACCAGATCCTCGGGTACGGAATCAGGCTCGGATGCATTGTTTTAGAAACACAATTGATTTAGTAAAGGCTTTTGAAAACATCACGTTGCCAAAACATTATGTAGACGAGAAACCAGCAATTGAGGGCGGAGCCAAATCTCTCAAATCCAGAAACGAGGGACATAAAAAAGAGGAGCCGCGGTCGGAGTCCGCGACAGCGCCGAGTGAAAAAAGGAGCAACGTTCGGTGTTACAACTGCAATCAGCCGGGTCACATGGCTCCCGAATGCAGGCGAGAAAAAAGGGAAAGAAGATCCTGTTACGTTTGTGGTGACACCTCACATCAACTTAAGGACTGTCCGAAGAGAACGACGAAGACCAGCGAAAAAACTACACACCTGATCCAGGCATAATCAATCAGCAGGACGACGCATCATCGAACATTGGACAGCGATCCCGAGAAAGATAAGTCTTGTAGTTTAAGTTTAGATTCTGATTTAGTTCCACCTTATGTTTTGCCGATAGAGTTTTCTGTGAAAGATTCAAATTCTCAAGTACATTTTCGCAATTTAATCATGGCCATGATCGATTCGGGTTTACCAATCAGTTTGATTAAAAGTAAATACGTTCTGATTTGCGCACGATCTTCAGTTTCACAAGATCACTATTTTTTCGGGTTAAATAAGTCCCATTTGAATATATTAGATGCTTTTCAAACAATTATTGAAATCGAAAATGTCGAAACCAAAATTCTATTTGCTGTTGTGCCCGATGAGACCATGACCCATGCTTCATTGTTAGGACGAGATTTTACATCACGCCCCGATATGAAAAAGATTATACTCAAAGCGATGTGTTTAGAAAACGAAAACGAGGGCGAGATTAATTTTACAGATTCACTTATGTCAATTAACCATGTGAGCTCACCCCTTAGAGTCAATGAGCATTTAGATATCAACCCCAATATTTCTTATGACGTCATTAAGAAAACGAATGAAATTTATGAATCGGAATATGAATCTAAACAACCCCCTGAATATTTGATCAATGAACCAGAAATGAATATTAATTTGAAGCATGAACAACCTATTTCTTTCCGGCCAAGAAGGCTATCTTTCGCTGATAAAGGGAAATTACGTATTATTTTGGACGATTTATTGAAAGAAGGTATAATTAGACCAAGCAATTCACCTTACGCAAGTCCAGTTGTTTTAGTTCGAAAGAAAAATGGGGAAATTCGACTGTGTGTCGATTCTCGCGAATTAAATAAAATCACAGTGAAAGATAACTTTCCAACGCCCCTGATTGAAGATCACTTAGATCAATTGAAAGATAAGCGATTTTTTAGTAAATTAGATTTAAAAAATGGTTTCCACCATGTGAAAATGTCTGAGCCATCGATCAAATATACAGCCTTTATAACACCATTTGGAGTATTCGAGTTTCTTAGAATGCCCTTTGGACTGACGAATGCACCACGCGTTTTTCAGCGATACAACTTGCGATTTCGCCTAGATAAGTGTTCATTTTTGTATGAAGAAATTAATTATCTGGGGTATTTAATAAATGAAAAAGGCATAAGGCCAAGTCTCGAAAATGTAGAAGCCATTCTCAATTATCCAGCACCACGGAACGCGAAGGAGGTTCAGAGATTCATTGGCATGGCAAGTTACTTTAGACGTTTTGTACCTAACTTTTCGATTATCGCAAAACCTCTCTATGATCTTATAAAAAAGGAAAATTCATTTCATTTTGGTGCAAAAGAAGATGTAGCCTTTGAATCCCTGAAGAAAAGGCTGACTTTCGATCCGATCTTAGCAGTTTACTCGCCTCATTTAGAAACCGAATTGCACTGCGATGCGAGTGCAAGCGGTTTCGGAGCGATTCTCATGCAGAAGCAAAAGAATGGCACTTTTCAGCCATTTTTTTATTTTAGCCATTGTACAACTCCCGCGGAATCCAAATACCACAGTTTTGAGCTTGAGTGTCTCGCGGCAATCTACGCGATTAAGCGCTTCCACGTTTACCTATCCGGAATAAAGTTCAAGAATATTACAGATTGCGACAGTTTCAATCTTACGCTAAAAAAGCAAAATGTCAATCCACGTATTTCCAGGTGGGCTATGTTTTTGCAGGATTATGATTATGAGATTCAGCATAGGCCTGGGAAAAGAATGGGACATGTGGACGCACTTAGTCTCTGCCATAGCGTTTTAGTATTAGAAGCAAATGCTTTCGAACAAGTATTGTCAATAAAACAAGAACAAGATCCCGAAATTGTTAAGTTACGCGAAAAGTTAGAAGAATCAGAAAGTAAGTTATTCGAGTTACGCGACGGTCTCGTTTATAGGAAATGTAGAGACGGAAATACCTTGTTTTATGTACCGCAGTCTATGATAAATAATGTTATACGCACGTGTCACGACGATTTAGGTCACGTGGGATTCGACAAAGTTGTAGAGAAATTAACGACTGTTTATTGGTTCCCTGAATTAAGAAATAGAGTCAAACAATACATCGCGAACTGCTTGAAATTCATCGAATTTTCACCAAAAAGCGGAAAGTGAGGGATTTTTACACAGCATTCCGAAAAAAGATGTTCCTTTCCACACGATCCATGTTGATCATTACGGCCCTCTAGAAAAAATTAAACGGGGAAACAAACACATTTTTTCAATTGTCGATGGTTTCTCCAAATTTATCCGATTTTACCCATGTAAATCTACGAAAACCGAAGAAGTTGTGGAGCATTTATGTGATTATTTTCGCTATTACAGTGCACCGAAACGCGTCATTAGCGACAGAGGAACTTGTTTCACTTCGAAAGCTTTTACCGAATTCCTCGAAGAAAGATCGATTCAGCATACTCTTATCGCAGTAGGCATACCTCGCGCTAATGGGCAGGTAGAGCGCTTCAATAGAGTTCTGACACCCATGCTGGCTAAATTATGCGAAAACCCAGACAAATGGGACAAAACCATCGAGCAAAACGAATATTCTCTCAACAATACGGTCTGTCGGTCCACAGGTGAAACGCCCAGTAGTTTGTTATTTGGCGTTACTCAGTTAGGCGAAATTAACGATAATATCAGGTTAGTCTTAGAATCGAATGTTGAAAGCGACCGTGATTTTGTAAAACTACGACAAAGTGCTTCCGAGAAAATAATTGTCAGCAAAGCAATGAACGCGCTTACAATGAGCGCCGGAAAAATCCGATTGTTTACCAGATAGGAGATTATGTCATGATTAATAACGTAGACACTACACCTGGGGTTAACAAGAAACTCATTCCGCATTTCAAAGGCCTACGTGTAAAAGAGGTATTAGACCACGACAGATATATTGTGAGCGATATCGAGGGTTTCCAGGTTACCCAAATTCCTTACACTGGGACGCTAGGTCCGGAACAAATGAAACACTGGATTCGACCATTTTAATTTATTATAGTTTAAATCTGCAGTGTCTAAACATAGATTAAGGTGCCCGATTCTACACTTTTATGTACATATTGTTCTATTCACTTATTATGCTAATCTTCTAAAGTTTATAGTTGGTCGGGACGACCAAATTATCAGAATGGCCGAACTGTAGGGAAACCTTCCTTCGTCTTCCTTTATCTTGTATATTTCCCTACTTTCCTATTTGCAGCTGTGTGTACCTGCCAGTGACGTCAATGACCATTGTCTACGCAGGGTAAGAATGAGAAGAGAGGGTGTAGGCATTTTTGGGATAAATACCCGACACCATGTACATCGACGACAGTAATCGTTCAGTAACCATTCGACACTTATAGAATAAAGACGTTTTACCAAAGTTATTCCTAGCCTCTCCATTTATTTCAACGCCCTACTGACTACAATTTGAAAATTCATTTTTAATGAAATTCATATTTGGCAAATATTCAAAATCGACGAGATTTAGCAGCAGTTCTTGGTTACGGTGAAAACGTGGCAAGTAATAATTTCTTTCACTTCTCACGCTTATCCTGTCTTCTGACAGGATAAGCTCCTATCCGTTTACTGGTTCGTGATACTAGCGTTTCGCATCGCTGGTTCCCGAACTAAGCCTACACCTGACGTCTCATTCCCCGCGCCCATCTTCTAAGCTTGGTGGGCATTGTCGCCTCTATACCTATCTTCCCTCTACGGTGCAGGCAGGCATCTGCCTGAGACCGTTCACACCTCGGATTTTCCGGCTATGGAAAATCTCAAAATCGCGGGGGAATTTTAAATATTGTAAAATTTTTTAATGAAATAAACCAAGGTTTTTATAGTTAAAATTTACAAATATGATAATGAGTTTCATTTTTCTCCTATAATGTAAAAATAAGAGATAAAATGTTCAGCCCTGAAGCGAGTATTTCAGAAATTGTGAAGTGTTTACAGAAAAGTCGTTTTGTCAGTCGTTGTGTTTTTTTATTCTTATCCGGTGTTGATGTCCTGTGTCGCGGAATCAAAGGAAATATATTTCTGTAAGTAAAATAAATAAGTTTTTACGCTCTTGTACAACGTAAATATTTTTTTAGAGTTGAAATTTCAAATTCATATAGGAAGCACCAATTTACAGCAACCTAACCTGCAAAATGCTACTTATATATAGTTAAAAGTTTGTCATAAGGACAACCGCAGGATTTCGCCGGGAGCGGGTGCTAATCTGAAAAATTGCACCCGCTCCCAGCGAAATCGCGGTAAAATTTCAGCTGTAACTACGTCTCACGACCGTGAGATAGGTGGTTACAGTCTGCGTCGAACTCAATACGATGGTCCGGCAAAAGTCTCGTGCACCCTGAGGACACGGAGCGACCCAAGGACGACCGTCTTCTGCATTTCCCCGCAAGTGTCTCAGCATTTTTTTGACACGCAGGGATGCTTTTCAGGCTATTAACCAGTGAAACCTTGGCACTTCCAAGAGCGCCGATGATCAAGACGATTAGCTTAACAGAATATTCCGGGTATAACCGTCGCAACTCCCTTATAAGGTCTTTATACCTCTCTTTCTTTTCTTTCTCGATGGCTGTGGCGTTTTTGTCAGCTGGTGCCGAAAATTCGATAACGAACATGGTTCGTTTCTCGAAGTCAAGGAGAACTATGTCAGGCCTCGAGTGCGCAACAGAAACAATTGTCGAGAATATGAAGTTCCAGTATATGCGGCACCTCTCATTTTCGACAATTGACTCTATTTCTCTAGGAGCGTTTAGCGGAGAGGTATTTGGGCTAATGCCATAAGAGTGACAGAGATAGTAATAAAGCACTCTTAGTGCCGCATTGTGCCTTTGGATGTAGGTCGTTTCCGCATGAGTTGGACAACTAGATAGTATGTGTCCTAGATGCTCGGGGTGTGCATGACACGCTCTGCAACTATCATCGGGAATGTCTTGGCTCACAATGTGGCGACGGTATGCTAGAGTGGAAATGACACCGTCTTGACATGCCAAAATGAAGCCCTCCGTGCCCGACTTCAATCCGGGTGATCTAAGGAAAGCAAACGTTAGCTCATACGACATCGACTGATCTTCCACATTTCTGTGGAAGATGCCGTGCATCCTCTTGTCGAGGAGCTGTTCGTGGAAGTTTTTCTCCTGTGCTTTCTTAATCCGGGCCTTCAGGAGTGAGTATTCAAGATGGATAAGATTTGATGCATTTTGCTCACCCCTAATATTGAAGTCAAGGCCGAGTGTTTCAGCAGCCTCCTCCGCTGCTTTGTACAGAAACGCCCCTTTTCCCACTTCTTCGTGTTTCCTGACCATTTTAAGAAGAGGGTCTTGTCCATTTGCAACTATATGTGCTGTACCCAGAATGAGTCTGTTGTGAAGACATTCAAGATTCAGTATTCCGCGACCACCTAGTCGGCGTGAGATGTAAAGTCGCGGAACAGAAGACTTAAGGTGCATGCTCTTGTTCATGTGCAAAACCTTTCGCGTCCCGATATCAAGGGATCTGAGCTCGTCCTTCGTCCATGGAACCACTCCAAATGAATAGAGTACTACCGGGACGGCAAGCATGTTCGTTGCAGATACTTTGTTTCTCGCCGACAGTTCGGAAGACCAAATCTGCCGGATGAGACGTTTGTATCTCCATCGGAGATTATCCTTTATAGATGTCGCGTCCTGAATGCGGCTCTGTGGCACGCCCAGGTATGTATAGGTCTCTCCAGCGCAAAGGTGTCGTATAGCGCTTCTGTCAACGAGCTCAGGATCTTCGGGGATGCCATTAAGTTTTCCTTTCTTCAAATTAACCTTGGCGCATTTCTCTAACCCGAATTCCATTCCAATCTCTTGAGTGTACTCTTTGACAATTTTCAGAGCTAGATGTAGTTTCTCTTGATTCCTAGCATAGATCTTAAGATCATCCATGTAAAATACATGAGTGACCTTATGCTTTCGGTTTCCAGGTTTGCCGCAGAGATACCCTTCGGAATGGCGAAGTGCGAGAGATAGTGGCAATAATGTGAGGCAAAAGAGGAGACGGCTCATGGTGTCGCCCTGAAATACACCTCTCTGAAAGGTGATACTGTTAGTGATCACACGATGTTTTCCAGATGAGATAGTAAATCTGGTTTTCCAAAGCGGCATTAATGTCTCCATGCACATCACGATGTGTGGATGAACCTTTAGGCTTTCCAACAGACAGATGATAAGCAGTGATGGGTAAGTAAAATACTCGTGGTAATTTACTTGGTTTTCTACGGTAATTTACCTGGTATTTTACGTCATCAGTTTTCTACATGATGTAAATTACGTCTTGTTCTATATACGAGGGCGCCACCTCTGAGGCGGGAAATTGAAAACTTGAATCAGACAGCCAATCAGAGGTTTTCTACATGTATTTTACACATTCGAGGTATTTTACGTCAAATAACTCCTTTAGGTATTACACGTAAAAAACTTCCAGTTACGCGTAACTGCACATCCCTGGTTGACATTATTATTTTTTAATTAACAATATAGGCATTAAAAACAACCCCTTACGAATGCCGATACCAGAAATCCAAAAAAGTGAGATTATGCACAGTTCTACAGGTCCGCCATCTTGGTACGTAATTTACTAGGTATTTTACCTGTTTTTGACGTAAAATACTTCACTTAGGTATTTTACGTCAAAAACCTCCAGTTACGCGTAACTGCACATCCCTGATGATAAGTCTATGGGAGGTTGAATCGAAAGCTTTCCGGTAATCAATCCAGGCCATCGATAGAAATCGCTGATAGTATGCTGCGTCTTTACAGACACATCTATCGATGAGCAAGTTCTCCCGACATCCTGCTACGCCTTTCTTTGAGCCACGTTGTTCATACATCTCTCGCCATACAGGTCCAATTGTCCGAACAATCCTATCATTTAGGATAGCTGTGAAGATCTTATACAGTGTGTTCAGACAAGTTATTGGCCTGTAATTCTTAGGGTCACCTAAGTTGCTCGTCTTCGGCAGGAGCACTGTGCGCCCTTCCACCAACCACCCCGGAATAGGCTCTTCCGACTTTAGATATGAGGTAAAAATTCGGGCCAGATGCTGGTGGGTTGAAGAAAACTTCTTCCACCAGAAGGTCTTGATGCCATCTGGTCCCGGAGCGGAATAGTTCTTCATGCCTCTTAATACGCTTTTCACCTCCTCGGTAGTGATAGGTAGGCATTCCTCCTCAGCTGTGATGAGGGCATTGCACAGCTCCTTGAAGCTGTTTATGTTCTTTGAACCTTCTTTAAGTGGATGTTGGACTTCGTAGACTTCTCTCCAAAATGCTTCGACCTCCTCTGGTTTGGGCGGATGGTCGACAGTAACTGGAGGGTCTTGGAAGAGTCGAGAGGGGTCAGACGAAAACTGTTGATTTTCTCTGACCCACCTCTCTCTCCGCTCTAGAATTTTCCTAGCGTCAGATAGTACTCGTTTTCTGTCAACAATATGCTGCCTGATGGTCAGTAGCTTTGACTTGTTGATTGTGTGATGACGGATCCGCAGTTCGCGCGTGAACTGTCGATCCTTGGCAGTGAAAGTCCTGCCAGATGTTATTTAGTCAATTACACACTGAATGCGGGACGCGTACTGTCTTGCCCAGCCTATCTTTGTGCTAAGTTGATGCATTCGTCTTTTGGTCTTATGATCAACCGTTGGTATTGTTTTACGGTTTGCATCTGCCAAAGTTCTCGCTGCATTGTACACACTACAATTGATAGTCCAGAGGTCGGATTCTTCGGAAAAATCTCCACGAAGCTCATCATCCAGTTCAGTCAGATCTTTGGGCTTGGGAGAAACCTGAATGCTGATGTTTCTCCGGGTCTTGAAGCATCGTTCTCCCTCTATTGGATGCCTGTTCGAGGCTGGTCTCAGTGTCGCCTCTCTTTCTCTGTTGCCGGCTTGTTCTGGCTGCGGTTGTGTAGGCGCTCCGCTTATATAACCCCTTTTCCGGAGGTCCTAGGCACGGTTTCGCAGACATTTTTGCGAAAAATCCGAGAGCTCTGGGTGTTTCTCGCACCACAGAGTATGCAGTCGCGCCATGTAACCTTTTCGTTCAGGGGCCATACTGGTATCATAGCACTCCAGCAGGTCGTCCCTGAGTCGATCCGTCCACTCAAAAGTAACGAGATTCCGCCGGTCCATCGCATTGACTCCGTCTTGATTGGCTCCCCCAACTCTAGGGTAGTCGGCATTGTTGTCCGACCCATTGTCGGGAGCCCTGCGCGTTCGATTGTTTTGAACCGCACTTCCTACAACTATGTTTGGTGTTGTCATTGTTGTTCCCACGAGCAGCTAGGGAAAAGGGTTAGTCCATCCTTGTAGAGCCCCGCGTGCAAGGATAAGGCTGATACTCTGAAAGGTCGCCCGGTATCCCAGAGTCACCGTTTGAGACACCTCACCCAGGTGCCATTCAGCTTTCGGCACGGTTGTTACGGCTTCGCTTAGGAGTTATTCCTTCGGGACCATCCCTGGACAATTGTCCGTGACTGCTTATTAATTATTGTAACCATATTCAGCAGAAACCCTTGGTACAGGGACCCTCTATCCGCAACCCGAGGACGCGTCCGGTGGCTTTGTCATAGGCCCTTCGGTTCGAATCCCAAGGAATCAAAACCGAATACCGAATGGTATATATATATATATATATATATGTATATTTTTTTCAGGCTTCAAAGATACAAAATTAGTTTTTCCTGGCTTTTTGATAGATATTTAACGATAATATATGGATACTTTAAACGACGATTTCATCGAAGAAGTAGCACTTTTGTGGCTGCTCAGGCGACGACGGAGAAGGGCGAATAGGAGACGATTTCGAGTGGATCCTCTCTGGGAACGTCGCGTAGATCAGGGTAAAGTTAACGCTCTTATTCTTAATTATATGTACATCTTAAGTATATATAATGTATGGTAAGTGAATTATTGCAGGAGCTCATGAAAATCTAATTAAAGAGATGGTCATGTTTGATCGTGTAATGTTCCGCAATTACGTGCGTATGACTCTCCAGGATTACGAAAAATTACTTCTAAAAGTTGGTCCGAAACTACTTAGTGCTCCTACTAGAGGAGATGTTATCACTCCGTCTGAAAAATTAATTCATTTAGGATTGCACAACTAAATTATGAAAATTTACCACACTGAACGTATATGTACATACAATTATATATTATAACATTAAATCCCAACATAACCTTTGGAACTGCTACATTGTATATGTGACGATTTTCCGAAATTTTTTTTAAAACTTACGACAATTGACTCTTGGCGTTGTACGATATAATTGTGTAACGTTGTGCAAAATTAATGCAATAGAATGGATAATCTACGGAAATATTTTTACAGTGCTCGAATGAGTAAGTTAGATAAATGGGACAAATATTGAACATCTTACGCCTTTGAATGAGTAATCTATGTTTGCGATCTGAAAAAAAAAAGAAAAAATATATTATGATGCATCTTGGGATTACTTTGTATTACAAAACATAATTTTGTATCTTGGAAGCCTGAAACAAATATATATAAGTAGCATTTTGCAGGTTAGGTTGCTGTAAATTGACGGTTCCTATACGAATTTGAAATCTCACATTTAAAAAAATATTTACGTTGTACAATAGCATAAAAGCTTATTTATTTTAAATACAGAAATATATTTTCTTTGATTCCGCGAGACAGGACATCAATACTGGATAAGAATAAAAAAAACACAACGTCACGACGACTGACAAGACGACTTTTCTGTAAACACTTGACAATTTCTGAAATGCTCACTTCAGGGCTGCACATTTTATCTCTTATTTTTACATTATAGGAGAAAAATGAAACTCATTATCATAATTGTCAATTTTAACTATAAAAAACTTGGTTTATATCATTTAAAAATTTTACAATATTTAAAATTCCCGCGCGATTTTAAGATTTTCCATAGCCGGAAAATCCGCGGTGTGAACGGTCTCGGTTTTTCCGGCTTGTTCGAGCTGCGGATAATCTCCAAATCGCGCGGGAAGTTTAAATGTAGTATCATATCAATACAAATTAATACAATGTTTTTGCAATTAAATTGAGAAGTGAAATAGATAAAGATAATTTCTATAATATTTCGTATGAAAAATGAATGATCTAGAGATCAAATGAGTAACATTTTAGAGTGTGATTCAAGTGTGACATCGGACCGTATCATGTCATCTTCGTGTTGCCTGTTTTGTCGGCGTCTGTCAATATCTTTTCCTTTATTTATTTACACAAGGAGGTTCGTTATTTGGGTAAGTTTAGTAAAATTTATTCTCACCACTTTACATTATTTGCTATTCTTCTTAATTATTGAAATAAAAAATGTAAACTTTTGCGTAAGATTCTTAAAAACATAACCTCTACGAAATCATAAAATGTATGTATTTTGTCTTAATTTTGTTTTTTGTAAAAAATTAAAATGTTCATGTTGGTTAATAGATATATTAGTTGATAAAGAAGGAATGATGGACAACGATTTGTTGGAAGATTCAGAACTTTTATGGCATTTGTGGCGACGTCGAAGAAGGTACATACTTTCCCATATTCTTGTAAAAATTCCACATTGCTTTCTTCGCTTTAGATGTTTTTAGTTCTGATGATATTCCCCACTATTTCTACATCTTCGTAGTCTATTCCTTCAAAGCATTTGTGATTGTCACAATCCTGTAGAACCATTTTTTTGTGCACAGCTGACAATAAAGCATGTCCAACGGCTGTAAATAAAAACATCATTTCATTCAAACTGATTTTGTGCATAATGCTATTACAGTGCTCAAAATATTCAACAACTTACTCCTGCGAAAGAATAGTCCATTGTACTGAAAAACAAAAAATCGATACATTATTGAAACACATTTCATGATTTCGTAGAGGTTATGTTTTTAAGAATCTTACGCAAAAGTTTACATTTTTTATTTCAATAATTACGAAGAATAGCAAATAATGTAAAGTGGTGAGAATATATTTTACTAAACTTACCCATATGACGAACCTCGTTGTGTAAATGAATAAATGAAAAGATATTGACAGACGCCGACAAAACAGAAAACACGAAGATGACATGATACGGTCCGCTGTCACCTTTGAATCACACTCTAAAATGTTACTCATTTGATCTCTAGATCAATCATTTTTTATACGAAATATTATAGAAATTATCTTTATCTATTTCATTTCTCAATTTAATTGCAAAAACATTGTATTAATTTTTATTGACGGCCATACCACGCTGAAAACCCCAGTTCTCGTCAGATCACTGAAGTTAAGCAGCGTTGGACGCGGTTAGTACTTGGATGGGGGACCATTCAAGAATACTGACATGAGTGCTGTTGGCACATCGTGGGTGTGGTGATCCCACACTTGCAGTTATTTATCACTACAAGAAAAACCTAGAAACACTACCCGAATCGGGTAGTGTCACGCCTACCCTGAAAGGGAAATGGTTTAATGGTATATATATATATATATATATATATACCACATTTAAACTTCCCGCGCGATTTGGAGATTTTCCGCAGCTCGAACAAGCCGGAAAAACCGAGGTGTGAACGGTCTCGGGCAGCTGCCTGCCTGCCCCAGGCAGGCAGACAGAGATGTGAAATCACCATTAGAACGGTTCCGTGGCTGGTTCGCGATCCTAGCGCCTTGCATCGCTGGTTCCCGAACTAAGCCTACTCCCAACGTCTCATTCCCCGCGCTATCCTTCTAAGCTTGATGGGCATTGTCGCCATTATACCTATCTTCCCTCTACGGTGCAATCAAAGTTGAAACGATCGTTTCGAAAACTCTCTGTCTCTGTCTACCATATACGGTAGAAAGAGAGCTTTCGAGACCATCGTTTCGGTGTCGATCGCGCCTCGTTGTCTATCTCACATGGTAGAAAGAGAGGTCCGTTCGATTTAAGGCATCGGAGTCCCACCCCTGTGTCTAATCTCATTTGATAAAAAGAAAGATTTGATCCATTAAATACGGGCATCATAATTCCACCTCAGGATGGTTAACATGCTGATACTGTGGAGAACTAGGCCAGGGCTTCAAGGTGCAGTCCCATGTTGGCAGCAAACCTCGGCGTAAAGCAGAAACTCATAAGAGTAAAAGAGACAAATCGATCTATCCGTCTCTTTCACTCTTATGAGTTTCTGCTTTACTCCGACGTTTTCTGCTAACATGGGAGTGCACCTTGAGGGTGCTTAGAAATTTAGTTAAAGAGCAACTAAACGTCGATTGTTTTCGTGTATTGAGAATATAATAAGTGGATAGATTTATGGAGAATTTACGAGTATGATTGAAAGTGAACATAACCTTAAATTTCAACTATTTAGCAGCACCGTGCTAAAAAAAGTGAAAGTGGGATGACTCTTGACCGGAGAAAATTAGTACTTGATATGGGCGCGTGCGGCGCTGTTTACCCATTGGGCCGACTTGCTACAAAATGCATGGTGAAAATGAGAAAAGTGATATTTTTCAACAGTTCTACTGAGCTTTTCTTCGTTTTTTTTTGCCGAAAATATAAACATAAATAGTTTTATAATCTAAGGAGAAAAAATAAATGATAAAATAGTGTGAAGATTTGAAAATGAATGCGATTGAAGAAATTGAAAAGAGCGGGAAATTGAAAAAAAATTATTAAAATAATTTGTAAAAATGTAATTATTGTTAATGTTATTCTTTTCGTTATGAAATGTAAACGTGATTGGTTATTTGTTACCAAAAAAACACTTTTATATTTTAATAGCACAATAAATAATATTAACAATATTTAAATTTTTAGAACTTATTTTTTTTAATTTCCACCATTTTAAATTTCTTTAATCTCATTTATTTTCAAATTTGTACACTATTTAGAAAGTCGCAGTCATCACAGTACCTATTGTTGTCAAAAAAGGTGAATAGACAACTTTTTTTTCGAAAATAGGTGACAAATAGGTGATAAAAAAAATGTTAAATAAAAGATACAAACATGCTTTCATTTACGTTTATAATTTGGTGAAGACATTATATTGTATATCCGCTTCTGTGAAAAACACAAACATAACCTAAAATTCTTAATAGTTGTACTATAATAGTTGTTAAAAAATTGATGTCACCCATCCCTAGTATCACTGCACCAATGACGCTGCACGTGGTAGGTATTGATTTGTCCATAATCTCAGTTTGTCATAATCTCATTTTGCCACCAAATGACCAAAAGTTACCAAAAAGAAACTAGAGTTGAAACTATATCATAAGCCTTGCAAATATCGTTTCCGATTGATAAAAAACCAAAACATAACCTAAAATTTTGTATATTTGTAACTTTTCTAAATTCAAGACTTATCACTTATCTTATTTTCAAAAATCACCATTTGATCCATGTGCCAATAGTGCTACTCTGCTCAATCGGTAACGTATTCTTCTTCAAGAACATCGTGGAAATTCCAAGTACCGATCCAGCACTTTCAATAAATATGTACCTGCCCATTATCTCATAATTGTTAATTCACCATTGGCATGCAAAGATTTCTGTAAATAAACGTGAAATAATTTGTTTCAAAGATCTACCGGAAAGTTTCCGCTGTAAAAATGTCATCTTCGGAAATTCTCAAGCCGAAACTTTACGAGTGGATCACAGTAACCCGGCACCTTGCTCCCAACCCCCGACCATAATGCACTTTTCCCTGGTCGTTACGGAAAAAGCCGTGGTATGGCGCGGCTGTTGCCTGGCGGTACATTTTAACCCATATTATTGTAAAGTAATGATGGTACGGTTGACTCTTCCGATTATTAATAACAATAACAATGGAATGCGAGCACTGCAAAGTTATCATTTCTAAAAAACTAAACCTTTATAGGCATTTACAGGAGGTACATAAAGTACCAAAAGAGGAAAAAAAATTTAAATGTTCAAATTGTGACACGGAATTCACGGAGAAAAAAAAATTGAAGGAACACTTACAACTATTGAATGCAGTGCCAAAAGTTTTTGAACCAGAAATATTAAAATGTTCATTTTGCAATGTAGAGTTCACGCGAAATTCAAATTTAAATAAACATTTACAACGATTTCATGCGGAGAAGCTGTCCCATGAATGTTTCATGTAAGTACAAATTCAATCTCTACTCATATTGATACGTTTGAATTACGTTTTTTTTTTAAATTTCCTATAATTTTTTAAACAAATTTTTAATCTTCTTCTGTCAGAACTATCTTTTTAGATTGAACATTTAACTCCTTTTTTGACAGTTCAACTACTTTATTAAAAATTAATTTTTTATAGAAGATTCATAATTTTAGTTGGAAATTCAACTGCTTGGTTGAAAATTAACTTTTTTTTTCGAAAATGCGTCTTTTCGGTTTAAAATTCAACTGTTTTTAAAAATATTGGACTTCTTAGCTTAAAAACTTAACTAATTCTTTAAAAATTCATCTATTTGTGTAGAAAGTTAATCATGTTTCTTAAGTTCATCTATTTGGTAGAGGATTCAGCTATTTTATTGAAGATTCGTCTTCTTTCGTTGAATTCGCCTAGTTAGCTAGCTACCTGTATTCAAATTGTATTGGCCATGATCTTTAGTGATAATAATTTATCTTCCAATATTTTTTATGAAACTATTTAAACAATTTATATGAGCAAATGCTTTTTATTGGCATTTAATAGGCTACAAAATACACAGGCACACAAAAATAAAAGAAGTGTGCGGAGATATGTATACATATAGCATAGTCAAAATCTGCACTGATTGGAATTTTCTGCTTACAGTTTTTTTTATTCGAATTTGAATTTTTAGTTTGGCTAAAATTATCTCAAGTAGGCCATCTTATTTTTTCAATGCGACCAAAATATGAAATCGTGATATTAGGTAGAATGACAGCGTTCTCAGAAATTAAAATATTAAAATTATTATTATCGTATAAGATCTTTGAGAGAAAAAAAATTAGATTTTTTATTACAATTTTAATAATTTGTTCAAAGTAACAAAAGTAACAAAACAAGAAGGAATCGGTGCCGCATTTTCCAGAATTAGTAGCCACATCTAGTCATAAAAACATTGAGCAACAACGGCGTTTTTATTCGACGAAAACGAAACCGACACGTTCTGTTTTGAGTCTGTCAAAACCTACACACATGGAGAAGATTTCTATTGGAGAAGTTTTAATGAGCGATGAAAATATTAGCGAACATATTCATACGGACTTCGACCATGTTTATTGTTCTACGGCACCAGAAAAAAAGTAGTATAGAAATTTTAAATGTTTTATAGAAGATTTGTGTTTTTAAATTTATTTTTTTCAAGTGGAAATATCTATAGGGAATTCGTTTTTTTCGCCTTGAAAATTCAACTGTTTTCTATAGGGAACTTGTCTTTTTCGCCTTGAAAATTTAAGAATTTGGTAGAAAATTAAACTATTTTGTATATGATTCGTTTTCTTATATCAAAAATTAATTTTTTTTCAACGATAGTTTGACTGTTTGATTTTTGGATGAAAGTTGATATTTTTAGTTTAAAAAATCAACTATTTGCTTAAAAATGTACTTATTTCGTTGAAAATTCGTCTTTTTTAGTAGAAACTTAATCTATTTGGTCGAAAATGTACCTTTTTGATTGAAAATTATGAAAATATTGTGCAATTATAATAGACTGAAATATAAACTATGTGCAAAATAGATTAATATTGTTTCGATTATCTATGAAACCATTCTTTCCTTCTTCATGAAAATATCGGTGAGAATTTTTTAACTCCAGCTTTACTATTGTCACAATAATATGTTAAACGTAGTGTCTTTGAATAAACCGCCAGACGTCAGCTGCGCCACACCACGGTCTTCGCCGTAAAGACCAAGGAAAACTGCACTGTGGTGGGGGGATGGGAGCAAGGTGCTGGGTTACTGTGATCCACTCGTGAAACTTTACGTTGTTTTTTTCAATGCACCTATTAACTTTAAAGACCATGGCGACTTTCAAACCCATTGTCTGCTGTCAAATTTATTTTGGTGAATAAAGTGTGGTAAGTCGAAAATTTGGCAATTAATTCGCTAATTAATGTTAAGTATTATTCTTTTGGAGTGCCTTGTATGCGGAAATATGTAAGAATTCATGATTTATAGCCGCTTCTCTAAACATAAAGTCAGAAAGTGACACTTCGCCCACGTTACTCTCCTCCAGGGTAAAGTCGGGTATACTTTACCCACTTATCAATTACCCAGCGCGACATTACCCTATACCCTAGCCGACTTTACCCAGAAATAATGATTACCTGCAACATTCGTTACCCCCAGTTTTTTCTGTGAAGGTCCTCACAATTGGGACGAATGTCTCCGATTCGCCGTCTTCTCTTATAACAACGCTGTCCATTAAAGTACGGGTTTTGCCCCGTATACTTTAGTATTTGGTAGAAAAGCTGTGTTTCCCACAAGCTTCGATGAAAAGCCTCGTGAAAAAACATATGTTGACTATTTGCGTGAACTTTTCCTAAAACTAGACAATATTCAGTTTGGAGCTGCCGAACGACTTCAGAAAGCTAACGAAAAATCAAAAAAATACTATGATTTAAAAGCAAATCCTAAACATTTTAAAGTTGGAGCCCTGTTTATTTAAAGAAAGAAAACAGACATGATAAAAAGTTTGATTCATTGTTTGATGGCCCATTCGTAATAGAAAATTTATTGGGAGCCCGGAATGCTCAAATCAGAATAGGACCGAATAAATCGAAAATTGTTCATTTGGGCAAACTAAAACTAGCGGCACATCCCATTAATAAATAATCACAGTTTTGTGATTTGAAACAAGAAATTTTTCTTTTAAATTTTCTTTATTTTAAAAGGGAGAGGTGAACGGAATATAATGGTAAAACAGTTACATAGAGTGATGATGGAATGGTTGCCCTGAGGTCGGATCTTGCTTGAAACATTTAAATTTCTAAAATTGTTAGAAATTTTTGTACAATTTAATTATTAAAATGGTATAATAGTATGAGTGAATAGATAAATATATATTGTTTATAGGAAAGGCTGCAACCTGCCCCCAGGTTTTTGTGGGTTCGTACGGCATAAGCCGGGGTTGTAAAACGGCGTGAGGCCCACGCACCAAAAGAAAGATAAAATGTGCCTTTCGCGACCGTCAAGCCATGTATGAAAGAATTGAGATAGTAATTATAACAAGATTTAATATAGGATTAAATATATGTATTAATTTAGTTATTGTGTGTATGAATTAAATTTTAAATTAAATATCGCCAACGGCGATACTACGCTGAAAACACCAGTTCTCGTAAGATCACTGAAGTTAAGCATTGTTGGGCGCGGTTAGTACTTATATGGGTGACCGTTCAGGAATACTGCGTGCTGTTGGCCCGTCGTCGGTGTTGTGGGCCCACATTGGTAGTAAATATCCACCTGCTAATCAATGTATGTATGTATGTGTATGAATTAATTTTGCAGGAGTTTTTGAGCAATTTGGAACGAAACATTTGTGTTTTGAAAAACCAAAATTTAAAATATAGATATCTTATTATAATTAACATATATAATTTGACAGGGTGAAGATTTAAATTCAGTGATTTCCTAAAATTGAATTGTTCTACATAAATAAATACTTAAATGTAAATATTTAACGTAAATACTTTTTTTTTAATAATTAGAATTGAAATTTATAGTTTTAAGTTACAATGATAAAATTGATGTGACTTCTGATACGATTTTCCTTATTTTCTTGGATAAATGTATAATTATTGCCTTAAGTCAGATAAATCATTTAAGTATCGATAATTTTATTTCATAGTAAATAACTATCACCTGGTAAAAATTTAAAATTGTGTGAAGTAATTTTAGTTATTAAACTCTTATAAGTTAAGAAAATGTTATGAGATTTAACTATTTTCTATATACAAATTATCGTGAATTTGTTGAAGTTTTATGATAGTGACTGCCTAACTTAGGAAATTATTAATTAATACTTAAATTGCTCAAAATTGTGGAGGTGATATTGGAATCTCATCGCCTGATATGTGTTTGGATTTTCACCTTGTCACTATGAATTAAATCAATAATAATTAATTAAGTCTTACCTTGGGCTTGATTTTTTTTTTATCGCCTTTGTTCATTATAAAAGTAATTTATTCTTCACTCATTTGGTATTTGGATATTCATAAACTTCGATAGAGCTTGAATTTTCTTAAATGTTCATTGGGGTTTCTTTCATATTTTCATTAAATCTTTGAATTTCAACAGATAACCTGGAAGAGGAATTAAATTTGTAACAAAGAAATATATCTAGAATTTTTCTAGAATTTAATCGTATTTATAAAATAAGTAAATAATACTTACCTAGGTTAGGAGGAAAGTGACAGGTGGAGGTTAGGTTGTCACTAATAGTAACAGTTTTCTCTCTTGCAATTAATTGTTGATCTGAAAGGTGGTAATGATATCGTTGCAGTTTAAGTAAAGAACCCAGTTTGTCGCTTACGAATTCTGGAAAAGGAAAACTATTTAATTCATTAATTGTTATTAGTTGTGGTGAAGCGAAAAACGTAAGCATTGTAATTGACTGACTAATCATACAGGGTAATATTCTCGATGTGGAAATAGTCAGGGAAATACTATGTACCTATATATTTGTCATTTGACAATTGAAAATACTTTTATTTATGCAATCAAGGAATGGGGGTTAAATATTGTTTTCTCAAAATATAGTAATTATAATAAAAAGCTGTTAGAGGAACAACTTTTTAATATAGGGGGGAAGGTGTGACGACGTGCGACTTTTCTAAAGTCACGTGACACCATCTTCACGCGGGAATAAATTTGAAATCTGAATTTATTCGAGGAGTCTATTATTTGGCAAATGAAAGCATACTCAATAGTTGAGTTAATTATTTATCAAGGGATAATTATTTGATTGTGACTCTATCATTTTCAAAAACTGGATTTTAATTAAGTAATATCTTCATTTGTTAATAATGCAATATTGGTAAATAGCATTTAGGATCGTTTCATAATGAATGAATTATTCTAAATTTATTCATAAAAGAATTGGTTTAAATAGACTAGATTGCTATAAATAATAATATAAAATTTAATAAGTTATATTAAAAATTCGATAGTACCATAGGGGAAAATCAGTTCACATTAAAATGTCGAGAAATGGTGGAATGATGATGCATGTTTTTCTCAATCTCTCTCTCTTGTAGGTAAATGCGTATTAGAATTAGTCATAGCAATTAAGAATATGCGGCCTGCATTAAGTCCCGACTGAAGGGCGCCGAAAATAGGCGATAAACTGGATGGAAGGGTTGACTAATATGGTGCAATCCATGAATCAGCGTGGAATGATCTCTGCCCTATTTTGTGACGTCGAGGGTGAAGTCATCCACATGCTGATTGGCGGATGATGTCGACATCGACGTAAAACTAAAATTGTGTGTGGATATTAGTGACGACATTTCGAGTGCGAACCCTTCTACGTCATCAGATTCAAGTTTATAAATATGGGAGCGCGCGTTTAAAACGCCAGAAAAAGATTTTCTTGCATTCAATCAATTATCAATCTTCGGAATAAATTATTCAACTGTTGAATATCGCGTATTCGAGATAATAAATTCTTATCCTGAGAATTATTCATTAATTCTTCTTAATGTCAGCTCCGGAGAGCATTCTTTTTGATCTTTTAGAGATTTTCTCTTATTCAAATTATCATCCTTTCCGACTTTGTCGCATATATGAAGAGTTGCATTACATTGTGATAATCGTTTACAAACCTAACGAATTCATTCAATATACTTTGCCACGGCCACAGCTTGAATCAAACTCAGATTCTGATATAGAATCAAACTTAATTCAGTCGAACTTAATTTCCATAGGAATTTGTGTTTGAACTAAATATTCTTAATTCTGGTTTGAACGCGCGGATTTTAATATAAAACTCGATCATTTCGCCGCTGTAATTCATTATGAAATAAATCAAAACAATTGTGTTGTGTAATTGCAAATAAAACTGTCAATCATTCGTTAATTGTGCAAATTGTTTTTCTTTATCAATTCGTGGATTCAACTTGACATAATTTCACGGTTTTGGCTTTCAAGCCAATCAAAGTCAGCAGCGAGTCCCTGGAACTACATCGTCCAATCGTCATTGGAGCCAGCGGAATAATATCGACTTCCGCAAAATCCGGACGTAACAGGGGTGGGACTCCGTTGCCTTAAATCGAACGGACCTCTCTTTCTACCATGTGCGATAGAAAGAGAGTTTTCGAAACGATCGTTTCAACTTTGATTGCACCTCGTTGTCTATCTCACATGGTAGAAAGAGAGGTCCGTTCGATTCAAGGCATCGGAGTCCTACTCCTAGAGTTCAACTTCTTTATAGGATATAATCTGACGGCCATTCAGGCTCATAAATTTCATTGGTTGAGCTCCCCTTCGAGCCAGGGATGGGAAAGTAAAATACTCGGGGTAATTTACTTGGTTTTCTACGGTAATTTACCTGGTATTTTACGTCATCAGTTTTCTACATGTTGTTTTCTACATATTTTTCTACATCCTGTTCTCTATATGTGGGTGCCACCTCTGTGGCAGAAAATAAAAAACTTGAATTAGACAGCCAATCATAGGTTTCCTACACGTATCTTACATACACGATGTATTTTACGTAAAATACTTCCTTTAGTTATTATACGTAAAAAACTTCCAGTTACGCGTAACTGCACATCCCTGCTTCGAGCTCGAGCGAATAGGGTCATCCACAAAAATTTTCTTTGCCTTATAGTTGAGTTTTTTATAAACTTTGACTCTCAAAGAATTAAAGTGTGAAATTAAAACTTACTTTAGTTTATTTAATAATTTACAAAAAATTATTAAAAAGTGATCAAATATCCAATGTAAATGTCGATTTATAAAAGAAAACATGTGGCGCCCTCACGGCTCGAAACACGTGGTGTGACGTCACGCGCCGTCAAAACCGAAGAAAATACATGGTGAGATTAATAAAAACAAACGAAATAATTAATAATCAACGTTTTTTTGGCAAAAAGGGTTTATTTTTATGAAGTATCAATATGCCTGGATACGTTAAAGTCAGTTTGGATAATTTGCCAAAAGTGAGTACACTTATGATAAGTGATTTCTGTGCGAAGTGCTCCAGTTTCAAAGTTGCTGAGACTCGAGGAGTGAAAGCGAAAAAGTATTCAAACCGGTGTATTGTATTTAAAGTTATTTATTTGATCAAGATTATAATATCGTATTTATTTTAGTTTAAATAAAAGGAATAGAAAGGAAACGAAATTTTAGCGAAAACTCTTTTCTAAAAATAGCAACATGATTCCAAAGTTAAAAAATATCTAATTTTATAATACTTGTTGCGCAAATAAACAATTTGATTTTAAGGTTAAAGTACACATACGTCCCGGCATCCCATATATATAACACTGTTGAATATCAGTAAAGTACGGGTTTTATGTTATCAAAAAAGCATATTTGATAGTTTTCTATTTTAAATAAAAATATTTTCTTACGTTGAAATGATCTTCGCAACAATATACTCTTGACGTTAAAGATGTGGTTATTAGGGCACATGTCACGACGAACAATTTTGTACCATTTTTTTCGTTCCTCACCTTTGGGTGAGGAAAATTTATATGAATAATTTTCCTGAATTTTTGACAAACGTGTTCTTGCATGGAGGCACAAAACACCAATGGCAGTGCTGATTTTTTTTGCATTTTTATGAAAAAAGCGTGAATCGCCCGGCTTATTTACAAGCGTTTGGCGGCTAGCTACGTCACAACAAGATGGCGGAATGTGCGCGACAGAAATAGGAATTTTAAATGTGTACAAATTTTTCTTTTTCAAATATAAATTCGAAAAAAAATTTTTGGTACACTATGCTGGTATTATAAGTGATTTTAGAGCATATACTTTAATATGCAAAAATAAAAAAAATAGTGGATGACCCTATTGTCGTAAACGTCAAATATAGGACTATAATGGCCTTTTCATACCTCTAATTGCCGGCAGTGGTAGGCAGCCTGCCTGCAGAAAGTCCATAAGAGTGAAAGAGACGGTCCATTCTGATCTACAGAGGATCCGGAGACAGTGTGGCAGACTAGTTTACTGCTCACTGATTGGCTCCGCTATTTTAAGTTCTCTATAGATATACTATAGATATATAGTATATATATACCTTAAAAGAGAGCTGCAACGACTGTACCCAAAATATTCGGTGCAAGTAATTGTCCTTGTGATAGGTACTCTCGTAGGTGCGAGGCTATCACTGGTTCGTAACCTTAAAGCCATACTCGCGTGCCAAAAATATGCCAAGGCACTTGCGAGATGGACGCAGAAAACTGTCATCCTTGGGTCGCTTCGTGTCCTCAAGACACACGAGGGTTTCGCCGGCCTGTCGCTGTAATTTCGTCGTTTCCTGTGACCACCTATCTCACGGTTGTAAGACGTGGCCATGGGTGTGATTTACCGCGGTTCAATTGGGGGCTATTGACATTTTTTTTATTTTTTTATTTTTTTTTAGATGGCAGTTGCTCTCAGTGGGACCCTGCGGTGGTTGTTTAACTCCTTTTTCAAATTATATATATATATATATATATATATATATTTATATATACTACATTATAAATATACCTCGGCGAACCAGAACTTAAAATGGCGGCATCCGTCTAGGTTGCCACACTGTCTCTGGACCCTCTGTATTCTGATCGGTCTCCAACTCATTCACTATTGTGTCCCATGGCCAGGGTTGGTCAGTTATGCGTAACTCGAGTATTTTCTACGTATAATACGTTTTTGATGTAATATACGTCGAAAACAGTAGAAAACTCTTGTAAGTTACGTTTTCAAGATGGCCGACTTATAAAATCAGTGTTGACATGTACATAACCTCACTTTTGAAATATAATAATTATTAATAATTCTGTTGAATGCGTTATAGTAATTGCAAATAATAATTATGCCTGGGCTGGACAGAAATACCCAACATCATAATGCAATCCCATGGAAGGATTTGTTTTTGGAGCGGAAGAAGGAAGGACAGAAAACTTTCACAAAGTGTCTTCTGTGATAAGATGTTAAAAAATACTACCCTAAAATGTCTAGAAAGCCACAGCTATGTAAATAATTGTTGATTCTTTCGATAATAATTATTATGGATCATATTGAATAATATATATCTCGTTCAGCAGGGTCTCCCTATTTATGTATAACCTCAAACTGCTAAAACATTTATTCAAATGCAAGGAATTTTTAAACATTGGCAATTGGTGCGAGATTCACGAGAGAACATGGCGTCCACAGCCCACAAGAAAAATAGGTTATGAGAAGTATTTTTCGATATGGACTCATGCGCACTGAAAGTTTCCATTCGGACGTAATATACATACGTCAAATCACATAGAAAACTAGAGAGGTAATATACGCGTAGAAAACCACGTATAACACGTGGAGTATTATACGTTACCAACCCTGCCCATAGCAGATGAAAGCAGTGGATGAAACCGGAAAACGTTTTGTGACTAGCATCACCTAGTAACTTGTAAAGTTTATGCCGCGTTTGCAACTTTGATAGTAATGGCGGCGATCCAGGTTCCGCAGTGTTCCGTGTGTCGTAAATTAAAAACACACAAGGTGACAAGCAACGATCTCGCGAAATATCTTGGAAATGAATATTGTTTTAAGTAACAGAAATCATTACATTATTTAATTAGAGAAATACCTGAATTTCTTCCATCTCTAGTCACTTGGCAAATTTTATTAACATTTATTATAAATAAAAAAACTCTTCTTTACATGGTCTATTCTCCATGTTTACATGCGTGCTTTTATGCTTTTGTAATTTTGTAAATAAACGTTTGACGTTGCGTAAAACGTCTATTCTCGGTCCGGCACTCCCATGCAGGCGTAAAATGCTGATCACGTCAGCGGCGTCATTTTGTCATTCAATCACGAAATTTATATAAGTAAATCTAAAAGAAAGTATGTTTTCCTATTGGTTGTTATCACAAAGCTGATTACGTCACGGGTATTTTCCGCCTGAAATATCTTGAAATATCTTAAGTCACTTGAAGTCGCTTCAAATCACCTGAAGTCACTTGAAATCTCCCGAAATATCTGAAGTCATTTGAAGTCACTTGAAATACCTTAATTCATTTTTCGGGCCACCCATAATACATACAAATAAAATGATATTTAGAGGTTCCGCAAGTCCAATTTACCCTAAGAAAGCAAGACGTTTTTGTAAATTTTATTCAGAATCGTTAATATTAGGTGTATCAAGTTTACCCTGAAAACTTTTCTACAGCATTAGCCATAGAATACGAATGAGATATTACTTTTGAATGTCACCCTCATAAGCCTGTTTACAGGGTTCCAAACAAACCCCCATAAGTGAAAAATTGGGTATTGCGCGAGGTATTGCGAGATTCTGGCTCTATTATTTTTTTCAGGTTTCTTTTAGAAAACATTTTTTGAATGAGAGTTAGAAAGTCGCGGTTTTATCTGAATTTTTCAACTAATTTTCAACTTTTCAGTTAGAGCAAGGCAATGATAAATTCAATTTAAGAGGAATAATTGTTTGAACAACTTATTTTTTATAATAATATTCTCTTAGAATAATGCTAGAAAGTTGCACTTTTGCTTTCTCATAGAGGAAGTTTTGTAATGGTAACATTTTTCAAAATTTTTTAATTAATTTAATTAAACCTTCCAAAATTTATAAATGTCTAATACAATGTTCTAAGCAATTCTCCAGATGTGTGTGTGGATGTCACACTTTTTTGTGAACACGATAACTTGAAAACGGTTGCAGATAAATTGAGGGTCCGGATGCAATAAGCACGGTGTTTATATATGGAAAAAAAGTTTGCCTGATATGTAGCTAAAAAAACTGCGGGGATCTCTTCGTAATGACTCTAGATGCTAGAAAATAACCCTCCCAAAATCTGATCTGATCCTTTTTTTAAGATATCCGTAAAAGAATATTGATATTTCAAAAAAGGAAAAAGTATCTAATAATCCCAGGCGTAATAATGTATGTATGTGTAAGGATATATTACATACACATTTACACATAGGAGATATATATAATTTAAAAAAAAAGTTGAACAACCACCGCAGGGTCCCACTAAGAGCAACTGCCATCTAAAAAAAAATGTCAATAGCCCCCAGTAGAACCACGGTAAATCACACTTATGTGTACAGTCATGCGTTTTAGGCAGCCTATTATCATGGAGCAAACTTTCAGAGTTCAAAATATTTTTTCTAACCACATAACTCCGATTGACTTCGTCGTTTTCTTGCCTCGAAATTTTATTTTTTGTCGAAGTTAATTTGCAGCTAAACAAAAGTGAGAAAGAAATTTTCTTTTCAATTTGGGAAAATATTATAAATATAAATAAATATATATATATATATTAGAAAAATTATTTGGAAATTTTTCACATTTTGTTCCATGAAAAGGCGGACTAATAATTTTTATTATTTTCTTCATATGATACAATTTGTAATATTCCAATTTTGATAAATAAAAAATATCTAGGATCTAATTAGATCATTATTATGGAATTATTTATTATCTACAGGATGAACGCACGCATGCGTCGCCGACAGGCTCTCATACGCAGTCATACGTGAAGTACGTCCTGATCCTGATGGCGATATGAGACGCATTACGCGCCCACTCTACCTGCCCATCACAGCATTGCGACAGGTGATGGCGGCATGCGTGCGTTATGACTCGCACAGCGTGCCTCGCACGCATGCGAGTACTGTGCGTCACACGATTGTTATCTGGGCAAGGATGACAGCTTTCTGCATTCGTCTCGCAAGTGCCTTGGCATATTTTTGGCACGCGGGTATGGCTTTAAGGTTACGAACCAGTGATAGTTTCGCACCTCCGAGAGCACCTATCACAAGGACAATTACTTGTACCGAAAATTTTGGGTACAGTCGTTGCAGCTCTCTTTTAAGGTCTTGATACCTCTCGTATTTTTCTTTCTCCTTTGCAGTGATGTTGTATTCGGGCGGAGCCGAGAATTCGATCACGAATATAGTTCGTTTCTCGAAGTCTTGGAGAACAATGTCAGGCCTCGAGTGCGCAACGGAGACTGCTGCACGAAATTCGTAGTTCCAGAAAATTGGGCACTTCTCGTTTCGGAAAATTGACTCTATCTCCCTTGGAGCGTTCGGTAGGGCAGGATCGTGGCCAACACCGTAAGAGCGACAAAGATGGTAATAAAGCACTCTTAGGGCCGCATTGTGTCTATAGATATACGTCGTTCCTGCGTGGGTCGGACACCCTGATAGTATGTGTTCTAGGTACTCAGCGTGTGCATGACACGCTCTGCAACTATCACTGGGAACTTCTTGACATAAAATGCGGTTACGGTATGTTAAGGTGGAAATGACACCGTCCTGGCATGCGAAAATAAAACCCTCTGTACCTGAATTAAGCCCTGATGATTTGAAGAAAGCAAAAGTTTGCTCCTTCGACAAGGACTGTTTTTCTACATTTCTGTGAAAGTTTCCGTGCATTTTCTTGTCGAGTAGCTCTTGGTGAAAATTTTCAACCTCTGCTTTCTTCACTTTGGATTTTAGAAGTGAAGCATCTAGATGAAGTAATGCACTTTCCTCACTTCTGATGTTAAAATTCAGGCCAAGGGTCTCGGCCGCTTGCTCCGCGGATTTTGTAAAGGAACGCTCCTTCGCCAATCATCTCGTGTTTCCTGACCATGTTTAGGAGAGGATCTCTGCCATTCGCAACGATGTAAGCTGTACTTAGAACAATCCGGTTATGAAGACACTGGAGATTCAGAAGTCCGCGTCCGCCTTGACGGCGTGAAATATATAATCGCGGAACTGACGAATTGATATGCAAGCTTTTATGCATATGCATGATCTTACGTATAGTGACATCAAGGGCCTTAAGCTCGTTCTTCGTCCATTGAACTACCCCAAACGAGTAGAGTATAGAACCGGGACGGCAAGCATGTTAGTCGCAGATACCTTGTTCAACGCCGACAGATTGGAAGACCAAATCTGACGAAGAAAATGCTTGTATCTGCTTCGGAGAGACTCCTTCACTGATGTTACGTCCTGAATGCGGTTTTGAGGCACGCCCAGGTATGTATAGGTCTCTCCAGTATTAAGATGTCTGATAACACTTATATCCACAAGCTCAGGGTCCTTGGAAACGCCAGTAATCTTTCCTTTCTTCAGATTAATTTTGGCACACTCGTTCAAACCAAAGTCCATCCCAATCTCTCCTGTGTAGTTCTTGACGATATTTATAGCAGTTTGAAGTTTGCTTTCACCAGAGGCATAGATCTTCAGGTCATCCATATAGAATACATGTGTGACCTTATGCTCGCGCTGATTAGTGTCGCCACGTAGGTATCCAGGAGAATTTCGTAGTGCGAGAGATAGAGGCAGAAGTGTGATGCAAAAAAGCAAAGGGCTCATGGTATCACCTTGAAAGACGCCCCTCTGGAAGGTGACGTTGTTCGTTGTCAGACGATAATTTCTAGATGAGATAGTAAATCTAGTTTTCCAAACAGGCATCAATCTCTCTATGCATCTCACTATGTGTATGTACCTTCAAGCTTTCCGACAGACAGATGATAAGTCTATGAGAGCTTGAATCGAAAGCTTTCCGGTAGTCAATCCGGGCCATTGAAAGGACGCGCTGATGGGCTGCAGCGTCTTTACAGACACACCTGTCAATTAGCAGGTTCTCTCGACAGCCTGCTACACCTTTTTTCGAGCCGCGTTGTTCGTACATCTCTCGTCATACAGGCTCAATTCGTCGAACAATCCTGTTGTTGAGGACAGCTGTAAAGATCTTATACAGCGTGTTCAAACAAGTTATTGGTCTGTAATTCTCTGGGTTGGACAAGTTGCCTTTTTTCGGCAGGAGTATAGTGCGTCCTGACACCAGCCACTGCGGAATGGGCGTCTCCGACTTTAAATATGAGGTGAATATGCGGGCTAAATGTTGGTGTGTAAAAGTAAACTTCTTCCACCAAAAGTTCTTGATACAATCTGGTCCAGCAGCGGAAAAGTTCTTCGTGCCTCTAAGTGCTTTCTTCACCTGTTCGGCAGTGATTGATGGACATTCCTCCTCAGATTTTATGAGGTCGTCGCAAACCTCCTTGAAAAGGATGTCATATATATATATATATATATATACACATACATACATATATATGTATAGATATCCATATTAACTATAAAATTACGAATGAATTTAAAAGTTCAATTTACATTGCTTTTGGTATTTACGTTTATAACGTTCAGATAGTTGATTCCAAACTGATCGATATTTCGCATTCGAGTCAATAGTTTCTCCGCTTTATTTTGATATTTTCATGTGTGAAGTCCGCGCTCCAGAAAGTGGACACGTGTTATGTTTACGTCGGTATGTTTATGACATCTGAATTTTCCGCGCTGCGGCGAGCAGTTTCCAAATAAGAACAAACGATTTTTCGAGTCAGGCAATTATAGAATTTTCACTTCTACAATCAGTGTCTTGTTTGATGTCGCTATCGAAACATACGTCTGAGTTTGTGCAAAAAAGTATTGCACGTCGATAATCAATGTTGATTTGTATATCGTGAAGTGTATGTATTGAAAAGTGTTTCTATAATGCCTACACATCCCAGTTGTGCAAGTACTCATTAATAGAATAGGGTAAAAGTTTGTGGACCATGTGGAAAAAAATTGTTCTTGGACAGCAAAGTTACAGTAATTTTCAATTAACAGAAACTCATCAAAAAATGATTCAAAAGCATATGAAGAAAAATTATAACTTGAAAGATGAAAGGTTTCCCTTGAGTATATGTGCTACATGTCGTTTAGTATTACTTCAACATGAGAATAATGATTTGAAGGTACAATTACCAACGACGCCTACACTGTTAGAAATTTCCTGAAATTTCAGTCAGTTTTCAATTACTTATGTCACTGCAATTTCATAAATTTGACGTTGAAAATTAATTTGAGAACATATTCATTAATTTTCAGTGACACGAAACTTAATTTTAAAGCAAAAGTTATTTAAATTTCATAAAATTGGCTCTGAAACCTGTTTCAATTGCTTGTACATAAAATATTATTGGTGGCTGAATACATTTCACTGTGGTTTACGTAAATTTTATAAACATGCATTGAAAATGAAGTAACATTTTTTATTAAATTTGATAAACCTAAATGAAAATATGAACAAAATTTAAAAATAATTCATGAAATTAAATTTAGAAGCTTTGTGTGATATATTTTTCTATCGATTAATACATCCCGGGTAAAAAAATTTTGGTATGGGATTGATCTAGGAAAACATCTGTGAAATCGTATGGGAGTGATCTCTCAGATAGTATAGTAAAAGTATGGCATTTGAGACGATCCCATACTTCATGTATGTTTGAATGAAGTATAGTGGATGTATAGCTCAAATATAGCTAAAGTATAACAATGTATAGTTGAAGTATAGGGGAACTATTTTGAAAGTATATCTGAGAAGTATAGCTGCAGTATAACTGAAATATAGATCAAGTATAGCTAATGTTCAGTCAAAGTATGGCTGAAGTATATATTTTAAGTATAGCTCAAGTATGTAGATTATGTCTAAAGGATAGGAAAAGTATGGCTATAGTAGGTATAGCCGTATCATTGCTGATGGGAGATAATCAGTTATCTGAAATACATGAAAATAGAGATCCAGAAGCATGATTTTCACAAGGTCAAAGAATATTGTTTTTAAATTCTAAAATAAGTGAAATGCAAATAAGTAAAATGTTAATTGTGACATGAATTATTTAACTTTATGAAATTTAACACTAAACTTTTCACCTAAGTAACAATTTTATCAAACCTTTTTATGCTACCAATATTATATTTAGGAATCAAAGATTCTGGATCTCTTACCAATATATATATATAACATAAGAGTCATATAAGTAGTCCATTGTATATCCATTGCATATTGTATATCCTCACGAATAATATTCAAAACATATTTGCCTCACGAAATCACTTGAATCGCGAACTTTTTACATTTTTGGACCAGCTGTCATTTATGATTCATTATGTTTTATCACGTTGCTAGGGTATCTTGAAGAACAAATGAGTGCAATTCTATGTCCGATACTTTTGCCATACTTAAGTATAAATGAAGTATAATCTGTACTTCAGCTATACTTAAGTATATATGAAGTATATCCCATACTTCAGCTATACTTCAGCTATACTTTAGCTATACATTAACCATACTTCAGCTTTACTTTATATATACTTTATCTATACTATTTCAATATACTTGAAGTATGGGATCGTGTCATTTACCATACATTTTATATACTTTGGAAAGTCAATGATTGATCACTCCCATACTTCTGATTTTTACTCGGGATTTTTTTCAATTACATGTACAAAATTCACATGTACAAAATTCACTATTCACGGAAAAAATTAGATAGTTAGATTCACTTTTATGTATTGTTAATTTGAAGTTTACTTGTTCGCATTGTACAAGAAACCATTCAAATAGTTTTTGATACTGAATGAGATAGTGGTCTCAAAATATACAAAACCTAAAGTCAGCATTACTACTTCGAATTGTAAAAAGAAATATTACTAGAACAAGTAGCTTCAATAACTATTTGAAATAGTGCAGTTGAACATGTAAACTGTATGAATAACTAATTTTCATAGTAAGCAAAGAATTGTGAGTTTGACTTTTGCAAGTGAGTTCGATCTCGTTTTTCACATTGCAATAAGCACTTCGAGAGATTGTTAGCCTTACTATTTGAAATTGTAAGTAAGTTCAGTGGCACAACTAGAAACGTGTAGATCTCCTCCGCAAAATTTTTTGGGCGGTCCGTTTGAAATTAAAAAAGAAGGACGACTTATAACTTGCTTATCAGTAAAACAACAGCTTTTCGCTGTTATGGTAGATAAATGAGAATAACTTATTAACCTTACCCAACAAAAGAAAGGTGGCCTCGCCGACAGAGAGTCAGGGCCGTAGAGGACAGAGCCTCAGATCCTACAGGGAGGATCGCGAGGAGCGTTCAGACTACCGTATTCCCATGAATCTCCGATCCTACAGAGAGGATCGAGAGAGAAGATCTGACCCAGCAAAAGGGGAATGTAGCTTCGCTGGTGAAAAACTAGGGCCGTCAAAGGTAGGACCTCCAATCCTACAGGGAGGATCGCGAGGGGGAATTCAGGTTTACTGTGCCCACGTTGGTCTCCGATCCTACAGAGAGTTTCGTGAGGGAAGGTCTGACGTTTAAAAGACAAAAGGGCGGCTTAACCTCCGATCCTACGGGGAGGATCGAGAGGGGAGGTAGGTTTTTGAATCTCGTCAATTTGTTCTCCGATCCTACAGGGAGGATCGTGAGAAGGGTCCCAGGTGAACGGGATAGAGAGATAGAAAAAGGTCCAAGACCATAAGGATGGAGATAAAAGAAAGAAAAAAGGAACGAATGACTTACTTGGACCTGGTGCCGAAATGAGTACGGGCGCAAGGGTAAGGAGCTCTTACCATCCCGCTAGTTCTCCGATCCTGCGGTGAGAATCAAGAGGAACTAATCCAGCACCAAACTTAGGATGGCCAAAACAAATTTCGGCGGGCCTTGTCGTACTTAGTGGCGACCGAGAAGATAGTGCGCCGACCAGGGTTTGTTGCCCTGGGAGAACGTTCGCCTACGCGAACTATCACCGATCGAAGTCGAGTCGGGGAGGGCGTTGGAGAACCAGCTCGAGGACGGAAGATCAGGGCGATCGCCCGCCGTTTATCCGGTGTCCCCCGTGGAGATGATAACTTTCGTGGAACTGCTTGATGTCCGTTCGTCGATTTTCTCGCCCCTAGAGTCTGACCCGAAGATCCTTGACTCGGGGTACACATATGGGAGTTAACCCAGACCTTCGTGACCCGGTCTCTCGCGGAAAGGGGCTCCAGCCGAGGGTCCCGAAGGAGAGTAACTCGTAGGTCTCGTAACTTCGCCCTTGGGAGACCGGAGGGTCCCGCTCTACTACCCAGGGGTAGTTGTTGACTCTCGGACCCACCCTGGTTCCCCTGCAGGGGCTTTCGTGTTCCGGGGAGTGAGGACTGGATTGGAGAGGTCCTCAGCTCGAGCACATCGTCTTCGTCTGATTTTAGCCAGGTCGGAGTGGTTGCGATCGGAGAGAGGAGTTTTGCCGGGGAAGCTAGGGCCCCAAAAAATTCGAGTGCCTCCTTCAACGTTACGTCCCTGGGTTCCGCGGAAGCGGATTCGGTATCCGGGTTCTTCGGCGGGGTGCGGGCCTGCGGAAGCTCCGAATCAGATGGTAAGGCTAGCTGCTGCCCCCTGTTCTTCTTGGTCCTCTTGCGCCGTTTTGGGGGTAACCATAATCCCGCTGTCGGATTCCTCTGAAGCTCCTCGAAGATGCGACTTCAGAGTTCGGCCCGTCGCTTGTTCTGACTCGGCTTCCGGAGGGGTCGCTCTGCCTAGAGAGAGAGGGAGACAGAGACCACGAGGGGGAGATTAGAATAATGTCCTCCGATCCTACCAGGAGGATCGCGAGGGGGGGGGGGGTTGTGTCTTCTTCGGAATTTTTTTAGTTGACCTCCGATCCTACGGAGAGGATCGTGAGAGGGGATCTCGACATGGGAGGGGCGCGAAGTAGTTCAGCCTCTGATCCTACCGGGAGGATCGTGAGAAGGGATTTGATTTTTATTTAGATTTTTAAATCGATCTCTGATCCTACCGAGAGGATCGTGAGAGGGATCGCGACATATGAGGGTGTGAAGTGGCTTAGTCCCTGATCCTACGGAGAGGATCGTGGGAAGGGATTTGATTTTTGTTTAGATTTTTAAATTGATCTTTGATCCTACCGAAAGGATCGTGAGAGGGTTCCTGACATATGAGGGGCGCGAAGTGCTTTAGTCCCTGATCCTACAGAGAGGATCGTGGGAAGAGAGTTGATTTTTGTTTAGATTTTTAAATTGATCTCTGATCCTACCGAAAGGATCGTGAAAAGGATCCCGAAATATGAGGGGCGCGAAGTGGTGTAGTCCCTGATCCTACGGAGAGGATCGTGGGAAGGGATTTGATTGTTTTTTTTTCCTTTTTTTTTATTTAAATTACTGAGCACCAAAAAAAAAGGGAGACGAAGAGCACGAACGAAGATCAATACCCCGGTACCAGCCCGCCATTGGAGAGGAAGGTTCCCATCCAGGGAGAAGAAATAACACCGAACTTAACTGTCACTTAGACACTTTTTATTTCCCTCGAGAGGGGGAAGAAGAATCAGAGGATTTTGTTTCGGAAAACAAGAGAAATTACACTACAAGGTAAGCTAAGACTCGATAGACAAGAAAGTTACAGAATGACAAAGCCGTTCGCGAACCGGGAACACACAGATCGGAGGATAGATACCGTAGGCAGAGGCTCCAGAACGTGGGATTTTTCGACCCCCACCACGTTCCCATCTGGGAGCAATACATGCAAACGTAGCGTGTCGGTGAGAAGACTCTGTTACGCGTTGCGTCGGCCATCCTCGTGTAAAGCCGAAAATGCACGAGCACGAACTCGTGGCTCGGGCCAAGCCGAGCTTGCCCGACTTCGCGATTCAGTTTCGTGGGCTATTAGGAGGTTTGGCTTGATTTTTGTTTTCAAGAATGACACCTGAAGGAAAGACTTCAAATGCATGTAATGAAGTCTCGAAATATTTTTTATTATGACTTTCAGGAACGTATATGGGATTTTAAGATTAGATTAATAATATTTATCACTTTCAAGTGATTTCATTTTTTATTATTTATGTTTTATTTTTCAATCGATTTCAAATATTGCAAAGTTCAAATGATAATAAATAATTATCTTTTTTAATTCAATGTATAGAATTAATGAAAATAAAATTGATTCAATTTTAAATTATAAAATTAAATTAATTTTAAAAATTGAATTAAAATTGAATTAATTAATTAATTTGATTAATTAAATTAGAATCGAATTAAATTAATTATAAAATTTTATAAAATTAAATTAAAATTGAATGAATGAATGAATTAAATTAATTATATTAGAATTGAATTGAATTAATTATAAAATTTTAAATTTCATAAAATTGTTAATTTATTGAATTAATCAACTTTTTTAATGTATACTCACCTCTGATAATTACCTTTCTTTTCATGCTATTTTCGGCTATAATCACAATTTTGGGGATTTCAAGAGAAAAAGCCAAAAAATTATTAACTTGTCCTCATATGCTTTCTTAACATATAAAAACTTTATGAAACCTTCAATGTTTAAAAATATTTATCTGAACATTACAAAATTAATTTTTCACTTTTTTTATTTTTATTGGGAAATAATTGTAATTGGAAATTAATTGCGAAAAATTGTAAAATAAATTTTTAAAAATTTATTTAATAAAGAAATATCTCATGATTTTTTAAGGACAAACAATTTTAAAGGTAACTCTTTGCAGTATTTTAATAACTAATGACCATATTTTCTGAATATTTTTCTTTGATGCTGCCCTGATAGGGTCAAACATGGTACAAAAAACCGTCGTGAAATTTCAAATAAAAACTGTACTCTGTATAAATTAATTTTGAAAATGAAAAATATTGATACTTTTTATAAGTATTCCCAAATTTTATTTGAATATGATACACAGTGATTTTTATTTTAAAAATTCTTGTAAATAGTTGGTCATTTTTTAAATTTTATGATATTTTTGTACCATGTTTTAACTAAGGGAATAGTTTTTAGGAATGAAATTATAAAAATATCTCAGTTAGTGTTTGGTTTATAATAATATTTTTTGTTGAAATTTTTATTTGACATATCTGAAATATTGAAAAATTTTTTGCAACACCCACCTCTAAAGTTGACGTTTTCATGCTTCTAAATTGTGCCTAAAGGACTTTATTTCAGCAGACTATGTGCGAATGATTTTCGCGCATGCGCAGTTTGAAGATGACTTACTTTAGGCACTGGTGAAAAAGCTGCGCATGCGCACTTTCGAGATGAGGTACTTTAGACACGGGTATAGGTAACTTTAAACACTGGTTTTGGTATCTTCTTGAAATAAATTTAGATTTAACTTGAACAAATGTTTTAATGATTGAAGTTTTGTTTTTAGGGTTTCGTAGCCCCCCCCCCCCCCGTCAAGAGAGCATAAACGCCAACATTTTTTCAAATAATTTTTTTTTCCAAATTTTTTGTTCAAAAATTTTTTTCCATAATTTTTTTTCACAACATTTTTTTTTCAAACATTTAAAGAAAACCTTTTTTTCAAAAAATTTTTTTTTTAAGTTTTTTTCCAAAAAAATTTCTTTACTCCACTCTATGCAATATAAAAGTAGTATTTTTCGTTACCTCCTCCTAACAACTTTTTCGGATGGGCGTTGCAAAAAATAGAGTGTGGCTTATGCTGCAAAATTCACACTCGCACACAATCACCTATTTTGCGCACTTGTATTACAAATAACTATTGTGAAATTTTGTCAAGAATCCTATATGAAAATTATATTTATAGAAATTAAAATAAGCAAAAAAAAACAGTTAAGTAATGAAATGTCATTTGAAATTTTTTATTTTGTATACAAAAATATTTTTCGCATTAAATTATAATTTTGTTGAAAATTTTCTTTCTTCTTCATTAAAAAATTTATTGATTTGAAAATTTATTTATTTGGTTGAAGTTTAATTGTTTGAAAGATGATTTCAACTGTTTTTAATTGAAAATTTGAATTTTTTCATTGAATTAGCATTTATTACATTTTTTGTTGAAAATTTTTTCATTAAATTCAACCGTTTTTTATTTAAAATAAATTTTTCCATTGAAATAGCAATTATTACATTTTTCGTCGAAAATTCAACTTTTTTTGGTTGAAAATTCAACTGTTTAGTTAAAACTCATATTTTTTGTTGGAATATTTATTGACAATCAGAAATATTCAAAAATCTTCGAAAATTTTCTTAAGACTCTTAGGAAAATTATATTTGTACCTATAAATTTAGATATGAATAACTTAAATAATGAATAGTTATTCGAAATTTTTATTTTCCATTTTAAATATTTCGAAATTTTTGTCAAGAATCCTATATGAAAATTATATTTATATAAAGTTAAAATAAGCAAAAAATTTTTTTTAAATAAATAGTTATTTGAAATTTTTTATTTGTACTAAAAATTATTTTTTGCCTTAAATTATAATTTGGTTTGAATAATTCTTTTTTCTTAACTGTTTTAATCAAAAATTAGAATTTTTTCTCATTGAAATAGTAATTATTACATTTTTAGTTGTAAATTCAGCTTTTTTGGTTGAAAACTAATTTTGTTGTTGTTGAAAATTCAACTGTTTAGTTAAAACTTATATTTTTGTTGGAATTTTGATTGACATGCAGAAATATTATGAAATCTTTGAAAATTCTCTTTAGAATCTTAGGAAAATTATATTTATACTTATATCCTTAAAAATAAGGAACCTCAAGAATGAATAGTTATTTAACATTTTTATCTTGTATCAAAAATTATTTTTTGCCTTACATTATAATTTGGTTTTAATTCTTTTTTTGACTAAAAATCGTTTTTACTTGAAAGTCTATTTATTTTGTTGTTTTTATTGAAATAGCAATTATCACATGTTTTGTTGAAAACTAACCTTCTTGCCTGAAAATTAAACTATTCGGTTGAAAACGTTTTTTTTTGTTCCCATTTTAATTTGAAATATCTGAAATCTTAGAAAATATTTCGAACTTTTTTTTAAGAATCTTAGAAAACTTATATTTATTTTTACAATTTTATTTTAATTGTAAAATAATTTTAATTGAAAATTATTTTTAAATAAATGTAAAATAAATTCAACGAAATTTATTTTATAAATATGTATCCCATGATTTTAAAAAGACAAAACAATTTTGAAGGTAATTCTTTGTACTATTTTACTAACCGATAAAGATATTTCTATAATTTCATTCCTGAAATCTATTCTCTAAGGTGAAACATGGTACAAAAGTGTTGTAAAATTCAAAGAATGATCAATTATTTACCAGAATTTTAAAAATAAAAATCAATGTATATCATATTTAAATAAAATTTAGGAATATTTATAAAAAGTATTAACATTTTTCATTTTTAAAATAAATGTATACAGAGTGCAGTTTTTATTAAAAATTTTACGATGGTTTTTGTACCATATTTGACCCTAGGGCAGAATCAAGGCAAAATATTCTAAAAATATGTTCATTAGTTATTAAAATACTACAAAGAATTACCTTCAAAATTGTTTTGTCTTTTAAAAATCGTGGGGTATTTCTTTAAAAAATCAATTTCGTTGAATTTATTTTACAATTAATTACAATTAATTTTTATTGAAATTATTTTACAATTAAAATAAAGTTGTAAAAATGAAAATGAATATAAGTTTTCTAAGATTCTTAAAAAAAAATTCGAAATATTTTCTAAGATTTCAGATATTTCAAATTAAAATTTGAACAAAAAAAAAACAACATTTTCAACCGAATAGTTCAATTTTCATGCAAAAAAGTTCATTTCCAACGAAACATGTGATAATCGCTATATCAATAAAAAAAGATTATTTTTAATGAAAACCCGTTGAATTTAACTTTAAAAAAATGAATTTTCAACAAAATAAATAAACTTTCAAGTAAAAACGATTTTTAGTCAAGAAAGAATAAAAAGCAAATCATAATTTAAGGCAAAAAATAATTTTTGATACAAATAAAAATGTTAAATAACTATTCATTCCTAAGATTATTTATTTTTGAGGTTATAGGTATAAATGTCAACGGCGATACCACGCTGAAAACACCAGTTCTCGTAAGATCACTGAAGTTAAGCATTGTTGGGCACAGTTAGTACTTGGATGGGTGACCGTTCAGGAATACTGCGTGCTGTTGAGCCGTCGTGGGTGTGGTGGGCCCACATTGGTAGTAAATATCCTCCTAGAAACACTACCCGAATCGGGTAGTGAGGCAATGAACTTTCGAGTTCGAACTGCTAATCAATGTATGTATGTATAGGTATAAATGTAATTTTCCTAAGATTCTTAAGAAAATTTTCGAAGATTATTGAATATTTCTGAATGTCAATCAAAGTTCCAACAAAAAATATAAGTTTTAACTAAACAGTTGAATTTTCAACAAAAAATGAATTTTCAACCAAAAAAGCTGAATTTACATAGAAAAATGTAATAATCACTATTTCAATGAGAAAAAAATCTAATTTTTGGTTAAAAACAGTTAAGAAAAAAGAATAATTTAAACAAAATTATAATTTAAGGCAAAAAATAATTTTTAATACAAATACAAAATTCCAAATAACTATTTATGAAAAAATTTTTTTTTGCTTATTTTAAGGTTATATAAATATAATTTTCATATAGGATTCTTGACAAAAATTTCGAAATATTTTCTAACATTTCAAATATTTAAAATTAAAACTTGAAAAAAAAAGTTCAACGAAATAGTTTTATTTTCAGGCAAAAAATGGTAATTCTCAACGAAAAATGTGATAATTGCTATATCAACAAAAAATTATTTCAAATAAAAAACGGTTGAATTTAACTTAAAAAAATTAATTTTCAAGAAACTAATAAACTATCAAGTAAAAACGATTTTTAGTCAAGAAAAAATGAAAATTACAACCAAATTATAATTAGACGCAAAAGATAATTTTTAATGGAAAATAAAAATTTCGAATAACTATTCATTATTTAAGTTATTTATATCTAAGGGAATAGATATAAATATAATTTTCCTAAGAGTCTTAAGAAAATTTGCGAAGATTTTTTAATATTTCTGATTGTCAATCAATATTCCAACAAAAAATATGAGTTTTAACTAAACAGTTGAATTTTCAACCAAATACGCTGAATTTTCAACGAAAAATGTAATAATTGCTATTTCAATGAAAAATTTCAAATTTTTAATTAAAAACAGTTGCAATCATCTTTCAAAAAATTAAATTTCAACCAAATAAATAAATTTTTTAATGAAGAAGAAAGAAAAATTTCACCAAAATTATAATTTAAGGCGAAAAATATTTTTGTATACAAAATAAAAAGTTTCAAATGACTATTCATTACTTAACTGTTTTTTTTGCTTATTTTAATTTCTATAAATATAATTTTCATATAGGATTCTTGACAAAATTTCACAAAATTTTTCAATATTTCAGATATGTCAAATAAAAATTTCAACAAAAAATATTATTAGAAACCAAACACTAACTGAGATATTTTTATAATTTCATTCCTAAAAACTATTCCCTTAGGTAAAACATGGTACAAAAATATCATAAAATTTAAAAAATGACCAACTATTTACAAGAATTTTTAAAATAAAAATCACTGTGTATCATATTCAAATAAAATTTGGGAATACTTATAAAAAGTATCAATATTTTTCATTTTTAAAATTAATTTATACAGAGTACAGTTTTCATTTGAAATTTCACGACGGTTTTTTGTACCATGTTTGACCCTATCAGGGCAGCATCAAAGAAAAATATTCAGAAAATATGGTCATTAGTTATTAAAATACTGCAAAGAGTTAACTTTAAAATTGTTTGTCCTTAAAAAATCATGAGATATTTCTTTATTAAATAAATTTTGTTAAATTTATTTTACAATTTTTCGCAATTAATTTCCACGAGTTCGTGCTCGTGCATTTTCGGCTTTACACGAGGATGGCCGACGCAACGCGTAACAGAGTCTTCTCACCGACACGCTACGTTTGCATGTATTGCTCCCAGATGGGAACGTGGTGGGGGTCGAAAAATCCCACGTTCTGGAGCCTCTGACCGTAGGCGGAGCGAGATGCCCGCTAGGCATTAGGGATGGGCGATTCTAGATCGATTCTTCAAAGATCGATCTTTTCACTCAAAAGATCGATCTTTTGAATCGATTCTTTGGGAGTCGATTTTTTATTGGATCGATTCTTTACCCCCAGAATCGAAGAAGCGATTATTTCATTTTGATTTATTTATCTGTCCGTCCTATAGTTTCGTGACCACGGCGGACATTTTTTATCTTCATTGCGCCTATAATTTTTTCTTTTGTGCCCCAGGCTGCATCTCAATTTAAGCGCAAGCGCAACCTGCGCTCAACATGTTGATTACCAAAGTTTCGAAATGGAATAGACCTCTTTTTCTATCCTTTATTGTTAGAAAGGGAGATTCGAAACTTTTTATGGCATCAAAGTTGCATGTGTCTGATTAGTTGACTTTTTTTTACTTGCGCGTAGCGAGACCATAGTTTGTTCGACGACCATGGCAGACTAGTATATTTAAGTATATTTTAGTAGACAGAAGAAAAAATATTATCTTTGACAGGAGAATTGGAAAATGTTTACTTATATTACTATAATAAAACTACGAAAAATTTACACATCACGCTGTTGTTTTATCATGGCTCATGTTTTTCATGTACTTGAAGTTCCGAACGTTCAAATGAACGAAATATTTTTCCCCATTTCTATTTTACGCATGAATATTGTTCCAACTGCAATTAGAAATATGCCTCCTAATTCCTTTTCAACAATAAATTATTTCCAATATAAATGAGCAAACATTTAAGCATTTTTCCTGGTTTAGAAAGTTTTTTGTGAAAAAAATAATAAACAGTGTCTAATCGTCGATCTTTAATCATTTCATTTGAAATTGAATAAACGTAATGCTTTATAGGTAAATATAAACTATTTAGGACATTTTTACATCGATCTTAAAAGATCGATTCTTTCAAGATCAATTCTTCTGATTCGATTTTTTTGCTGAATCGATCTTAATAAATTCGATCCTGGATCGATTCATGAATCGATCTTTTCGAGAGAATCGCCCATCCCTACTAGGCATCGGTCGTCGACATGATCCAACAAACCATGGTCTCGCCACGCGCAAGTAAAAAAAAGTCAACCAATCAGACGGCTCCCTAGTTAGACCCGACTACCCTTCCATCTCGGATCTTCAAATCCAATCTTCTTCACAACTTTGAATTTGAATGGCAGTTAGCTTCGTGTTCCGCTCGCGCCAGTGCAGCGAGTATGGTGGGAGTACTCGGATAACGCGAAGTCGAACGTATTTGAGCATCGAAGTGGCGGGACCATGGTTTGTTGGATCATGGGTCGTCGATCAACTGACGAACTGGCCGCGGGACTCAACCTCGTCCCGGGGCCCGCTCGTCACGCCGCGCGTGGCGGAAATCTAATACTAATAGAGGGTGGGGAGCAGAGCGCCAATATTCAAATTCAGCTATCGAAGAGAAAGGACTGAGAGCTGTCATTCTTTGCAGGGGCAACAGAAAAACCGAAACCGCCATTGTTCGAACAATTGGCGGTTTTGTTGTGTAACACGCTTCTCAATCTATAAGACAGACCGCCCACTGACATTTTACAAAATGAAATAAATTGTCGGAAACTATTTGATATTGTTACTCTACTTTATACTTCAATATTGTTTTTTTGTTTTGTACAAAATTTTCAGAATTTAAAAATATTCTGAAGAATTATATATATAAAAAAATACTTTTTTTACATTATTTATACTATAGAATTTTCTGCTCATGATATTTCTAATTTCTTATAACACTAAAAATTATTAGGATCGTACTTGACTAAGCCACCTAGGTTCAAATATTATATTATTTTTAAGATTTTTTTAAAGTATAATAATGCATTGTTTTCGACATATCATTTTTTGAAACAATAATTAAAAAATAATTTGTGATAAAATTTTAGTTCAAATTAATTTCCAATTTTAACGTAGTAATAATGTTTTCAACCTTTTCACATTGATATTTGTAGAAATTACTACTATTTCATGAAAGAAAAAAAAAATATTTTCTCATTTTTTTCAGATTTTCAACAATGATAAAATCTACCATACTACTGTGATATCGCGATCTTTAATATTAATTTCTCGGAACCGAATATATATTTTTTCAAACAGTTTATATTCTAATTCAGCATCCCCATATCTCATGAGAAAAATTTTATTTTTGTAAAAAATTTAAATTTGAATCACTATTCAACGTTTGTCCCATCTTAAAATAGTGATTTCCATTTTGTATTTGATATATTATTACGATGTTTAAACTATTTTTTATTTATATATCAGTTATGTAAATGAATGTTGCGTTTTAAATAAAGAGAGATGATAATAAAATCAAATTAAAAATTCCAAAAATTTCATTTGAAAACATTTTTTTCAAGTCTTAATTTTCAATAATACAAAATATGTAATTTTTAAAAATTGTAATTTAATTCATTTTATAATAATACACATAAATTACTAATAATATATTTACTGTGTGAGTTAATACTTCTAAGCAAAATATTTTTCCCAAGCTCGTTACAAAATATTAGATATCATCTGTAAGAGATTAATTAAAAAATTGTAAGTTAACATTTATTATTATTTCTTAGCTGGCCACGTTTTTCTCAGAGAAACCGCTTGACCGAGAGTTTGTCACAAAAATCTAAGCGGTTCCGTGGCTCACTTGACTAACGCGTGCGCTAGATTTAGGTTTTAGGACAGGTTTTAGGTAATTAGGTAGGGTTCGATTCCCCAGCGGGGGCGATTTTTCAAAGCGTTTAAGCGTGCGATCATATGTGTAAGTCTCTGTGCGTGCAATTGGGTAAGAATAATCGTAAATTAAGTGCAGTGATCATATATAAAATAATCTTTTTCCTTTTCAAATCGATCGACATTTTACATCATTTTTGTTGTCGAAAGTTTCGAGCTAATCTGTTTATAAATCGTGTATAGAATGCGTGCAGTGCATATATACATATACATTAGGGTGGTCCAAATTTATACCTGTAAAAATTCGACTTTCGATTTTTGGTGATACCCCCCCCCCCCAATTTTGTTCGTTTTCCGGAAAAAGAAATTCCGTAATTTTTTTTTTCAACGTTCACCCGTGCCCCCGGGCCTTTGAAATTAACATGGGGTTTTAAATGGGAAAATCTCGATTTTCAAAAAAATGGAAAAAAGAAGTACTTGTTATACATTTTTTGTCAATTAAAGTATTGTCACCTCTTGAGGAGTATTTAAGGAATAATTTCCACCCAATAGCTTTTAATTTTGACACAGCTGAACCCCTTTAATTGTGCCCAGAAAATATCCCCCAAAAAATGCAAAATAGCAGTTTTCTATCAAATTCATGCTAAAGACGGTATTTTAAAAAAAAAATTTCAACATGAATTATTTTTAATCGATAAGTGACGAGTTTTGAAGTATATTTTAAATAATTTTAAATTGTACAAAGTTGATGAATGTCAAGAGTAGTAGTTCTTGTTCAACTTATTTGGTAATTATTTAAACAATTTTCATTTGTTTAAACAATTTTTTCTCCCTAAAATCGTAAAAAGTTATTATTTTCTGAAAATAATGACACAATTAAAGAATGTTGAAAGTAATACATTTTTGAAGGATGTTTGGTAATTATTTAAACAATTTTGATTTGTTTAAACAATTTTTTCCCCCTGTAAAGCGTGAAAAATTATTACTTTCTGGAATTAATTACACAATTAAAGGAATTTAAGAGTAATATTTTTTTTCTACAGAATATTTCAGGGACTGGGAGCGAAATGCTGGGTGAACGCTCCATGCGTTCCTGACGCACTCCACCCCTGTTCATATTTTCCCAGTGTTAGGAACTAAAAGGTCCGTTCGCGCTACCCGAGGTAGGAAGAGTCGTGTGGGGATCAGAGAGTGAATGGTCGTGGCTACCCGAAAACTAGACAACTCCGTACTCGAGCGGACCACGTGAACGCGTAGCAAACTGTTAGGCCAGCAGGTGGGAACCGACGTCACAGACCATGTACGAGTTCACCACTGGCGACCGCCTACTCTTGCTCCCAGATAGGTATTCACCGTCAGGTAGCATCAAACAGCTACAGGCGAGCTGATGCGTGAGGAGGAGAAGAGTTTCTGCGTTGTGAACGCTCTTTGCACAATATATATTTCACCAGGTGGCGCTGCGTCACATGCTATACAGTTCAATACATAATATCAACTAATATCATTCTTGGGCTTTATTTGAACTTCAGTTTTCAATTGTTATATTACATATGATCTGAAACAGTACTTGTTTGAATTAGAACTTATTAGTGTTCGCATATGTGAAAATGTGATGACTGAAGAAATACGGAACACAAAATATTTTATAAATGCACATACCACATATTGACCTTGAAATGCAAACTTATAAGCATTAAGAAACCAAATAGTTTGATTTTCAACCACAGATATGGTTTTCTAACAAATAGGAACAATTTTCTGACAAAAATACAAATTATTATAAAAATACATAAATGTCGAACCAAATTGTTGAATTTTCAACTAAAAAAAAAAGTTTCTATCAAAAATGGAATATTTCAATTTTCAGTATAATAAATTACTTTGAAAAATGAGTTTTCGACCTGTTTAATTCAACAAAACAGACGAATTTCTAACAGAATAGTTGAGTCTTCAACCAAATGGAAGAGTTTTAAAAATAAAAGATTAATATTCTACCCAAACAGACAAAGTTTCAACTACAAAGTTTGCAACCAAGTAGTTGAATTTTTTACAAAATTATTGAATT